>CAJQUW010005424.1:0-592500 GCA_907163375.1 Prostheceraeus crozeri | reverse complement strand
GACTGTGAGGGGTGGTGAGGGTGAGCATACGACCGGGAGGTTGGCTGGGGGAGCTTTGCTGTCTCTGGTGGATTTGCTAGAGATGGGATGGGGCTCTCGCGTCACGGTTTCCAAAGGGGCACTGTTTGGCGGTTGTGTTTTGGATGGCGTGGTTGATCTTTTTGGTTGGTTCTTAATTAGTGTGTGGTATTGAATTCTGTTGGACATTGCCGTGAGGGCTTCGGCCTTGGGTCTGGGAAGCAGCGTCGACGCTAGTGCTATATCTCATTTAGATTTGGTCGAGCATCTTAATGTCGGTAAACACAAACTTGTTGGCCAACTTCATCCACATTACAACCACATTCTCACATGCATACCGATTCGGAAGCCATAGATTAATAGCACTTGCACATCATAGTAAATGACCTGCAGATTTTTCCAATATCAAAATTTATGTCTCTGGGCTTAGTATACTTTTCGATTTATATCAGAGAAAACTTAGAAAATTTCACTTTAGCCAAATTAAACTGCAATATGTGTCCCATTGGATTTGTTTTTCTTTGATTCCTGTCTGACAAGAAGAAGTGAGATCTCACTAGAACTCGGCTGGCGTGCGTCTCTCGTTGTAGGTATTGTGTCACTTTCGACCTCGTTCCTGCAGTAACTCGTTCTGACTGGCCGGAATCTAAATCAGTTATTATTAGATGAACAAACACTGGGTACATTACGCACAGGCAATCTACAGCGAATTGCTACATACCATATCAACCCGCCACATATTGCAATAGTTTCGAGAGTGGCTACATCTTGTAGAGAACTTATCCTTATCAACATAATTAAAAATTCTTGGAATATCCTAGTTAGTGAAACACCACTGTAACTTTTCCTCTCTAACAGTTACGAGGCCTTTTCGAAATTTAAAACAACACGTTATTTCTCCTAATGAAATTCGCACAGTCTGATAGCAATTGCCAATCAAATTATGATATGCCGCTAAAGCTTTCTCTCACTAGCTGCATTCAAACGTCCACATGGCTCTACATCATGATCTGCTATGTTTTCTGTATTATTTCCTTTCCCAGCAGCTAGATTTCTTTCGTTACTACGAGTAGTTCTTACAATGATTTGTACAATCTTGGGTTGATGCAGCTGATGCAAATTTGCACAAGTTGAGCCACATTTCTGCGGTTTTACCATCAATGAACGATTACTTTTGTGTATCCTCTCCCGTCTTGTGAAAACGCATAGCTATGTCGATTATTAGCGTTTGTGCACATTTGTCTTAGATAGCTTTCTTAGGTAACGTCTGTGGGGTGCTAATTGTTTTTGAGTTTTTGTATCAGTTGGGACACTAATGTTTTTTCATAAGTAAGTGAAGCTTTCTTTTGCAAGTACTCTCTTGTGAATATGAGCTTATTAATTCACGAATCTCTATCAAAAAAACATTTACGCGCAAATTACCCTTAAATACACAATTATAAGGACCAATCGATGTAAATCGATGCAAATCAGCCTATCCCAAAGAAAAAAATTTGCGTGCATTTCTATCACCAGAACATCCTTTTTGACAATCATCTCATGAAAACGCATAGAATTTCAAGTCTATAGATTAAAAGTAGATATACGCATGCCATAATCTCGTATGTCTGCTTCAGCCAACTGCTGCAGAGGCCGTAATTTGATTTAAAAGACAACCATTTTATGCTATTGCATGCGCTTTCTTATTGAAGTAATTGTAAGATGAATGTTTTGGTGTTAGAAATACACGCAGATTTCTCTTTTGCCATGAGCAAATCTGCATCGATTTACGTTTATGGGTGCTTTAGAATGTGTATTAGATGATAAGTGCGCGTAAATGTGTTTTTGATATTCTTGAATTTCTATGCATATTCACAAGAGAGTACTTGCAAAAAGCTTCGCTTATTGATGGAAAAACATTTGTGTCCCAACTGTTACAAGAATCTTTATCAATTTGCACCCACAAGGTTCCTAAGAAAGCTATCTAAGACAAATGTGCTCAAATACTTTTTAGACCTAGCTATGCGTTTTCACAAGACGGTAGCTACACAAAGTAATCGTTCATTGATGGTAAAACTCGCTGATTTGTGGCTCAACTTGTGCAAATTTGCATCAGCTTGCATCTGCAGATTGTACAAATATTGTTGAACTACTCGTAGTTACTAAGAAATCTAGCTGCTGGGAAAGGAAATAATTCAGAAAACATAGCTGATATTGTTGAGAGCCATGTGGACGTTGAATGCAGCTAGTGAGTGAGAGAAAGCTGTAGAGCCTGTGTCTGTCTTGGATTCACTTTGAGGCGATCTTAAGAGATCGGAAGAAAAAAATAAATGCCTTTGAGTCTCTTTTCGAAGCAATTTAATTGACAGCTTCTCATAGAACATGAAATTCATCGTGGAAGTGCTTAGAATTACTCAGCTTCAGTGCTGGGCTAGAATATCTTCCGGTGGAATACGCGTGCGAACACTGATATCCGAGCGAAATTCAAAACCTGAGTTTTATCAAAGACTTGCTCATTTTTTGCTTCACTTGTGAACCATGACACTTAACTATAATTTTTCTACCATGATCCAAGCTTACTTAGCATATTTTCGTTGCAATCACAAGAAATTCATCTTGCTGAATATTTATTTCTACTCTGAATTGTATGTAATAATTTGCCTCGCCATCGGTTATTATTATATGCTGTTGTTTCATGCTCGCACATGTACATTGTATACCCGTCAGACACACGCCCCATAGAGAACCGTTAGAAATAGACGTTTATAACTACCGGTACATTGTAAATGGTACCGGTACCGGTAAATGTTGGCCTGAGTGTTGTAAAGCTACGTTGATTTCAACACTAGGTGACATGGCACGCTCAATCACGCGTAATTCACGCGTGAACCACGCGCAATTACACATGACCCCACAAACATCCGTGGCTATGCGGGATATTGCTGCAATATAAGTTATATAAGTTAGTATAGCTGGCAGTCCTGTTATATAGACTTTGCGTCTCATGTGTCCGCATGTATCAGAGGCTAAACAATGTGATAGGACCTCAATTTCATGCTCAGGGAAGACAGAACATGCTTAGCGGTTCATCTGTGGCTCAAGGGCAGCGCAGACAACCGTAGACGACGCGCAAACTATAAACGCTCGCCCGCGGGTATTGATAAGCATTTCCGATGTTTTAACAGCATCAGATCAAGTGATTTCTGACTCTTAGTGCAGCGCGTATGTACGCGGGTAGAAGAATAGAATGTCCTTAACCACGGATGTTTGGGGTGTTCCGTAATTACGCGTGAATCACGCGTGGCATGTCACCTAGTGATGTGCCCTATTCGAAAAATGCATGTAGTTTAATGACCTACAGGTTGAGTGTTTTTCGGTACTCGTCCTCTCCAGCCTTGAATCTAGCCTCACGTATCCGTGCCATGTGCACACCTATAAATAGAAATGAATAGATAGATGACACGATCACTATTTCATTCAATACGAAAAATGATACCCAATTTATACTTCGGTCATTTGAAGTGGTCATCAATAGATCGAATTCATTTCATTTATTGATTTGATGCAATTGCTGACTTAATGCTTATTAGTCATTTACTGACCGCAATGCAAGAAAATCAAAATGCATTTCTGACTGATTAAAGTGCTTATTGATGAAAATCCTTCGTCAAGAATTCCAAATCGTCGGCACTCAATAATTTGAGGAATATTGTACTAAGAAATTACAACAAATACGACTGATCTCATAGTGAATCTCACTTCCATTTGTGTCGTCTCCTCAAGAAAAGATTAGCTACTAAAAATGGGTACAGTCTATTTTCTAAAAAAATATTTACACAAATATGTGTAAATATTATTCAGTTATAAAGTGTACATGCACATAATTTTAGCAGCAAACCTATTTTTGGGGAGACGATAGAAATTGATTTGAAATTCACAATGAAATTGACGACAGTTGATTAACTATTCCTCATTACACTTGGTTTCGTGCCGATCATTTAGAGCGCAAGGGTGGGGGGATCATGCACATGGACAGATGCTGAGTTCAACACCAGCTTGCATGATTATATAATATATTCACACATGTCCATCATCGTGCGAAGTGTTAATGCTAAAACTTGTTACACAATCGCGGATAATATTTTGCTGTGTTATTTATATGCTCCCCGGTCTGCAGAAAGATGAGCATTCTGCCATTAATTCCTTCCTCACTGATGGATTTGATCCCATATTATCATGTTATTCGAGATGTAATATTATTATCGAGGGTGACTTTAATAATTTTTCTGCTACCACTTTTGAAATTGATCTAGCGCTACGATATAAAGTTTTGATCAGACGCGTTTTAATTCAGTATTAGATCAAATATGGATTTATGATGATCTGAATCATTTGCACGTCGATTCTGCTGATGTCGGTGCACCGATGAAAACTTTTTCATGATACATTTTTCTCAAGATTCGCAACCAAACCATCCATCACTCTGTAACCCGTGTTCCAGTTTGAGATTTTAGAGAGTCACATGTTGATGATTTCATATCAAAGCTTTCGTCTGTTGACTTTTAGAATATCTTCAGTCTTTCAAAGAAATTTGCGACTTTTAGTTTGTGACAAGCCATGGATCACACCAATTTTGAAGTTAGTGATCAACAAGCGATGCCAAGATTTTCAGAAAAGGAGATGGACTCTGCATGAGCATTATAGAAATGAAAGGCATGAACTGGAATCCTTACCGCTAAGCGTCAGTGGACAGAGAAAGCCAAAAATTTGTGGATGGTTGTGAGCGAAGCAAGAGGGCGTCCATCTGACCCTTTTCATCCGCTCTACGATTCAGTCAGTGGAACAGATGGTCTTCTTGACTCCTTGACATGCGAATTTCGGAAAAGCATCAATATATCCCTAGATGTTGCACTGCTACCTTTACATTGATAGTCATGGAAAAACAAATGGCGGTAAAAACAAACACGCGTCCGAAATGTCTTAAACATTCCTATGGAAGTTCTATTCCAAGAAAAAACAGGCCTTCAATAAAGGATTTTTGACCAATTGCACTATCAACATCCTTTGGTAAAGTATTTGAACGTCTTCCTTTGCACGGTGTAAAGGACTCACCAGTATACATGAATTTCCATGAAGTCCTAAAGTTCTAATAAAACCTAAATATAGTATGGATAAAACTGTCCACATAAATGTTGCAATTCGCATAAATTTCGGCCCACAGTCAATCCTCCTCGCGTTGGGAGTTCTGTATCCCGAGTTCCATATAATTATTCATAGACATCCCTGCTGGCATCAACAGTGGTCAAGAATTTCAGTATTCATAGGCTTCTGAGGAGTAGCATACAATATATCAATCATGCCTAATTTTTGAAAGCATCAATGAGTCGTACAGCCGAGGCCGCAAGGTGGCTGAAGCTGCAAGGATCATTGATGCTTGAAAAAGCTAGGCATGATTACTATTGTAGTGAATGCATGCTATGATTCATGTAGTTGAAAGTATTCACAAGTCTGGAAGTTTCTGCCTGAATACATAAATAGCGGTTTTTGATTCAATAGCCGGCAGCAACGACGATTGCTGTCGGCCCCAGGACGGTATCAATGAAGTAATAACGCATAGCATACACAACAATAGCATTCATTATCTCATGGATTTCGTGGGCGAAAATACCAAACATTATCGACTGCTAGCGAAGCCTTGTCTATGTCTGACATTTCTGCTCCAAAAATCCATTATATAATGCTACATCCCTGTGGGAACGAATCTTGCGAAAGGCTGGCGGATGTCAGCTACAGAATATCGTGCTATAGTTCAGTCATATTTGCGGCATACTCACTGGCGATGTTCGCCGGCGACAATTTGCGAATATGCGCTCTATACTCCACCATTAACTTTTGACTTCCTCTCTGTATTTATACTCTAGTAATCCGTGTCTTCTGCCGAAAAAGGCTCTGTTTTCTCCTTCACCTCTTTACCACTGCCCGCGCATGGCTAGTCCATCTCAGAAATAAGTGTAGACTATCACATTCTTTGGCAATGATAAGTAAAAAGAGAATGTGCTTATATCAATTTGCATAACATCTCTTGAGATTCCATAATTTACAACAATAATAAATATTTGAATAATATCATAGCATTTACTACGACATTTATGGAACATAAACACTTTCTTAGTTTAAACTTTCGTGAATTAAAAAAGATCCCTTTTTCACTGATCAGACTGAGTATACAATTTATTTTCATGTGGAGGTAATATACGAACATTACTACTTACCACTAATTAGCTGCTACAACATTCACTATTTCGCCGGTTGGTGAAAACTCAGCTCAAATTAGCTAACAAACATCTATAAATTAGTTATGGCAACTCACTCGCCACCTACCGCTTTTGGATTTTAGACGGACTTCTAGAAAAATAAAGGGGACTTTCACATCTAGCGATGACTTTGTTACAAATTTGAGCAAGAATAGATTTTGACGGAATAGGGAGCGTATTTCAATATTGTCAGTAGGAGGACACTCCATATTTGATGGAAATATCAGAAAGTAAAAACACTTTATCGCAAGCGCTTTCGACCGACACCGCCAGTCAGTCGCTTGATAATGACTGGCGGTGTCGGTCGAAAGCGCTTGCGATAAAGTGTTTTTACTTTCTGATATTTCCATCGAATATGGAGTGTCCTACTACTGACAAAATAAGAATAGATTTAGCCATAAAATCGCTAACTCACCAGATAATCTCTTGATATTAGCGAGCTACGTTCCCACAGGGTACTTAAAGCAACTTTCCCTATACCAGGTGCCCAAAAAAGTGCCAGAAACTAAGCGCTTATAACATTGCATTTTGATATCGATTTGAAGAGGCAAACTACGAAATTAGACCAACTAAGCAACTAGGGCTCCTTAGTCTCGGAGGGTTAATAGTAATGTAGCGTTTAATTCAAAAAAGCCCCAATATTGAAAATCGTGGGACATGTACCAAGTAGCTTGTATATCGATGAAAGAAGCAAGTGATTTAAAAGTAGCAAAACAAGAAATGCATAAGTGAGACTTGTAGAGACAATATTTCACCAGCGAAATGTGGAAGTCGCCTTAATTATATGGTGAGGCCGCTGTTGTCTAGCTTAGACATGATGACAAAAAAAGAGTTTTTCAGTAACATATTGGAACAAACTAGGATTCTGAAATGATTGCTGTAGGCAAGACAGTCAGGCAGAAGATTATACAGAGAATGATGTTGGTTGGTGAGGTTTTTACGAAACAGTCTGTAGCCTAGAATCATTCAACGATAATCTAATGGTCAAAAAGAAGGCACTGAATGGTGCCGCAGATCACACGATGGCATGCAGTGTTCCTGTACACGCTCGAAAATGTGAAACTGTTTCTTCATCATAACTAGAAAAACAGGAGCGCAATATTCCAGTATAGATCTGATGCACGCATAGTATATGGAAACCATTTGTTCTTTATCCAAGAAAGGCTTCAATTGCCTGAGGATATAGATCCTCGACGAGGTTCTCTTGGTCATTTGAAGAGTGTGAGCCCTTTACTTTAAGGTGCTGTCAAGCGTAATGCCGAGAAACTTCAGTTCCTTCACGGTTCGAATATCACACAGTTCGAAATTGTAAAGATTACGAGTTTTTGTGAGGGAAATGAACATTTGTTTATATTTCTGCATCCTAATGCCCATTTTGTTGGCCGTCATCCAATCACAGATGTTATCATAAGCGCACTGAAGGGGACTCGATGAGACTTGCTTTCGCAGGTGACCACGTGTAGCTATATCATCAGCGTATTTCAATAAAATGCAATCAGCGGAAGATTTCAAATCAGACACGAAGTATCTGAACTGGAAAGGCCTAATCGACGAACCCTGTGGTACGCCAGTGGACACAGGTCTGAAATCACTTAAAGCTGTAAATAGTGGATTTTAAGTTCATTTCCTTATAGCACATGATTTCTCTTGCCTGAATGAAGTTATTTTTCAATTGCTATGACTATGAATTATTGCGCTGAGTCTAGTGGGATTAAATTTGCAAGAATGTGAGAAAAAACAAACTATAAACACTAAATTTCATCTCTCACCAGCAAGACGTTAGATATGGCTGAAATTTAATCAGGAAAATTTAAGAATCATTTCACCGGTTCATTTAAGAAAGCTGTTTCTGCTTCGACTATTCGGGTTTGTGATTCATATAAATATTCATCTATCAATCATCAGTTATGTGTTGTTTGACAGGCATTTTTATTTTCATTTTTTTGTTGTTTATAAGTTGAAATTATTGAAATAATGTTATTTTTCAGTCTTTCTACGCACATGCTCATTTTATTGTCAATAAAACACATAAAAAACATGGCGTGGCACGTCTGACAATGCGTATTAGATGAAGCTGCGAGTATAAAGTCGATCCTGGAATGTCTT
The DNA here is from genome assembly GCA_907163375.1 of Prostheceraeus crozeri. NCBI lineage: Eukaryota > Metazoa > Platyhelminthes > Polycladida > Euryleptidae > Prostheceraeus > Prostheceraeus crozeri. Next base: position 584,083 of record CAJQUW010005424.1, on the reverse strand, counting down.
TCACTTGAGTTCATTCAATAAAATTGAAACTGCATGCTTATTGGAGATTTAACCAATAGTGAGCTGCCATAATACCTCCTATACCTACTCTATGGTTTCACTTCCTGAAAGCGCAGACATCCATGCGACAGTGGTTTTCCTACCTTTGAGAAATTATGTTTATTCTGCAAGTAAGATAATATTTTCTTACTTCTGCTTGGAAAATTCACAAACATGATGTCAATGCATATTTAGCAATTCAATATACATTCTGATTTATGTTCTACACTGTAAACCGTCAGCTACCAAACGAAAATAATTTCTCTGCGAAACCAACTCATCAAAAAACTAACATTTCTTCCCAAATGAAGATGTTTTGGCGCTTTTGGCTTCCAAACCGTGTTCATTTGGTAGGGTAGCAGCCGCCTGGGTGAAATCCGACGGTCTGGTAGGTGATGTGCTGCCTAACCATAGACTCCTAGATATACAGGATGATGTAGGAGTCTACATTATATATCTAGGAGTCTATGTGCCAAACCTTAATGCGGTTGCCAAATCACCTTGAATTTTATTGGTTGCTTTCTAATTTCTATTGCTAAATGATCTGGAAGCGATGGTCTTAAATTTTGCTGGAACTTTTCATATTTACCTAAGTTTAACAGTAGTATATTTACTACATATTTTTAAGCGGCAGTTGTGTTTTGTATTCAATTAGATATGAATTGTCTTAAGTAGCGCGGATTAGAACTCAGATGTAATCTTTAACTTCCACCCAACTCGGAATATGTTAATGGTGAAATGACTGAATTCACTTGGCTGAGCGACAACTACACTCTAACCACATTACATTATATATATAAAGCATAATTGTGTATGTTCTTCTATGAATTAAAATGTATTATCATTCCGGATTGATACCTAGCATAATTTTAAATTTACGTAGTGCACATTGCTTATAGCTCTTATAGTTGCTAAGAGTTTCAATATTGTAGGTTTGACTCTTAAATGTCAATATCCTACTGCTCATAAAGCAGTAATGAGTGCCATGAAACGCAAGAGCGATGTACATTAGCAAAATGCCTCAAATCGCCATATTTTAAATTGCAAAATTCGTATTGAAGTTTTAATTCAATTTTTATGCACATTATACCATGAGAAATCTGATGTTTCATAGATTAAATTGGCATATAATGTCACTTTACGTAGTGGTGTTGCCTTTAGCAAATAGTCCTCATAAAAACAATTGAACATGATCAATATTGGCTGACAGTGTGATCTTTCCGAAATCTTTTTCATAATGGAAAGATTTTATGATTCTTTGAAGGGACAAAAACAAACAGTCTGCTTCATATTATTGCTAGCACATCTGAAAATTTAATTATTTATCAATATTTTAGAATCAATTGCTTTCAGCTAAATAAAAGTTATAATTTCCTAGTTCCACTATACTTATGAATGAATAACATCACATTTCAACAAGTAGCAATGTTTTTTCGATGAAATTATAAAAGAAATTGCAAATTTCCCCTAAAAAGCTTGCCATGCATGGGAGGAAATCTGTCAAATAGGGTGACAGATTTGATTAACCACAGAAAAGTAAACTTACAATTCTGTAAGCCCACAATTTAGTTTGAGTGATATTTTTAAAACAATCATTCACGGTGTGGCGTAAAAGGCTGTTAGTGAGTGACCGCTCGTAAATTGATAAAGTTAAAGTACAATTCCGTTTGCAAACTTTTCATTTTGAAATGCTTAACGGCCTTTTGATATAGGGCCTATGCGGCGAGGAAACATCAGGAATTTTGAGAATGTCACATTTATGGAAGTATATATGATTCGTGGAATGAAGGTGTCTATATCCTGTAAAAAGTACCTCACGTATTTCGCAATGTATGCTTCGTATTGTCATGTGTATCATTCAAGAAGTAACAGAACGGTGTTTCAAAAATATGTACGAATTTGTACAAACATTAACTTATGAAAAATCTAAAATTTAGTTTTAATTATGAAAATCTTTAAACTTTAAAAGTCGTTGCCTGCATCGCTGTCATGAAAATAACTCAAAAGCGTTACTAGAAAATAAAGTCTGAATTTGAAATATGCTATAAATCATTCCAATGTAAACTTACAAAATCACCATATAAATCATGACAAAGCATTGAAAATTCTCAAAGTTAATGTATTTCAAGACAAATTCTAATGTAAGCAATACTTTTTTTCTCGGGTAGAGAGAAATCCACCACAGAGCCTCAACACATCAGCATTATCAACCCCATGGCATGAACAAGACAAAACTTGAAGTGAGACTAAATTGAAATCAACCATGCATGGAGAATGACATTCGGATATAACGTACAATTATCGATGGCATTGATTTCAACTCTTCTATTAGTAGAAATTTGGCATCATTCATGATACAATATATTATTGGATCTACAGTTAATTAATATAATATAATTAATTATATAATTATTAATATAATAATTAATATAATTATATTAATATGCTTATGCGATTAGAAGAAAGAGAAGCATCTGGTAGGCACCATGGAGGTCGGGTAGCTTTGCTGCCAAACAGTAAAAAACGCTACCAAATGGAAAGCAATATAGCATTTGGTGGCAGGCATTTCATCGATTTGTTAGTGTACGGTTTACACTGTAGAGTGTTATGGAATAAATCAGCTTGCCTACTGACTTTTTGGATCCACTAGAAGTGCCTTGTTGTCAATTTCCAAGGCCTTTGTTTGTCTTCAGCTTTCGACTCATAAACTTCTTACTTTCGAATAATTTTCGATTATTTCGTTGGATGTTTGTACGTGTGTTTGTGTGTTTCAACGACAGATCATTTCAAGCCAAGGTGCATAACAAGTTTGGTGATCATGTTTAAGCTATATCGGGTGTTCCTCAGAGATCTGTGCGCTCTCCATTTCTATTTGTCGCTTTTTTAACAGCATCAATTTCTGTGGAAAAGACATTTTTGCGTCAAATGCGCTAATGATTTTGCAATCATTGAGACTATTTAGACATGCAAGAACACGCCATTATCTACATTGTTCATTCAAAATGCATTCCTCGATTCTTATTTCCGTCTGAATATGTCTAAATGCAAGGCTGTGGTGCTTCAGCCATCCAAATTAATCAACTGTCATTCATTGCATGGTGATTTTGAGCGTGTGAGCTTATTTCATGAATCCTCTGATTATATTTGATGAATCTGTATCATGACACATGCAAGTGAATGATGATTTGAAGAGTGCTGTTCGCATATTACAAGTCATGGAATGCTTGAAATCTTCTCCCCCAAAAAGAGAACTGGTCGTAGTGTACCATTCCATCGTCGCATCTGTATCTTTATTTATACATGTCCAAAATGCGGACGGCTCACTCGGACACTACTCCATACATTTGATTGTTTCCAACGTAGAACACATCGCTCTTTTTCTGGACCTCACTGCGAATGCGACAATTTTCCATCCCTATGTAGAGAGTTTGGGAAATCTGCACTATTACTTTTGGGAAGTTGTGAAATAAACCGTGAGCATCCGCTTCATGCGTACTTTCCATCTCGTCTGCCACGGATAGGTCATCTACCTCTCGTTCACTGCCATACTGCCGGACATCTATAATACTATTCCCTGGTTCTGTGACATGGCAAACATGAGCCACTCATTATCTTTTTTTCCTTCATATATTTTAGTTTTTCTCACCAACCATGTGATGTATCTTGCATGATTTTCATTTTGATGAAATATATGCGCCTACTACTACCTCATACTGTTGCATCATCTTCTTTTTAATCCTCTAATAGTTCAAGTGTTTCAATTAGCTGTAATGCGCTTGATTCTGCAGAGATAAGGAGGGAGTAGGGTGTGTGATTGATTTGAAATGATATCAATCCCATACAGTCAGATACAGCAGCTCTTGAGAATTTAAAATCGCAGCAAAGGAGACTTCTTCGATGTGACTGTCTGCTTTCAAATTGTGCATGTCATCTGGTGCTAGTTTAAAGTAAAAGCAAGAACGACAAGTACATTAAGTGCAAGTACGTTATGAGTTTTGGACTGCCCGGTCAGTCAATGTCATCATATCTACCTGGGATTGCTTGTTCAGTTGAGGTTTAGAACTCACGTATTATGCAGATGATTTGTAGCCTACATCACTTAATTCTGTCAAGGAAACTTGAATGCTTTTTATCAAATTTATCGTGAATGATTTCCAAGCCTTGATTTTGATGACTGACAGCTTTTGTAAAATATTCAGTCATAGACGAAATCCATTAAGTTCAATGCAGATTTGAAAAAAATCAGTGTTTTATAGTCATCTTTCAGTGAAGTTTCAGTAGAGGCGTATTATTGAAATAACAACACAACTCAGTAAAGTTCCGGTGGTATCACTTTTTACGCTGCAGGACTGAAATCGGGTTCGGATCGGACCCGGAGGCTTCTGGAAAAGCAGACCCAAACAAGCCTGGACCCGTGGGGCCTGGACGGACCCGCGAACACATTTCAATAACTAAAACTTCAGAAGGCCTATTCCTATACAATGAGAGGGTCCGTGTTGTGCATACATTGCTTTACATCTAGGCCTATGTTTTGGCTTGTATGATAACCTATTCTCAAGATTCAAAGTCTTTAATAGGCCTGCAAGGTATAGGGCCAACCGATTGTGATAGTCTAGGCATTAGTCTAGTACATTAGCAATATATCGTATATAGCAAGCCTATAAGCGATAGACCCTGATACATCGGTAGTCAGACTATAGGCCTATATGGCCTAAAAACATAGCTATGCATTCCGTAGGGCCGTGTATCTGCTTGTTTAGGCAATAGCACTGCAGCAAGCAGGTTACATATTATCTACTAGGTCTAGAGTAAACTATTTAGAAATCATGATCTAAATAAGTACCTTGCGCCATCTTTTAGTTTTGCCATTTTGTAACTTGGTTGGCTGTATGCAAGTTCTTTTTGAGAAAATGACATTAGTTAGTGTCATGGAATGTGCTGCACATATAATTTACATATGCTTACAAATCTCCATATCTGCTGTTTCCTCAAAACAATTTCCTCAAAAATCAATTGCCAGCGGCCATGCAGTATTAGAGCTACCAAAAAGGACAATAGAAAATTTCCAGTCCATGGAATGCTGGACCCGGCTTACCCGGATAAACCTGTAACCGCAGGACCCCCTTTATAATAACTTCATTTTATCAAGATTCTCGCTCCCCAAATGGACTTTGGAACATCGAACGTAAAGAAACAAGACTCAGAATGTCAGTCACTACTTTGATGAACTTTAATTTTTAAAAAATGATTTCCCTTTTAATTAATTATCTAAAGAGAATGACAGATATTATGTCGATAGAAGACACCAACACCTTTGATTCCCCGACTGCACTCGACGGACCCAGGAATCGAACCGAAGTTGTACTCCTCTTAATGAACCTAAGAAATCAATTTTGATCAAAAGCATCTTCACCAACAGCGCTAGCCTTGCCAACGTCTACATCATTATCTCAGACAGTGCTTTGAGTCTTGCCACCGTTTACCCACTTCACCAACTGCGCTTTGAGTCTTGTACATATTTTATTGATCCAAATGCATTTGTGTTTAATTACCAAAGAAGTTCTTCGATGGATGTGCGGATGTGATAGGGTCGGTTAGATATGATTTTTCTATATAGTGGAGATGCTAATCCTAAGCAACTCATTAAATGAGCACGAAAATGAGTACAAATTAAGAACTGTACTCTCGAATCCAAAGAGTGCTAAAATGAGCACCTATGTTTCAAATTCAAAGAGTACTAGAGTCTGGGACTCATTTCTTAGTCGTAGTTAGTACTAAGGCTTAGTGCTCATTCTAGTACACATTTGGGACTTTATGTATAACAGTGTTGAGGAAGCATTGCTTGTTTTATAACCATGCCTTAACTCTATTTTACACTGACGACTTTGAGCTTTTAATCCCGGCGGTTGGGGGGGGGGATGAAACTGGAGTCCCTTTGATCTTGATCTATGACTCAATCGCTCCCAAACTTGCCGTACAGTACAATTGGTGCATGTTCGCTACAATAGTGGCATCAGTTTTTACCAACGCATTCATCTTGCAACTATGAATTGCACTTTAAAATTTGAATTACATTTTCTTCAAAGCTTGAATTACTTAAGCATCCGGTCAGTGATTAGATGCCAAGCAGATGACTGAAAAAACCATGTGCTTTGATCAGTTGTCGCATGAAAACGTCTTGAGATGTTGTGTGTATGTTTCGTTGCATGAGGTAGTGATGCAGCGCTGAATGAAACTCAAACAAACAATTTTTGAAAAGACATGTACATGCGAATTAGGCATAGGCTGTTATAAGGCCAGTTAGAGGGAAATTTGGAGACGATAAAAGTGGCAAAGAGAGTTTGCCTCAATGCGAATAGTTGGTTAAGGATTCGAGCTTTTCCAGTACCAACTTTCCAATAATTTGCCGAAATGTAAATAACGCCCTATAATTTTATTACGATAATTTTTCTTCCCTGATGTCATTAAAGCAAAATAGCGGAGATAATGAAGTTTCAATTCTGGAACTGGATACATGTATCTCGGTCTACAGGGTAATATCATAGGAATCTGACATAATGATGGATTACAAAGGACATGGACATTGAAAACAATAGAATGTCGTAGACAAGCGTTGTCATGACAACGGTTCCTAAACGATGTCGACCTCGAATGGTTGGCAATGGGAAGGTACCAGCAGCTTATCACTGAACTTTGTAAATATTCACGATTGTTATAATTTCTCTGTGTAAAGAAGCATTTTGATAGAGCAATACAGCAATACGGCAAGAATCTACAACTGCTACATGTTTCGGTAATAACTTGCTTTTTCTGAAGATTTAACAATCGGTGCATAGCCGAGCAGCATGAAATTATCATCAACAAACAGCTGCCGTCCATTCTAGTCCCACTAACTGAAGCAAAGCGAAGATTCGGACTTCTATGGGTGGTAAAGAACTTGAATTCATCACAGATATTAACTGAGAATGGGAGAGCGCTTTGTTTAAACTCCGTCCTATTCACGCCGAAATATCAAGGGCCCTAATTATTTTCATTCATGCTCAATAATTAAAATAGATGCATTTGTGGATAAAATTGCATGCTAAATTAACTTCATCTGGAGTTTGTGACTGGTCAGCAAATAACTTGAATTGACAAAAATGCTGAATTTTGTGAGAAATTGACAAAAATTCTCGATTTTCTAACAATATTTTTAATTTTATACAAAACCAAAATTTTGATGCTCACATAGACAGCAGGATCAACAGAACACGGTCACAAAAACCAGAGTCGTAGCTATTTTAGTTTTCGAACGATTGACATCAAAAAATGTGTACGGGTCCAGGAGTCCTTTTATATTTATTCGTGTTTCATCTGTTCAGTTTGCAGTCAATTGATGTTTGGGCTATACGAACTTCCAAGACACATGCGCATAAAAGTATATTAGGTAAAGTTCCAACTCAAATTTAATTAAATCCCCAATGTGCATGCAGTTCCGATTTTATTAAATGAACTCGAGTTGAGACCCAGTACCAAATGCAAGATAAGGACATTTTTGAAGTTTTGAAGAAATTACCACGAAATTGAATGATCATGATAGCAATGCAAAAGGAAAAATAGTATTTTTCAAATCCTTCCGTGTCATGACAACCTTTGATAGGCAATGTTTGTTACATTTGCAATTGGATGGTTGCCAATACAGGTTACTTATTCAATGCTTAGCCTTATTAATAAGAGTATTTACTTAATCGTAATCATATCGCAAACTATAATTGCCACTGAAAGAGCAACCCATCAAATCAATAACAATGATCATAATCAACTTCAAAAGTTGTCAATGGGTCCACAGTACTATTCAGATTCAAGAAATGAAATAAATTAGATGAATCATAAAATCATGCCGATGCGTGAAAATTAAATTAAAAACACTTGAAATTCCAGCCAAGAAGCGCAATAAGATCTCAACCTTTTGTTAAGACCTGTTTCAACCTTTCTTGCATTATAATCGGTTCATGAAATTTCGTTGACAATCAGCTTTATGTCCGTTTGATGGAGATACATACTAGCAAATTCTCTTTCCTTTTGACATCCAATAAGTTTCATGCTACTTAATTAGAAGTACCAAATCACTAGTATATAAACAGGAATTATTTGCAAAAATTTAGCTTCTTAAAAATTGATCAAATATCATATGCATTTATTATGTAACGCACGAACGTAAACTTCGAAAAAACTAAATTTTTTATAGAATAACTTTCTCTGTATGCCGACATTTTTTCAGTCGACAATCAACCTACTTTATACTTACTCTATGCGCAAAGGTCTTCATTAAGTAAATATTTTCGGCGGTCTACTTTTAATCCGCAATGTATCCATGTGGGCCACCGTTTGGTCCGCGAACTACAGATTATACAAACGGCAATCCCTATGACCACCTTGCCACTTACAACGAGACGATGAATTTCTTTATAATAATAATAATAATCACTTCAGTTTGTTCTCTTGCGCATGCAAATACGAATATGTGAGCCATAAAAATCAAACATCCGATGCCTGTAAAGAAGTGCAATGGCATTCAGATCATGACACAAAATAGAAAGTACTGGCATGGGAGGCAAATTAGATAATCTATAAAATTTCATGAAAGAATTGCCATAACGAAAGGATTTTGTGACCGGGGGCTCAAGTGTACCAGACGATCTCATTGACATAATTTGAATAGGTCGTACATTGAACAGCGTCCGAGGTGGGTGAGTATCATATTTTTCCATGGAACGAAATAATTGCAAACATATTTTGTTGGTAGAATCCAAAACAGATTCTTTCTCATCACGAGAAGAATCAATTATCTGGAAAACTCTCTCTCCATGCGAATAATATCATGCAGCAAGTAATCAGATGCATTACAAAAAACACCGGAATGCATACGTCATTACACTACGGATAAATGCGGTGCAGGAAAGAAACATTACACCCTTTTGACAAGCACAGCATAGAAGATTGCGCACAATAAAATTTCTGCGAGATGCCTTTTTAACAATATAGTTCACATGTTCGTATTTTGATCACCCAAAAATCGCTCCATCTTGCTAAGATGCCGCACATTTTCCTCCAAAAATTGGGACACTGGATGCTGAATCCCACGGCTATGATCAACAGAGCATTAAATCCTCGACAATTGACACCAGATCGGCACTGCTTGATTTGCTCTCACATCAACTTTGATTTTCGTCTTCCTGATTTGTGTGATAATGAAACGCAAATCGTATATAGTGTCTATATAGTAATTGCTGCAAAGTTGCTTCACTCTCCGCTGTCGCAGCAAGCGTTTTTTGATTGTTTTGATCAGACTTCAAGCGAAGATGTTTTCATTTTGTGTGGGAGTGAAAAGATATCTCTTCTTTGTAAACTTCCGGGAAGAAAAAACAACTTTTCAATCCCACGGGATCAAAAAAACTAACTTTTCCTCCCTTAGTTAACTTTTCCTGTGTAAGCTCCTGTGTAAAAAAATCATAGATAGAAGTCTGTAAACAAGTTATGATTAGCCAGAGACTACCAAGATATCGATATAGTCCCTGGATTAGCCATGGACTCCTAGATATATAACACCTGGACTGAAAGCTGAAATTCATTTATACGCAAGACGGCTGATTTGACTCTGATAGCAGATGGAGAAGAATATTAGTTATCAAATGAAAGTGAGATGATTTAAAAAGAAGTAGTAGGAGTTTCTGGAAATCAGAAGAATAAAGGATTGCAACCAACTGATCATCGCTGGCTATATTAAATGGAACAATAGCGTTGAACAATAGCAAGATTTGTACAAAGCACGTACGCAGTGCGTAAAATGATGATCAGTGGAGACAGCATCAACAACATCAGCTTGAGTCTATCAGTCTGTAATGTGAAACGTGTCTGATCCCGTCTTGATTTAGGCCCCATTTATGTGTGGAATATTAGTTATCGAGTGATAGCGAGATGATTTAAGAAGAAGAAGTAGGCCGAGTTTCTGGAAATCAGAAGAATATGGGACTGCAGTCAACTGATCATCGTTTTACTCACCAATGAATGACATTGAAAAACTGATGCCTTGAGCTATTTCATCTATCAGATTTGAGACTGTAAAGTTTTTTGAGACGTGGCTTCAAATTGCTCTACCGTTGTTACCACACCACCTTGTGTTGGTCAGGAAAATGTCGTTTTATCCGGTCAGTTGTATGTATGCACATTGAAAAACACAGCTTCTGTGTGGTTTATGATAATCCCCTTCTTAGATCAGTATGTTGAGTCACATTTGGTACTGGAGAAGGAATTTTTAGTCTCTTGGCTATATTGTGGACTAAGCTTATACAGTGATGAAGCACTCGATGTGGTCTTTACACTGTGAACTCAAATTCGCAGAAGTACCAAATGTGGCGGAAAATATCTTTCCAATCGAAATATCAGCATCTCGTACAGCAACCAAGTTAGGTACTTAAAAATTTAGATGGATCAAACTTGATTTCATCCTAGTATATCAGCATAATTATCATTCATCAAGTTTTGTCAAAAACCTGGACATATTGCAACGTTCTGAGGCAAGTATCATTTTTACGTCCTCCAAGGATTCAAGATTATAAATTTCTAACATTGTGCCCATTTACCCTTCAAGAAAATCAGTAGAACATTTTAGTCGCTTCTGGCCGCGACAGATTTCATCATTTTGATCATCGTTGAACAAAAAAATCAGACGGAGATTTTAAAGACAGTAGGAATCGCATTATTTTCTAATCTTCTATTACTCATTAATTTCTCATTGATATTTGTAGAACTATTTATTTGAATCGGTATTTTCGAACTATTTCCACACATAAATGGGGCCTAAATCAAGACGGGATCAGACACGTTTCACATTACAGACTGATAGACTCAAGCTGATGTTGTTGATGCTGTCTCCACTGATCATCATTTTACGCACTGCGTACGTGCTTTGTACAAATCTTGCTGTCAAACGCTATTGTTCCATTTAATATAGCCAGCGATGATCAGTTGATTGCAATCCTTTATTCTTCTGATTTCCAGAAACTCCTACTACTTCTTTTTAAATCATCTCACTTTCATTTGATAACTAATATTCCTCTCCATCTGCTATCAGAGTCAAATCAGCCGTCTTGCGCATAAATGAATTTCAGCTTTCAGTCCAGGTGTGATATATCTAGGGGTATATGGATTAACTCACTCATAGATTTCGTGCTATGACCATCCTTATGCAATAAACAATAGACATAACTCACAAAATGAAAAGCTATATTCTTTGAGATGAAATTAACCAACCTCGATGAAAAGTTAATATTTCCTCTCTCAAGAAAATAACTATTCTGATGAAAAATTGAAATTTTGTTTTATAAAATTTCAAGGTTTTAACTTATTGCAGATTGAGGAAGAGCATGATTGTCCGTGTTACTTTCACCGAGTTGTACCAATGAAGAGGAGACTCAGCTGCGCCCGTCGAATTCACATTGAATCGGCCTCAAAACGGCACTTGAGACAATGGTTCAATTTCTAGGCCATTCTAAAAGGCGAGAAACTAATTTTCCTGTCTAATTAGCCCTCTCTAGTATTCCCACATGGATATTCCGACGCACAATCGCATATTTGTTGTGGTCCTTTTAAGGCTAAATCGCCTGACAAGTTATTGCGACTTTAAGTTTTAGCGTATATTTGCAAAGCCTTCAATTCGAAGCGCGTCCAATCAGAAGCTATTTTGACGAACTAGAACACTGACACCACATTAAATGTACACAGTCATTAAATTTAGATAGTATGGAATCGATCAGTCTAAATAAAATTTCCATTTGATCACGCTGGAAAGTTGAGTCATAGATGCGTACTTTGCACTTTATAGATGTTTGTTGAGACATTCATTTCTGGAGGCCAGAATGGATCAGTGTCGACTTCCAATTACCACAAGCCAACGTGGAGTGGTCTATATACCCACTTTCATAGTTTTGTACATGTGTGGTACAAAATTGGTCTCATACGCAGTCCGATCACGAGGGCTTATTGCATGTGCACCAAAGAGACGTTGGGGAAGTGAAGAACATTTTCGATGTTCTGAAGGACAATGGCCATCCTCCATCCTTCCTTGATAAATACGGACACTTGCCCAGACCTCCGCAGCCTACAAAGTTTGGACGGGAACGGAAGTGCGTGTACTTGACACAACCGCATATTGATGATAGAGCCGCTTCTCGGTTTGTTCCTCTCCGAGCCTTCCCATGTGTGAGGCTTCGTGTTGTTTTTCCGACTCGGCAGATTCAGGTGGGCTCTCCGGAGGACAAGGTCCCAGTTCTTTCCACCTCTAACCTGACATATTCCTTCAAATGTACATGCGGATGTGTGTACTTGGGAGGAAATGGGAGGAGTCTTGGCGAGGGAGTTACTGAACACGCTCCTCAGTGGATTTTTTCAGAAAGTAGATATCCTTCACGTTCCACTCGTATCCCTGGAAGTCACATCACTCGGCACTTACAGATGTGTTCAAGTTTTCCGTCCAATGCTAGGGAGCTGTTCAGTGTAAGGTATCAATCCCGTTTTCTCATCAAACTGCATGTTATGGAAGCTCTTGTGATTAAGTGCTTTAAGGTGCTTCAAATTCTGTGTGTTCATAAAAAATTTCTTACTCTCTCTCTGTCTTTGCCTTGGTAACTTTGTCCTCATTTTTTTATATGTATAGTTATTTATTTATCAATCTTTTAATTTTACTTTTGTTGCTTTTTATTTTGTTTGTTCATAACTGTTGTTTACTTTCCCTCCTTAATTCTTTTATTAAATGTTTTTAGAATAATTTCATTTTTTGTATTGTGTAGCTGTCGTAATTACTTCAAACTGTAAAATTTATTTCGTCTGCCAGAACTCATGTGGATAGAGCATCTGTTTAGCCTTCAAGCTGACTTGAATTCGAATCCTGGTCGGACGAATTGTTGCAGGGAAGATTGGGCGTCCATTCGTCTTCAGTTTGCGTTGTAATGATATTGATCATACAAGTCCAACACTATAATGTAAAAGAGCATGAGGGAGATTATCCATGACATTGCGCCGTGGTCATGCGTTGTCATGACTACAGTACCTAAATACAGACTGACGGCTTCCATTGTTTGACAATTATTAGGTACTGATACCTTGTCAATGTACCTTGTAAGGATTCACGACAGTTACCATTTTCCTTCAAGAATAAAACCATTTTGATGAAATAACTTGCTTTGTACGACTTGCGGCAAAAATCTACAACTATTGCAGTGGACAATGATTTTGTAAAATCTAGCAATATTGCCAAAAGATTGGTGTCTGACCCAGCAACTGAAATTACCATCGAGAAACAGCTGTTGTGCATTCTGTAGCAGGAATGCGGAGTCGGGAGTCCTATCATTTTTGCTGGAGTCGGAGTCCTATCAGGACTCCGGACTACAACTAGACCCGAAATATAATACAAACAAATTATTTGTTCACGTGCATGCCTGTCACTGTTTTGACGTCAACTTTTTTCGTCAAACAAAGGTACTGATACAGCAGTGCATGCAAAGCTTGTAATAGTTGAGGGAATGAACCGTGATAGTGAAAAAAGAATTGTCTTTTCACTCGGCGATTTAGTAGAGAAGACAGGCCTTCCCAGCATCGATCACACATACGCACCAAAGGTCACATTGGAGACAAAAGCAAAATATTAGTTTGTTTGAGAACATTACCTCTTACCCTAACGTCAATCGTGTGTGATGGCTCCTCCAAAGCGCATATTAAAATCGAAAGTGTGCTCATTTTTTTGGGAAAGGATGGGGAATTTTCCTTCCTGGTAGAGACTGGAGAAAAACTGTGTGAAGCACACATCAACAAGTGATGTGAAAAGTTGGTGAAGTTTCATAGAAAATGATTGATTTGATACAGAAATGATCACTAAAATCAGGCTCAGGTAAGCCTATAATGATCTATGATGTAGGTTACCAGAACTAAGGCTGATATAATTGCCACCCGGAGTCGTAGTCCTATCAAAATGACCCATTTATACTCAACTCGGTAGCTCTGCAGATCGTTTAGGCATTTATTTCTTGATGATTTGCGGCATAAATCACCTAAACGATCACCTAAACGACGATGATGATCATTACGGTGATGATGTGGTGTTTGTACTTGTTTCCGATATCGGAACACTTGTCAGAACTTTGTGTTTTCTTTTTCTGTACATTACGATAGTCCTTGTGTTTCAAATATTTTTCAGCTTTCCAAGAATTGATCATAAATTAACGGGCCATCTGCTGGCCAGAAGTTTAACACAATTGTGATTTTTGCAATTCGGCTTGTTAGGAAGAACATGTGATCTCATGAGCATGTGCGATATTTTTCATATCTACAGAGGTAGAACGGCCGCATTTATGATTAAATAGAATTATAGCTTGCAATAAACAAATACTTTTGGCCAGCATGGTAAACGGACAGGCACAATATAAGGTGAACGAAGGTTCAAAACAAAGCAATTAGACAATCCATGTATTTGTTCTCTTACAGTGACTGCAAATTGTTTAACTTGTATGTTTGTGTACTCTAACGGAAATGAGCCAAAGTGTTGAAGAAGTTTGAAAAAGAACTATTGAACGCATTTTAATTAAACCTAGATATTCGCACTCTTTACAGCGCAAGGATTCTGAAGATACCAAATATAAACAATTTTGGATAAAGAAGTGACAATTTAACATTCTCAATCAAAAAAGTCATGATTTTGTAAAAACTTCACAATGTTTGAGCACTGTTCATCAAATACAATAACGAATGCAAGTCTATCATAGCTCATTCTATTGCTGAGAGTGCAAGCTCTCGAATGGTGTATGGCACGTTCATAGAGAAGGGATATATAGGTAGAATGTCGACTCGGAAAAGTATCTGTATACAGTGAAAACTTTTCTATCAAAAGATTCAGTTTTTTGCGGAGATTACGTTTCCGTGGTCTAAAAAATTATTTGAGCACAATTGAAAAAAGTCAAAATTTGCCAATTTATACTACCGAGATGACGCTCCTAAATAAGAGAAGCAAGTTGGATATCAAAAGGAATGAATATTTGCTAATAAGCATCCTAATTAAGAGGAAATTAAGCTGATTATCAAGGGAATTTCATGATCCGCATTACAATGGAATTCTTTATGAAATGGTTGCGATATCAGTCGTGTTTTCTTGGCTGAAATTTCAAGTTTTTAATTCAATTTTCCGCGGCATGATTTTATGATTCACTAAATTCATGTTTCATTTCTTGAATCTGAATAGTGATGTGGAACGATTTACATCTTTCAAAGTTAATTGAAATCATTGTCTTTGATTATGTGATTTTGCTCTGCCAGTGGCAGGTTGCCTGTGAAATGGTCACGCTTAAGAAAATACTCTTGAGCAAAGTACATGTAAGTATATAAGGGAAATATGGAATCGATGGTTGATTTGTGGCGACAGCTATGATATCACTTGTTCGCCAGCTCTTATAAGCAGTTTTATTTGATATCGCAATTGACGACAGAATAGTATTGAAATATTGAATGGAAGGGACTGAATAGCTATGTCAAAACTATGAAATAGTGAAATATTACATAGTTATCCGTAGACATCTGGAATACAAAAACATGAGATGAAGATCCATTTCTATGGTTAAAATGCTAGATTTGATTTGGCATACAAATTAATTGATTATTAAGATACTTGATAGACGACTGCAGACCACACTATGCGATTCAAGGAGGGGACTTATGATTACATTAATGTACTGTATATGAACGTGTTTACAAACTTTTGCCCACTGAACATCTGAAAATCTTTGTATCGAATCAAGAAATACTTCATTTTCTTATTGATGACCAGTTGTACATACATTCATTGATCAGTTTTAGATTTCCATTCATGAATGTATGTTGGAAACATGATGGACCTTACCTACATTATATACTATTTTAGTCCTAATTTTTTCATCTGATCATGAAAGCATCCTATGTGAAATTTAACAATTATTTTATTGACATCCTAACATATTATTTTCTTTTAATATCATAGTATTGCCCTGTATTTCCTCCTATGATCAATAGCAGTATTTGATGATCCGTGTTGAGATAACTTATGAAGAAATAGTCTAATTCTGAAATGTTGTCACTAAATTGTTGATGTATCACGTAAGTGACTGTTTTTGTTAGTGATGAAAAAAATGAAAAATGATGAATGACGCTCCAGCCTTAAGCTGCAGATACTTTGCATTAATTGCACTCGAATATATTGAGCAATTATTACAATAGTTCCTCGGCTTCCGGCAAATCACTGAAAAGTAAAATTATATTCACAACAGAAAGAGGAAAGCAACACGAAACATTCAGATGCAGATGAAAGCATTTGGGACGCAGCCTTGATTTCATCGGTTCGAACATCATGGGATGTATCAATTCACAAAAGGCCTTCAAGCGAAATTTGTATTATAAAGCTATATAGAATAAGCCACAAAACGTTTCACTTTTGGTTTGATCTCTTGTGCCAATTAAATTTCGAGTGCATTCAAGTTTCTGTCTAGACGTTGCGAATAATTATCAATTAATTCCACCGTACATGTTCATCTGACATCGGTATTAAGCATTTCAAAGTGCAGTATAGACTACTGAATACTGATTGCCTCATGCTGCTTCACGATGTTGACGAAAATGCACATATATAGGGCTGATCGAAAGTAACTTCCTAATGCAATATTTTCATTGTTCCTACTCCAAGAAAGTAATAAACATGAATAGCATTTTTTCATGACGGAAATTTACTGGGCATTGTTTAGAAATGAAAAGCAGTTGCCATTACACTGTAAATCGCTGGATACGAAAATTACATACAAACACATACCAAGTTTACATACAATTTGAAACCAATATTTGATACGAGATTCTGGTATATATAAAGAAATCTGGTATGTTTTTCATACGAATGGCCATTTACTTTCGTATGTGATTGGTATGTAAACGATACGAACTATGCTAACTGTGATTGGCTGTTTTACGTTGAAATACGAATTCTTGGTATGTTTTATATACGAGACCCGATGCAAATTGGTATGTGTTTCGTATGTCTTTCGTATGAATAGCTTTATGTCATTTGGCAAAAAATATGTTATACTACATACTACTTACAAATAACTTTTTTCCAGTAATACCAGCCGTGAATATTTCTTTGTGAAATTGTGGTATTTTACTAGATTAGATTTGTTGTGGAATTAAAGCCGCATGTCATCTTTGCAACTTGTCTTATAGCATTCACAAGACTTATAATTAGCTCATTTCCTTGAACTAAATTGATTTACATCATTTCAATAAAACGATAACTTTTCAGCAACCATGTTGACTTATATATCTCAAACATAACTATTTTTGCGTTCATGAATTATAAAGTGTCTTTATTTTGGATTGATAATATGCTTAGTTCCAAAATTACATAATGCATGATTGTTGATGGTTAAATGCTTATTGATTATTTATGAAATGCCTCGGACTTACATGTATTAAAATCGAATTCAGTATTGTTAGTTTGACTATAAAATGTCATTATCTCACTACTTACAAAGCAGTAGTAGCATTAGTGTGATCTTTATTGACAAAAAGCCTTAAATCAACTTACTTTGGACATGATTGATGCTTTCTTTTAACATTGTGCTGGTATGGCTTTAGTATGTAAAGCATACCACACTTGAAATAACATGCGAAAAGCATACAAATATATACCAAGATCATACAGAAATATACCAAAAAAATATCTTGGTATGCATCCTTCGTATGTGATTGGTATTGAGCGATTTACAGTGTAGGGAGTTTTACTAAGGTCATCAAACACACATCAGTAGTATAATTTATCCAAATGAGAGCATCATTCGATTATTATTGCATTAATAAATTATCCAATCAAACTTTCAATTTCTGTGTGTCGTGATGGTGAAATACGTTGGAAACCACGGCGGTGAGGAAAACGTGAAAGAAGTGGCGAAAATTCGATGATTCAAGTTCATGACAAATCATTTTTGGCGACGAAATCTCTCAGAATTTTTATTATTTCGCTGTGAACACCCCCGCTGTTTCTCCTCTTGCTAATATGTAGGCTATCTTTATTTTAACAAGCTATATTTCACCTTTAAGGCCTACTAATAATTGCTTCAGCATGACCTCGAAAATTTTCGATGCGAGCAGGTGAGCCCAGAGCACACCCATAAAAAAATTGTTTTTATGTAGCTAATATCATTAGACCATTAGATAGGGTGTTTGTCAACCTTGAGCATCACCATGAAGAGGTTGTGTGGACTATGCAATTAACCATCACTGAGTTGCCACTTAAAAATTGTATATACTATTGCTAAATGAAATGCATGACGTGGATGGGTGATATCAACTGCATCAGATGTAGTGACTATACTCGTGTTGCAAAACTTTGAGTTGAATAAATAAACTATCATCAACATCAACTTACCAGACCATTTCACGCACAGATTATAATGATTCACTGAACAGCAAAATTTAGAATAACGTGCGCCTTGTGAACACTCACAGTTGTGACTGTCTGTCTGCTTCCTTAGTTAATAAAGCAATCAGACAGCGAGTAGGCATGACGTCACAACAGTGAAAGCGTAGAGTGATTTGTGTGGGAACATCTCGCTCAATTATCATGAAGATGTTGGAATTTCCTGTAGCTGGTGCACTCAATGTATGAACACATATCGGTAAAACAAGAGTCACGTGCGTCAACCACGCGGAGTTGATCTTCACTGGCAGATGAAACTTTAAAGAACCATCTAAAGCACAAAAATGTTGCTAAAATAGCGAGCAAATATTCCTTCCTTCTTTTTCCAGGAAATATTTGTATTAGATGCATCTTCAATATGTAGATAAACAATATCTGAGAACCAAATGACACAATTTCTCCACTGTTTCATCTATGAAGCCATACCATTCAGAAATGATACGTTCAACATCAAAATTGATGTGAAAAATGAATAAAACAGTAAATTTCATGTGGGAATCACTAGAAAAATGAAGTTGTCACCAAATATTTTAGCCACAGCAACTTCTTGAAATTGATGAATATAAATATCTGAAAATTATCTTGGCGAAAAAAGATGGCGGATTTGTCGCCACTAAAAATACATTAGAGTAATGGGGAGTTTCCGCACTTGATATATTTAAACACTTTGCTCTTGAGGTTGAGCATGAAAGTAATAGGAACCTATCGAATTTCTCATTTGACAAGCATTAAATCTCCAAGGCTAACAATCTGAGAAATACCATCATTCCTTCTGCATTATATGATCAGTCAATTCCGTTGTAATTTCTGCAAAACTGCAAAAGTATGCATATCTCACATTTGGTGACAATACCACTTGTATCTCCCTTGAGTTCATTTAATAAAGTGGAAAGTGTATACACATTGGAAATTTAATAAATGCGGAGTTACCACTCTACCTAATATGCCTACTCTATGGGCACGTTGATGTGTGACAAGATTGAAAGACATGAAAATCGATTGAATTTCAGCGACTTTTAGGTGGTCCGTTTTTTATGATCAGCTTTCCATCTGCCTTGAGTTCAAATCCTCTTCAGACGAATTTCAGTCTGGAGGATAGAATGTCGACGTTCATTTGGCCTTAATTTGTGTAAAATCTGAAACCCAGTAGCAACTGATCATTGAATTGTTGACTAAAAAGTATCTGTAGTGAGTAATCTGATGATGCTATTTTCTTCCATCTAAATGCGTCTGTCAGGGATGATTAGGAAAATAGATTAGCTTAAATACTTGCGCTTCCTGCACATTTGAGATCATGAAGAATTTTGCATTTATTTTTAGACAGGTTCAGGATCCTTTGACAGATTTGTTCCGTTCTCTCCGAGTCTTTTATTCCTTAACGCCTGTCTTGGATGAATTGATAGGGCAACGAGAATAATAGGTAAAAACTGAAAATAAAGAAAATGGAAATTGAATAACGTATTGTGAGAGCATGAGTTGACGAAGATCTCTTTCTCACTACAATTTACGTAGAAAATTATATTTACTCAAACACTGTAAACGTCCAAAGTCGATAAAGAAAAGCTACAGCTTTTTACAAGTTCAGCAAATATCGTCGATGGCAAAGGTTTTAGTGCGGATTCAATAATGGACAAATAAAAAACGGCTGTGTTAAGCAAAGATGCACTGAGAGGAAGTTTCATATGAATGGCGTGGCTTCGGTTATCACATGAGAATTGTTTGATGTTCAAATATTACTCAACTATGGCAAAGTTTAAGTACACTTTCTAGAAAATTTAGTGGAAATGCAAGCACAAATTTTATTTTCGCTGTAGATAGTGCTTAGGACATTGTCTTTTGTCTTTTTAGATTTAGACTACATAGCTTCTCGTTTGTCTGCAAATAAAACGATCTTAGTTTATGCAACTCTGTTAGATAGAGGCTTAGCTAGAATATGAAAATCATGAACTATGTAGGTCATAGAGTAGGTGTAGTACGTAGAGTATCGACTCAAAAAGGTGTCTGTATACAGTGCAAAATTTTTATATGAAAAGATTTAGCTTTTTGCTGAGATTGGCTCCTGCGGTCCAAAAAATTGAATAGTTTTGGAATTTTTGAAAATTTTTGCAAATTTATATACTACCGACATGAAGCCCATTTATGATTTAATCCTTTGATGCCTATTCTGTCCCATCATACATCTGTTCAAGATGGAGTCAATGCATAGAGTCAAACATAGTCATTGCTGCATCATCCTTGAATATTGTTGACTTGCCTGAAGAGTCTGATTGGGAAATTGATATTTCTGCAGGCTCTATTCTTCGCATGATGGAGACCACACCGAGCAAGAAAGCTACATATGACATTGCTGTTGTTCTGTGTAAAAAAGCTCGCTTCATTCTGCATTGGCAAATCTGGAGACTGATAAAAGAGTCGATTGAAACTCGCAAAGTTCCTATCATCTGGAAGACAGTTTCAGTTAGTCCTGTACCCAAGACGAATAATACACACTCAATGACATTCGTCCCATTTCTCTTTTGAATATTCCAGCCAGATTACTCGAAAAGGTGGTTTTGTCTTCAGTAAAATCTACGATGTTAGAAAACTATGGTCGACATCAATTTGGTTTCATGCAATATTCATCCACACAGTGCGCGTTGGTATCCTTGCATGATTATTTAATGACATGCCTTGATGATCCAGATACAGATGGAGCAGTTTAGGACTACACAAAACCGTTCAACACTTTGAAATCTGAGTATATTATTAATCAGCTGATACAATGCAAATTCCCCACCGGCTTCATACACTGGATTACGAGTTACTAAACAAACAATATGTTCAGATTGGCGCTAGATTGAGCTCATTGCAAAATGTCACATCTGGCATTCCACAGGGTTCAATTCTCGGACCGTTTCTGTACTGTGTTGCAACCAGTTCACGATTTTGACAATTATGATTGTCGTTTGATAAAATATGCGGACGATCCTACGCTTTGCCTACCGTTGTATAAGCATGGTGGCAACAATCATGTTCTTCGAAATCATAATGCCCTTATTGATTGGTCAAATTCGATTGAGCTCAAATTGAATTTTGATAAGTGCAGATGTCTCACTGTAAGAAAAAAGCGTGCGTCTATCGGATCTGTTGTTTTTTCAGGTGTTCATTCTGTGAATACTTTGTGCATCTTGGGTGTTCTTTTAATGATAAAGGTACATGGTCACAGCACATAGACCGCATTGTGAAAAGTGCCTCCATCAGATTTTATGCAATTCGGATTCTTCGTCCGGTTTTGTCAGATAACGATCTTAAAACCGCTTACTTCAGTTACATTCGTTCTCTCCTGGAGTATATTGTGCTCCAGCTTTTGTTGGCTTATCATCAACTGATTCCACCCCTCTTGATCGCCTTCAACGACGTTTTCACAAAATTTTATGTGGTTCAGATTGTGACGATGAATGTTTACCTGCACTTAGTGATCGTCGTATAACGCTGTCCCTGAAGGTATTGCGAGATATTATGAATATTGATCATATACTAAATGACTTACTACCTGAATCATCCTCTTCTGGTCGATTTTTACTTCCGAAACGACGTACAGAGAGGCGGAGCAATGCTTTTATTTTTTATATATGTTCCATCTTTAATTCAGTTTGTAAACGATGATTTCTACACTGTACTGATCGATTACCACTCTGTCCGAATAAACGCTTATATTATTATTATAAGTAGTATGAAACAAGTTGGATATCAAAAGGAATGAATATTTGCTAACAAGCATCTTGATTAAGTGGAAGTTATGCTGACGATCAAGGAAATTTCATGAACCCCATTGTAATGGAAGTCTTCAAGGAAAAATCGAGATCTTATTTTGCTTCCTTGGCTGAAATCTCATGTTTTTAATTCCATTTTTATCGGCATGATTCTATGATTCAGTAAATTTCTGCTTTATTTCTTGAATCTGAATAGTGATGTGGACCAATTTAGATCTTGACATCATTGTCTTTGATTATGTTATCTTGCTCTGCCAGTGGCAAGTTGCTTGTCATGGTAAAGAAAATACTCTTGAGGTTGAGCATGAAAGTAATAGCAACCTATTGAATTGCTCATTCAACAAGCATTACCTCTCCAAGGCTGTCATGACACTGAGAATCTGTAAAATACTATCATTCCTTCCGCATTACTATCATGATCAGTCAATTCCATGGTAATTTCTTCAAAACTGCAAGCATTTGCATATCTCCCACTTGGTAACAATTCCAGCTGTGTTCCCCTCGAGTTCATTTGATAAAATCGAAAGTGTATACACATTGGGGATTTATAAATGCTGAGTTGCGACTCTACCTAATATACGTACTTACTCTATGATGTAGGTTAAAATAGACAAATCGTTAATGCTTCACATCCTAGCCAGAAAAAGAGCGATCATTCACAGAATTCATCCATTAGCTTGACATTTACATCTGCATGTAGAATGACTGAAGAAACTGAAGGACTGCAAAGCAAGCTGCTCTGCGTATATTTGGGTGATTGTGAAAATGCGAGAAAACATCAAAGTTGATTTCAATATGAAATAAGGAATAAATGAATAAACCCTTTTTTACTAACTATGACTAAGAAATGATTCCGTGAATCTATCACTATTTGAGTTCAAAAGCATGGTACTTAATTCCTACTCATTTTCGTGCTCATTTAATGAGTTGCATGGGACATAGCACTTGCACTATATCGAAAAATGCCATATGGCATCTACAACCCGCTATAGCAGATACGCACATCCACCGATGAACTGCTTTGGCAAATTATATACAAATGCGCATTGATCTATGAAATATGCACAAGACTCAAAAGTGGGTAAATTTTGGCAGGGCTCAAAGCACAGTCGGAGAAAATGGTAGACGTTGACAACACTCAAAACACTTAATGAGAGGATGCTTTTGAACCAAATTGATGACTTGGGTTCATTAAATAAAATGTCACAGAAGCGACCCGAATGACGATTTTGGCGCAGGAGCTATGGACAACCTTGTTGACTAGCTGATATGCGCCTTCCTCCCTAGTCATTTTTAATCACAACGTCGATAAAGCAAAAAGCTTTCTTAGGACTAAGGCTATTTTCATCTAGGCTTGGGCCGTCAACTTCTAGCTGCACACTGACTCACTGAATTTGGCCTCGTGTCACGTCCTACATTGATATTAATATCTGATCATATCATTTATTACTAAGTATTTTAGTACTTCTGGGAATATGTGTTCAGCAATTTCAGTACCCTTCTGTTTAGTACTAAGTTTCATGCTTAAATAGGACTCAATGATTTACAGTGTATAATTTTTTTGTATGCAAAAGCAAGTAAAATGACTTTGAAAAATCATGTAAGGATCATTGATTATTTCGAAAATGTTTTAAGACGATGGATTCTGATGACATAAAATAATCCAGAGTGCCAGTTTGTCTTGAAATTGGTAGAAAGATTTCAGACTTGTCCAATCTATGCACAAATTCATTTCAGCCATAAATGATGAGTTTCGCCATATAAGACTTCAATGGTGGTATAGGATTGGCTTAAACTAGTTGCATAGTGGTTGAACAACATGAACGAGAAGAGGCTGTTCTGCTATTATTGGTCTATGGGTTTGTCGGGCAGTTGGTTATCATAAAAAATCGCAAAAGAGAGCCTCGGCAAAGAGAGAATTGTGATGCTAAATGGGTCTCTGCTTAATTTATCATATCATTGTTGAAAGAAAGACGAAATACTGATTTTATAAGTCAATAAATGTCTATTTCGAAATACTTTGGAAAATATGGAAAAATATAGGGAACATGCATGTGAACAAAAACATTCATTCAGGAAGGAGAGGAGAAAAATTTGCTTTTAAATGTCATTCAGTTTGTGTTCTCTGTAGTAGACTATCGCAACTCTTTAGCTTTTTGAAGGAATTTAGCAATGCCTTTAAGATTATTTGGAATATGCGTGTTCATCAACTTGTAGGACTCAATTGTACTTTTTCAGTGGCATAATATCGGTGCCAGTTCCTGTCGCAATTTCTGATATCTTAAACATTCAATCATGAAATGATGCAAATTTTCTACCCATGAATCACTGCATTGCTCACATCGGCGTTCTTCATACCTCAAACGATTTCCATAAATACCGGTGGCAACTTCTAAGTTGTGGTAGTGCTCTAAACTTCAGTATGATATTGATATAGTTATAATCGACATCAGTATTTAGATATGACTTAATAGTATCTTCAAACACACATAGCTCCAAATAATTTAGTCCAGAATGGCTGTTTTTTGCTGAGGACATCCACTGTTCCCTATGATAGTCAGCTAATCGACCTTTTGTAATCTTTAAATGTAGTTTATCAACAATGAACTGTGTGTCCCATAATGCAGACAGGGTAAGTTTTGTAAGCAATTGCTTTATTCACCAGCACCATGTTTATCTACTATCGTGTGCGTTTGAAATAATATTTGAATAAATCGCCTTGTATGCTTCCTTTATGATGCTTCTGTCATCGCTTGTAATGATTCTTATCCAATAACATGTTGCTGATTTATAAAAATGGAAACTCATTGGATGTATTCCAAATTCACCTATGAGACAATAATTTGGAGTATTCCGCTTTAAATGATGATACCTTTTATAGAATTGAAATTGCAGTTGATCTAAACTTTTTAAGTTATTAAAGAAACAAAATTCTGCACAGTATTTCATCTTTGATAAAATCCGCATTTCAAATGTATTTTTTAAAATATCTCCACTAACTTGGCCAAATTCTCTAAGCTGTTTAGCTGTTAAATATGCAGCTTGTTTACCTTTAGTTGTCAATTGTTCCAAATGGCATTAAGTATTTCTTGATATCCACATTCCTAAGTCCATATATTTGTCAACAACCTCAATGGACACCCTTCTGTTATTGAGACTGATATCTAATTTACTCAATTTAGCGCTGATATTATGAGTCATAATCTTAGTCTTGTCATAATTGATGCTGAGTCCATTTTCTGAACAAAACTTGTAAAGCGTTACAATTTGATTACTCAAGCCACGTTTGCTCTCACTCATTAACAGTATATCATCAGCATAGATGAGTGATGATACCTCGAAATCAAATATTTTTATTTGGTCAATTTTGCTTTTGTCAGCATCTAAGAT
Source organism: Prostheceraeus crozeri (assembly GCA_907163375.1). NCBI lineage: Eukaryota > Metazoa > Platyhelminthes > Polycladida > Euryleptidae > Prostheceraeus > Prostheceraeus crozeri. The sequence goes on along the minus strand of CAJQUW010005424.1, from coordinate 558,382 downwards.
ATGAATTAAATCATTTATATAAATACTAAATAAACTCGTCACCTTGGGGAATTTTATTTTCAAGTTTGAATGATTGTGTCTCGTTGGCATCGAAAAGTACTTTGTATTCTTTGTTTATGATAGTCTTAACTATCAATGATATAAGCTTGCATTTAGGTATCAGACGCTTCAATTTAACAATCAGTCGCTTTTTGGGAATAGAATCAAACGCTTTCGATAAATCTACGAAGCACAAGAACAAAGGGCGTTTCATATTTTTGTAAATTTGCATGACTTCTTTGATAATTAATATTATCCTATGCAGAATGTTCTTTTTTGAAACCGGTTTGATTCTTCTCTATCACTTCATTTCTAAGCAGCCAATCATTCAGTTGTGCATTAATTATTTTTGTCAGAATTTTCTCTATATAAGATGATAGATTAATAAACCTATATGAATTGGGATCATTTTTGCTTCCTTTTTTAAATATTGGGGAAATCCAACTACTATTCCAAGGGATTTCATCAGGTTTGCACGTCATTATATATTTTTTCTAGAGTTTCGACTGTTTCGTTTTCACATGACTTTAATACTCTGTAGACAATTTTGTCTGGACCACTTGTTTTCCGTAGCTTTGTTTCTTTAAGAGCATTTTCTATTTCAGTTTGTGTTATTCTACTATCTAGATCAGGGGTGGTCAACGTGCGGCCCGCGGGCCAAATGCGGCCCGCGAGATAGGTTCGTACGGCCCGCGATGAGAGCAGGATAATATAGACGTCCATATATTCTTACTTTAAAATTTAAATACTTCATTACTCGCATTAATTAATTCAAGGCAATATATATTTATTAACAAGAGCCAAATACACGCATTCATTAAGAAACTTAATAATTTGAGGCAGCTAACGCATGTTTTGCCCACAGTGCGCGCGCGTCATGGTCGCTTATTGTCTGACTGACGTTTCCTTCTCGTTATATGAATATTCTCTGCCTCAGACAGCGTTAGTATGTATGAGAGAGTGTAATCGCTGACTTGCTATTGTCATTCATTGCCGACGTCATTAGGGAACAACTGCCTCCCTCCTGTGCAGAGAAAATTTATATTCAGTCGTCAGTTAATTTCAGTCGTCAAGTTTGTGAAGGTAGTAAAGTAAAGTTTTCATTAAAAAGATTTTTCACCTCAAATGCAGGGTTGTGGCAAATCTATGAATATAATGTATTTTTACACCACAAAATTAGATATCCGATATCATCTTTTAACCAACTTTCGAACTTTGCGGTTAAATGATGAACCTGGATCTGGCCAGACCCGGCTTCATCCTTTACCTAGTATCAAATGACGACATCATTTTACCGTTAAATAAGTATGCTGAAACTTGCGGCCCGCGAAGCTTATGGGACCCTTGATGTGGCCCGCAACTAGGAAAAGGTTGCCCACCCCTGATCTAGATGATCAATGCTTAACCGGGCTTTAGAAATTTTTGGCACATATTCATGATATATCTATGTTTCTTGACAGCTTGGAGTCGTTGCCTGTAATATGGTTACGAAATTCTGAAGCATTTAACCTACATTTTCTACGTTTCAGCCTTGCAATATCCTTATTTTCATTAATTAACTGCCAATATCGTCAATAATCATGATTCATCTGTGCATTTTTCAAATGTATTAGCCTATTTCGCTTTTCTTTTCTTCTATTCACTTTTACAATTCTATTCAAAATTCTTTTATTTTCCATCAGTCGAATGAGATCTTTATTTGTAGGGAATTGTTTCCAGAGAGATACATTTATTTTATGATTTTTTTCTAAATTCTCGTATCTCACTTAATAGAGCTACCTTTCGATTTTGATTTTTGGTGTTCATGATACATGGTGAATTAATCGCATTTAATTCTTTACAAACAGTAATAACTGACAAATTATTTTCCAGAATTTTTTTATTCAAATCTTCGCATTGTTTTGTAAACTTTTCATTATTAAAGCAGTTAGAAACATCGTTTGTCCATTTATATGGTTTTATCAATTTGTTTCTATGACAATTTCGATAAGGAAGCTACTCCTGTTTCGTAAACTCCGATTTCAATTCAATTTGAAATTTGATTTGCATTGGGGAGTGGTCCGTATAAACAACTGGTTCCATTATTTAAAAGTAAGTAAGATGATTCATCATCGATTCAGATAAAAGAAGGTAATCAATCACGGATTCCCGTACTTCATTATTTTGAGATCTATAATATGTGCATCTACCTTCAGAATTATTTTCGAATCTACCATTTGCAATTATCAGAGAAGTCTGATTGCAAAAGTTTATCAAGTCTCGGCCCATTGTGTTTATCATTAAGTCGTCTAGAATAATTGGTTTCATTACCAATTCTACCATTGAAATCGCCGATCATTATGATATTTTTCATTTTAAATTGAGCCATGTATTGCTTAATATTTTCGTATAATTCTCGGTCTTTATAATTTGAATCGTGATTGTCCACATAACAAACAATCAGGAATAGATCCTGCAGATTATTCCAATATGTGCTACTTAATTTGAGTATTTGTAAATTACCTTTCTCTTTAATCAAATTTCCAATAGTTGGCTCTGAAATATTATCAATCTCTTTTACGAATATCGAAACACCACTATATTTATCAATCTCTTTTACGAATATCGAAACACCATTATATTTCTCCCACGATTATTATTTTTTTCTACATTTGTGTGAAAACTGGAGTAATTTCCTTGCAGCGATTGTTCATTGTTAACATTTAAGTGGGTTTTCGTAAGACATATAATATCAGCATTTTGTTTTTTCCTGTAAGAAATCACTATTTCTAGTTTTACTCTCATTCAATCCGTTTATATTTACATAGAACCATTCTATATTCATTAATTTTCGTTGTTCTCTTTCATCCTTTCCTATTATTTTATCCTCTCCTTCCTTCAACTTATCAAAAATATTGATTATTATCGCAGTTATTACGTGGTGAGTAATGTGCGTGTCTGTCATCATGTGTTCTGCAGTAATTGTTTGGTTGTTCTTGATGATTTGGTGCTGTATGTCTGTTTCGGTCATTAAATTGATTATCTTGCCAATGGAAATTTCTGTTTTCACAATTTTGTCGATGTGGTCTACCATTTGTTTGCTGTCCATAATAACGATTTCTTGGAATTCTTCGTTCATTTGTTCATTCATAGTGTTTGAAGTTTTGCCCGTTTCTTCGATATATTGGTCTTTGATGCACTATCGGCCTTGCGACATAGCGGTTGGTGTTGTGCCAGCAATACCACGATATATGTCCACGTCTTCCATAAATGTAACAAGATTTAAGTCTTTCTGGATTTTGATGTCGACGCTGGCGACGTTTGACGGACCTCTTGTTGTTGAGCTTTGTTATCTGCTTGGATTTGTCGATGAGTTTGCTGTTCATTTCGTAATGGTTCGTTACGTAGTGCAGATGCTGGAAGGAATGATGCATTGCGTGCATTTGGTGGACTCAATTGTACAGTTCGGAAACGGTCTTCATGCAAAGCCTTTACAGTTGAATGCATTTCATCGATGTTATCACTTATTTTTCTTATTTTCAAGTTAATTTTTTTCAAGGAGTGGTCAATATCTTCTATTGCATCATCTTTATCTGCATCATCGTCATCACTTACTTCGTTTTCATCATCTTCAATTTCCTCACATTGGTTTGTTTCTGCTCTAGTCGCGTTGATTTCCGCAAACCGAGTTTGAATGATGTCTGCTTTGAGCTCTCTAATCTCCTTATCATTTTCTTTCATTTGTAGTTCGTAGGGCTCAATCGATTTCAGCAGATCCTCTCTTTCTCGCATGTGCTTTTTCTTTAGCTTTTCCATTTCGGCTTCATAATCGTGTATTTGGCTGTTCTGTTGATTTTGATGTGATTCAATATGTTTTGTAATGTTTTGAATGTCTGTAGGATAGCTGTTGTACGTACAAGTTTCACACGTGTACTTGCGCTTTGTTTTTAGATATTTAGCAAATTCATAAGATGGAAGGCTAGTACAACATGAATGAAAGAGTATGTCACATTCATCGCAAACCACATGGATGTCCAATTCAGATATCACACTTTTACACACTCCACATCGTCGATCGCCTGATTCCGCTGGAGATATCGTTTGTGACAATCATATCGTCTTTACACAGAATTTAGATTGGATTTCTATGTACAATAGAAATGAAGAATGCAAAGTCACTGATATCCTAGGTAATTGTCGTTGGCGTTGGCGTTTTCTCGGACTGTTGGCGTGAAATTGCTGCTTCAACAAAGACAGTTAAGTCTGCTCACGAAATTCAACACGATAGGTGGTTGTGAATGAATGAAAAAATAGCTACAAAAAAGTAAAACGTTAGAAAACTACAACAAAACTGACACCAAACAACTAGAAATGCAACAAGGATTAATACATTACCAAAAACTGCGAAAAACGGTTATCTGCAACTATGATTACAGTGAAAATTCAATTAAATGACAGGAGCTACTGAAAGCACGACCGCACCTTAGCTAATTAGTTATTTTTATTATTTATTCGGCTCCTGCATGTTAGCGGAGCAGAATTTCCATAAAACAAGTCATGGAGGAAAACATGCCTTCACATTAAGCAAGGTTTCGTAAAGCGATGTATTATTGTACTTGCATTCATGTGCATCTGACAGCAGTTGCAAAAGTGAACAGTCATTGAATGGACCTTCTCTTTGAGCCGATAAATTTATTTAATAATCATCAAGCTGATCGATTTTAAATGCAACTTTTCTTTGTGAATTTAACGCCTTGACCTTTTCTGCAAATTATTCATTCGGCTTGTGCGTTGAACAGAACACGACAATGACAGAGACACTTAAAGAATTTTCAAACCTGACATTTTATATGGAAATTTCGATGAAATGACATTTTGTTTAATGCAGTGAACTTACAATATTATGATAGATGACACAATATAATAATGTCACATTTCAGACTTTCGCTATGCAGCCTTACACGCCCTGCAAATTGCTGTTATGTAGAATAATGGCACCGTTTGAATGAAAGATATTGGCTGAGATATTGAGTACACAGATAAGAATCCAGCGATGTGTGAGAAACTGTAATCATTACCAGACAGATTGCTTACCATTACAAGCAACGTTTAAAAGTGTTTTGGATTCCATCTGGCAAAAATTGGCATTTATGTCGTTCATTGCCGTGGGATATCTGCAAAGGAAATACATGAATGCTTTTAGGCCGCTGTCATCCAGAATAAGGCGTCTTCCATCTTCCATGTCACTCGCCTCTTTGCACATTCATAAGGCGTGATGAGACGATTTTCATCTGCCGTCTTCCGCCTTCCATCTTCCACCCACCGCACTCACACCAGGGAAATCCATTTCCGATACACTTTCTTACTATTTACAACTATTTACTATTTCACTATTAACCGTTGCTATGACTACTGTCTTGATCCTCGTCCTCGTTCGACATTGTGAACAAAGACTGTTTTCTGATTGCTTCTCATCGCAAATGACAGTTTCCTTAATCTTCCCTCAGACGTCACTTCTATTTTTAGAACAATCTCGCGAGTGACGCCTGACGGCTTATGGAAATTAACTTCATCAGTCGCATAATTTCATGCCTTATGTCCGATGGACGACGACTTATGACTTCCTGTGTGACGGACGATTGAACATGGAAGATGGAAAGTGGCTGAAGACTTTTCTGTGCCGTGTTAAAACAGAACGTGCAGTTGTGGCCGTGTCTCGGCTAAAAAACATCTAAGTCGTGTTGACGGGAAATTTCCGACGACAGCAGACCACTAATTTATGCATGGACCGAGTTGTAGCGTATCTTCCAAAAATAATTTGAAATATCTATTCAGGTTAACAGTATGAAACTGAAATAACGAATGAAATGTACAAAGGTCTGCTCACTAATTGATATTTATCACAATGCAATTGATAAGACGAATAGTCCATGCAATCCATTGAAGCAAGGTAAATGTAAATTTTATCATTTATTTGAACTGTGGAATACACTCGCAGGCAAGAAATCGAAAGTCTCATAATACAAGTTCATGACAAGCTGACGTCAAAGTTGAATGTCACAAGCAAAGGTCATCACCGCAGCAATTCAACATTTTTCCCATTGCTTTTTGTATCCTACTGACAAGCAGCTTGACTTAATTGTCTGTTGTTTCTTTTGTCTTTCAAAATGCTACACTACATATCCAAGTCTCTGATGAGCACTGATGCTCTATTGTGTCTCTTTCCTCATTCTCCATTTTCAGCATGCAGAAAATAAGGATTCAGTAATTAAAAAAGTCGCAAACATCATGTTCGTTTCGTTACATACATTCAAGCGTTTATTTCAATATTTAACCTGACAATGTTTGCGTGCTTGCCAAAAAATCACCTGCAAAGGTCACCCTCTAAAAAGCGTGGGGGAGAAAGATTAATCACAGAGACTATTTCTATAATATCTAATATCTCTAATATATTAATCTAATAGACGATTTCTATTTATGTACGACATTTAGTGCGAGTGTAATTATTAGATTATCTTATTGTATGTGATTGTGTTAACTTCCGTGTATGTCTGTAGGATGAAATTCTGGACTCTCTCAGCCTAAAATCGCCAAAAATATCCTCTTGTGGCAAATCGTCACTAATCTGCCACTGAATTTTGTACACGAATTTAGTAAAAAAATAAACTTCGGGTATCTATTAATTATATCTGCTTTTTATCTATGAAAATGATAATCTAAATATTTTCATTCCAAATTTCGTCTATCTCTTTATTGAGGTACTACCTTTGTGTGTGTGTATGTTTCACAACCTTAGGTTTCACAAACAATATGTGCCATTATTGATTTGCTTGTGGAAACATGTGTTTGGCAACATATTGGATGCAATGTGTCTACCTTGATCGGATGCGGCATTAAAGGTCTGCTTTACTGGCAGTCTCTGCTGTGCAGCAGATGACGAAGATGACCTCGTTATGACGTTTGTCGTAATTTCTTCTGACTCAGAACATGACGTCAGTGCAGTTCAGCGATGAGAACGAAGTCCATTTCTTTGCAGCCAATGATAGTGTCATCTGATTGGCTAATTTTCTCTATTTTTTGTTCCATGACTCACTTTGGCTGGGCAGTGCATTGACTGATTTGCTGTCTTGCTATTCGCAGTGTAAATTAGGCGCTGCGCATGTAGTTATGTTCACAGCTGTGTCATGCTGCGCTTCAATCACGTGACGAGCGTGCCACTCGTCTGCTGCAACCGCAGCACCTGCCAGTGTAAAGTAGGCTTCAGTGATTGCAGAATGCATCTCCTTGATGTGCCTGCGATAAAACAGTGTATCTGGCTAATTCTTGCTCACAACAGATGGTCCGGTGGCCTTGTCGTTAGGGTTATGCTTGAACGCGGTCTAGTAGCAGCGAAGATGGTTCGAACTGAAGCAAGACTGATTAGGTCCAAAATGCAGACACATGCGGGCTGAATCTACAGAAATTGCTAGTTTTCCTTCGTAAATGAATAAGAAACATCTTTTCTTGAATGAAGCTTGATGTTCTTTCAGCATTTCAAGTTTTCCCTAATAATCCTAGTCATATTTTCTCGCGTATGCAAGTCGTACTTTAGAGAAGTCTTGACTTTGATGATTTTGCGTCACTTCCATAATAGGCCTACTTAAATTATCAGAAAGCATTTAAACTTCAACTTCAACGAGCAGAAGAAATCAGACTGCTGAATAACTGAAGTTGACTATAATTTTGAATGTTTACCTTTTCACTTCCTGCAAACCATGTTGCGACAAGATATAAAAAAATGTTTTTATTTTTAACCGATGAATTAAAGGACGAATTGACATAAAAAAGCATCAAAGCGTGCGACTTAATAAAAAATTCGCTTGTACACAAAAGCGTGAAATATTTTCCTGAAACTAATGTCTTTTATCTGAATAGCGATAAAAGCAACCAACAGTCGTCTGACTTGAATTATTCACTTTTTAGACATGTCACAATGATAAATGTCATTTCACTGACTTCAATACTTGGTAGTCGTAATCCATGTCGTTTGAGGTGATAACAAAAAGGAATCGTCCATTTGACAAGTTAACTTTATAAACACAAAATGACGTATGGTTGCCATGACTCTGAATGTAACTACCTAGGCTCTGGTCAGTTCATCTTTTGCCTTATGCCGGGACTTCTGCGCTGAACGTGCTTACTGTTTGTGCTGCCCGAGCGGTAGACAAAAGTTAGGCGCAAAGCTTTTGGAATGGAGAAATCTTAAGAAATCAAAAGTCTAAACTAAGTCAACTAAGTATCAGCTAAGTCTAAAAGTAGTGAACCCATTCAATTAATTCGGATATTTAGTAATAAAATGGCTCAAGAAGATGAAAAAGAAAGTATAGACTTAACTTTTGCCTTAAATTCATACGAGTGCTGTAGGTAAGACTCAGTTCACTGTGGAGTGTGCACCTTTTAAACTGAGCTTCAACAAAAGGACGCTGGATTTGATTGGAGATCAAATACGTATACAACATATTTTAAAATGTATTTCATTTCGAAGCTGTAAAAAGCTATAACCTAGTTTAGACTTTCTCAAGTTCCTGCATGACAACTTTCGATGAAGCTTTTAAAAATAACCTTCCTTTCTATTGGGCTATAAAACATGGCGCTCTTTTAAAAACCATGTTTTTTGCTTTAATTTTTAGAAATATTGTTTTCCGATATAGGATTTACTTGTACAAGCTCATAAATGGGGGCTTTTTTCTATCATTCTTTCAGGTTCTATGGTGTCTTTTTGGTATTTGGATGAATTTGAATGTCGCTATTTACTTGCATCTGGATGAAATTTAGAGACCGATGTGGACATGGTTAAACCAACAAAATACATGTACATAGCATCAACTAAGTTATTAGATAATGATTTGTGAAGTGCACCTAAAATTCTAATAATTCGAGTAACTGCGCATTTTCCCGATATCTATTGTACCTTTTGATGGTCTTTAGACCTTTTAACCAGCGATAGATATCACAAAAAGCTATGGTTTGAATTTACAGAAAGACATACATAATATCTCTATGTACCAAGCTCTCCAATTTCTGCAAATACTTCACCGATCGTTTTGTTGATTCCTTAAACTTCCCTCCCGTGATCTTGCACGCATCTCCGGATGAATTGTAGAATAGTTTGAACGATTATATAGACGTAGTGATCTACCATTATTTGCGGCGAGTCCGGCACATGCACTGCAATTCCTGACTTTCCTCACATATAATATGATTTAGCATGCAATTTATTGCTTAAATGCACTACACATTCCCTTCACGACCAACTTCCACCAATCATGCCGCGCTTTGGACAGAATTTTTTATTTTACAGTTCTACAAAACGTCTGTTCGACGATTCTTTTTCAAAAAACTCCATCATTATCTACGCCATCGCTATATGAAATGAGTTGGACATTCAACTGAAAATGTGGCAGATTTTTACATTTCCTCACTTATTAGTAGACAAAGCGTAGCCCCTAAACTAATAGCAGACAAAAAATCCGTGTGAAATGAATTTTGCTTCCGTGTTGACAATTTTGCGTAATTATTGTCATTTATGTTTATAAGGATGCTTATTGAAAGTTTTAACATCGATTTGAATAAAACTTTTAATAACGCTTCTGAAATTGTCGCACAAAGGTAACTATGCTGAGTCTGCAAAAGATATTCGAGATTCCAATGATAGTCTGTCTCTAAATTTCTAAATACGTTGGCCATACCCGAGTTTGAATAATGGAGTTGATTTGTGCTAATAGCCTTGCGGGTATAAAATAAAAATACTCTGTTGAGTAAATTTTCGATTTAATCTTCGTCAGACTCTCACATTTTCCGGATTCCGGAAAAGTATATTTATTTTATACCCGCAAGGCTATTAGCACAGATCAACTCCATAGTCTGTCTCATTCACACATCAACTCGTGTTAGTGAAGTGTGGGAGAAGGAAACCTGACAAACCACGTTCACGAATGATTAGTTACCTTGAATCAGCAAGATGTGATGTTCTCATTCTCATACGATGATAAAATTTGTCCCATTGATGGATAATAGTAATGGAATACTTGAAAATAGTGGAAAATAAAGTGAAATGGATAACTTGGCACAAGACCTTTTTTTACTTGCAGTGGCATCTTGCTTACTTGTTCAGTCAGAAATGTATAAAGGAATTCGATGAGAGTGCAAATCTTCCTCATTAATTCATTCTGTTTGATCTTTTTAGCAATGCACCATTGAAATTCCTGATCTTCACTTCATTGAGGAGCCTTCCAGATAAATGATCATTTATTTAATAAGACATTCTGAATTATCACAAACTACACGACTGAATTTGTCTTTGTATTTAGTACTCGTTGACGGAGCTACCGTTGTCTGCATTGTTTTCTTACTACGAAAATTCTCAAAAAATGTCGCATACTTTCCTAAATTGTAACAATCACTGAGTTCACCTTTTTGATCATGATGATTATCATGAAAACTGACGATTTCGGTGATTCTTTATCTTTACTGATTTTTTTCAAAATGTTCTGACATGCCTGGAGATTCATTTCGGCATCATGACCTTTGTAAGCAAAACCTTCGTAATAAACTGTTTCTCTTGGATTTCGAATCTTTACATCAGCGTATGTCTCATTAATAATCAAATTAGGATAGTATGACAGGCAAGCAACATGAAAAATTGTAGAGCTATCCATGTGTGCCTTCATGGATAAGTTCGTCAGAGATAAGTTAGACGCCCAAGGGATTCAACTTTTAACCTAGCTGGTTAGTGATTTTAGTGTATGATCATTGCTGTCTGAATGAAGAATCAAGTGTCTGTTGGGCTGGTGCAAACGGATAACTTAAAGAATCCACTTCTTGCATTGGATAGCAAGGATGTCCATCGAATAATGACTTCATAATAAATGCGTGAGACAGTCTGTTCTTATTTAATTCAACATGTTCATCAGTGCCAATTTTATGTGTCAAAGATGAGTTCTGACAAGAGTATGTCGCATCATGTAACCTCGTGCATTCATGAAAAAGTTATAATTCAATGAATATTAACAACATTTTATCAAATCTTTCTAGGCACATTATTTGCTTTGTCACCTGTGTCTTACACCAGTGAGGAAGTTTTTGCGCACTCTTGATGTGTTAATTTTGTTTTGCAGATTCGCCCACATTTCTCTTTCTCCTTCCATTGAAAAGTTTACCCGAGTTTAACTCCTTCATCTATTGAACGTTTTCAATTTTCTTTGATGTCATGCTAAGTAGACTAACACGATTGTGTTTCGTGTCGTGCTGAGCCTTGTCATTCGTGTTCTTGTCCGTGTACATGTCATGACAACTATAGTCGTTTTTATTCTCGTGTTGATAAAAATTCACTGCAAAATTTTAAATCGAGATAATTTGATGACTTAATCTGTTCTAATTAGAGACAAGCTATCTAGGCCTATGGTAAATGTACAAATACATGGTAGAACCACGAGCATCAAACGTCTTCTGTGAGGACCCTTAGTAAGTTGGTTGACCGAGTGCGCTACTCACTACTCGAATTTGACGAGAACAGTTCACGCCTCGTCCACGCCATAGTTGCCAACTAAACCACAAGCAACGTGCATCTTCAACATTGAGGTTGTCACAAACAAAAAAAAATGGTGTACTCTGAGTCCAGCATAACTTGATAAGCGAATTACCATTACTTTTAGATCGGCCACTGGTCTACAACCATTTGGCAGTGATAACTGAACTTTTAATATAGTTCAAATTACTTTTTAATTCCTCTTAGTTGGTTCAGCTCTCTCCAGTTAACTATTGTTTTGCATTGAAAAATATATTTCAGATGATAACAAGATAAATTTCGTGTTTGTCGCGGGTGGTTTCGATTTCGCGTTCGTGTCGTGCCGTGTCAAGGTAGTGCAGTCGCGTTTCGAGTCGGATTCGTGCTACGCCTGAACACCTTCGTGTCGTGTTGTGTGCAAATTTCCGATGACTGCACAACACTAATGCGAAGTGTCATGCAGCACCTGGTTGTCTTTCCTTTGCATCCGACCCACCTAACATTCTAAGAACACCGATAATTACGAGTATTTCGTTTTTCTGTTTCAACGACCATCTTTCTGAGCGGTATGCCGCTATGTTCTTCGACTGACTTTGAACTCGCTATACTCACGCATTATCGCTTACTTTACTGGCAAGATCTATTGTCACATGGCGGCCCTCCCGTATTCAATCTGATGTTTGATCTGTCGATCGTTATTTCCTTCGAAGGTGATCGTCAAGTTGTCTTCTCCAATTGCGAGGCTTCTTCCACCATGTTTTGTCATGGAGCCTGTTTTCTTTGTATTTGATGTCTTGAAGCTTTGGAGTTTCTTGTCATTTCAATACTCCTCGTTGTTGTCATTTCTGTTGTCCGCACATTCCATATTCCAGATCAATTTCTCTGCAAAGATTTCACTCCTTTCTTCATTTTTAATCAATTGAGTTTTTTACTGCAATTCATGGTAGCGACGTTCATTGTCATCGTTGTCATAAAGTAGTGTTCGTTTATCATCACACAAAGTTCATCATGGCAAGGAAGAAACCGCTGGTATTATTAACATAACAAAATATATTAATTCCAATAAAGTAGCATATCAAAATCAACTAAAGAGAAAGGTAGAGGCCTTGCTGGAAAATTCCTAAATTACTCACTTGGCACATGCAGTGTGTGCATAGTATTCCAAGCCGAATTTCCGACAGTCCAGTCTTCGTCATGGTAAATTTAGTGACATAAATGTCCACTTGACACAGGTTAAACATTTCATGCACATTGTGTCCTTCAGAGGACAATTCGACCCCCATCTTTTGAGACAATATATTGCATTGAAAGATGCCGTAGCGGCAAAAATCTCCAAACAAATGAGAGAGGAGATCAATGCGAATCTAATGGACTCCCAACCTCGCACGACGCCGAGAGCGCTCGCAAATTGCATTTTAAAAAAATTTCAAAAAAACTCAATTTTTGATGATAATCTAAGATTGAAAGGGTTAAGCAGCCGAAAATCTAACATGGTTTTGCAGCAAGGTTAGTTCTCTAAATGCTTCGGATTAACAGAACAGCCCTACAATTTATCATCATCATCATCAGCACAATAGTCAGCATGGCAACCAACTGAAACTTTGTAAGAAAATCCTTCCATTGCACAGTGGTCCAGAATTGCAATTAGGTGGACAAAATTAATAGCGCAAAAATTATGAAGGATGGGTAAAAAGCTGATGACTGTCCCCACTAAATCGACATCAGGGATTTCAATGGTCATATTTTCACCTAGCAACGGTTTCTATGGCAGCCACTTTTGCATAGCAACGAGAAAACTTCCGTTATACACCCACAAAAACTTTATATTGGAACTTCCCATAATAATATTAATCATAAACAATTGATAAACAAGTCTCAAAGATCAAGTTCCCCTGGATCAAGTTCCCCACTATCAATGCACCAGACAACAATTGCAGGGCTTCAGATGGAATCATGCCTTTCCTAGACGTTGCTGGTTTTCTTAGGGAGCTGATCAATGGGTCTGAGGAGCACATCAAGCGGCGAAAAACATCTGCGGTCGTGTGTTCGCGCTTAGACTTTCGTGAGAATCGCTCGCGAAACTTCTTGAAGCAGTATTTGAATAGAGATTTAGCGACATGAAAGACATTTCTACTTCTGAATTTCTATGATCAATTACAAGATAATGCGACAATCTCAGCATGTTGATCGGGTAGCTGGATATCTATGACACTTTGAATTCAAAATGTTAGCTGTCTATGAGTGGTGCAACATGCATACATAAAATACACACGGTGATGATATCACTTCATTGAATTGCAAATAATTTGGACATGTAGAATTAGTAATTTGAATCTGTGACTGACCATTTTTAATTTATTATGACAAGAAGGTAGAATTAGGTCCAGATATTTCTGGTTCACCCTGTAGAATCACAAAAATATGTACAATTAATTAACAATAATTAACATATGATTATGTTAACATAATATAGATGACTTGAAAATGTCATGTGCATGATTCGTTGGAATATTGAATCTTACATTAATAGTTTGACATCATTGCTAATACAGTCAACAGGCAAATTGAGTCGACTTACATGTAGATAAGTTCAGCAAAACCGCGATTTTCACTGGCTCACCAACGGAAAGGGGGCAAATTCGGGCAAAAATTGTATTTGTATTCTGAATTATCATATCAAATAGTTCGCAAAAATGTATATTGGTTGCTGCCCATAGCTGCCCATGATACTTTCGCACTATCATGAAGATAATTATGTCACTTTCACTATTTTTTGTTATTTTTCATGCAACATTATTTGATCTGCTACAAGATTTAAATCGCAATGATGGCCTTCAATTAAACTTCCATACATGTGCAAGACACTGTTTATGACATCGAATAATGTTTCAACCTATTATACGTGACTTGATGGAATACTAAGGCTTTGATTGGCAGCACTACTGATATAGTCAATGTGAGTAGGCCTATGAAAATTCAGCAAAAAACCCGCAATTTTCACTCGCTCACCAACGGAAAGGGGGCAAATTTTGGCAAAACTTATTTATTATTCTGAATTATCATGTCAAATAGTTCATAAAAATGTATATTGGTTGCTGCCCATAGCTGCCCATGATACTTTTGCACTGTCTTGAAGACACGTCATTTTCAGTAATTTTTTGCATTTTTATGTAAAATTAAATTGTCTTTCGCAAATTTTCAAACGTACCTAGAGTCTTCTAACAAGCATTAATCTGGACAAGGGAACCTACTCCGTCACTGAAAAAAACATTGCTGTAAATATATGCATGCAATCAGAATTAATCACTTTCACCGCAGATAATGTAAGCCGTACCAAGTAAAATATGAAAAAACAATAAAAATGGGCCAACTTTGTGAGCTCCTAATACCTCCCAACGACGATAAATATCAAAAGCAATTGCATTTATCTTTGTGCATGGGTATTATCTTTGATTGAAAATTGCGGTTGCATTCGAATTCTAACTTTTGTATTTTCAAATTTTGTCCAGGAGTGTGCATTGTAAAGTCAATTTGTGTGTGCAATTTGATTATTCTGTGACTAAAACATTTCTTACAAATTCTACGTCAAATTTGTTTTGACTTGCAGCTACAATTCTAGACGACTTCTTCAATAATTGGGTGGACATCATTGAAGCACACTGCACTCATTACTTGGCCATGAAAAATATATATATAATACATAGATATATAATATAATATTACATGTAGCTTCTTTTAGCAAAATGTTTTAGTAAAGTTCCATTGTCTACTATTTTTGCTGCACAATACATTCTCTAGTAGAATGTTTCACAGGTGATTGGACTCAATTCGCCTAATCGGAACTATAGCTCGAAGTTTTCTATCACAAGCTAGTACAGCTCACATACATCATATGGAATAATCTTTGTCATCTCAATACTTCATCATCAAAAATAAAGTTTTACGGCATTGATGCATACTGATGCAGCTTTAAATGAAAATTTGAATGCATTGACAGTCCTCAATTCATCATCGGCTGATTTGAAAGTATAATAATTTCTGTTATTATAGTGGCAAAAACATAGATAGGGGCCGGGGCAGCAACATTGTGGCATATTGCTCGCTCTGCCTCCGGGGACCTGAGGTCATACCAAACTTTTGTTATAGGCACTCATGTCAAATAGGCGCTCGCCTCATGTCTCATGTGTTCAAGCAATGTGAATTTATCTTATTTGACGCACGAGATGATAATGTATTCAGTCACTTATTTAACATTTTTGAATCTACATGTACATGGGAATTAGAATTTTATAGCTCCAATTTCATGGGAAATTCTTTATGGTTTCCACGAGTCTTGTATTTTTAAGCAAATCTTACCATCTGTTACTGCAGACTAAACATCTGTTGTGTTATTTCTACTTTCCTTAATATCAATACATTTATCAAACAGACAGTATTAGTTTATTTTATAACATCAACGATTTTTGATGGTAGCAAAAAATTTTGTACACAAATACCTAACATCCATTATCCCGCTCTGTAGAATTAATTTGCATCTGTTCCATGCCCCCTAACGTACTTAAGTCTAGACAGAGAGAAGACATAATTAATCTTGTGAAAGGTAATCGACATTGCATCTGATGAATGGAGGACCCACGAGCATCAGGGTTACCCATGGGCCCAATTTCTCGTCCCAGGACCATCCCAGGCCTATGGGGGCCCATGTTCTTTGGACAACCCTGTGACCTATACTGTACATTCACATGTCATAGCTCATTGTAAATCCCAGTTGCGCCTAAATGAGCGACTGCGGCTTTCAACAACGATGGTTTCCAATGCAACAGACCATTCAAATAAACAAGTAATGAGGATCAGATACAAACTACTGTTCAAAAAATGATCGGGATGTATGAATGCATCTAAAAATGTAGAATGCTTATTCATTGCTTACAATTGTTTCCATTGTCGTCAGTTGCATGTATTGTCATTATGATCGTTCCTATACAGGTAGCCTACATGACTGTTATCATCATCATCATCAATGACTGTTATAGTCAGGATTATTTTTTTTATTATAGCAATCGCATTTGCTATCATTCATTTATTAACATTGTTAACCTTCTCCCCACTGTGGGGGAGATTACAATGATCGCCCCCTACCGAATGTTTTATCTAGCTTCTGAACGAAGGGAGATACTAACTCCTTTTTTCTACGTATTCCGCAGCTTTCCATCAGTTGTGAATACCATCGGCATAATACTTTTGCCACAGTCAGATTCAAAAATTGGAATCTACGACAGATTTGTCGAATTTTGCACTATTATTTTCGTCTTCAACATTTTCAGGAGTCCTTATTTATGTTCAAACTACTCGAATTTTCGAATTTATGGAGGAACGTTTTGTCGTGTCAATTTAAAAGAAAATGACAATTCTCTTGTAGATTCTACTTAGACTTCAACGGTTTGAATTCAAAATTCAAAATTGCGAATTTTTTGTTATTGGACCGGATTACATACAAAATACAAACTTGCCAATATTCATTGGTATTTCTAATCTCAACGACCTTGAATAATAAAATCATGTTGACATTCTGACCTGTCATCATAAGAGCTTTCAATAGGTGTATTTTGCTTTGAATTTGGTCAAATGGTTTCTGAGATATGGCAAGAAATAATAACCAGAGTAAAACAATCATTGTTTTGACCTCTGACCTTATATTTGACCTCCACAATGACCTTGAATATAAATACAATGATAATAATCTGATTCGTCATGATGAGAGCCATAGAGTAAGTAGGTATATGTAGGTAGAATGGTGACTCCAAAAAATATCTGTATACAGTGAAAACTTTTATATCAAAAGATTCAGTTTCTTGCGGAGATTACGTTCCTGCGGTCCAAAAAATTATTTGAACAATTTTAAAAAAGCTAAAATTTTGCAAATTCATGTACTACCGACACAGAATCCCCTTTATAAGTAGTATTATGAAACAAGTTGGATATCTGAAGGAATGGATATTTGCTAATAAGCATCATAACTAAGCGGAAATTAAGCTGATTGTGAAGGGAATTTCATGAACCGCACTATAATGGAAGTCTTCATGAAAAAGTCTAGATCTTATTGTGGTTTCTTGGCTGAAATTAATTGCTTTTAATTCTATTTTCACCGGCATGATTTTATGATTCACTAAATTCATGTTTCATTTCTTGAATCTGAATAGTGATGTGGACCCATTTGCATCTTTCAAAGTTAATTGAAATCATTATCTTTGATCGTGTCATTTTGCTCGACCAGTGACAGGTTGCCTGTGATATGATCACGCTTATGAAAATACTCATGAGGCTCGGCATGAAAGCAACAGGAAGCCATCGAATTGCTAATTTAACAAACGTTAAATCTCCAAGGCTGTCATGACACTGAGAATCTGTAAAATACCATCATTCCTTCTGCATTGCAATCATGATCAGTCAATTCCGTTGTAATTTCGTCAAAACTGCAAAAATTTGCATAACTCACATTAGGTATCAATATCCAACATGCATCCTCCTCGAGTTCATTTAATAAAATCGAAAGTGTATACACATTGGGGCCTTAATAAATAAGGAGCTACCACTCTACCTAATATACCTACTCTATGATGAGAGCTTTCATTTGGTGATTTTGTTTTGGATTTGGACCTTCAACTTCAGAAATAAATTGGGGCCCTACCCCACCAAGGCGCGTTTGTCAAAACACCCCAGTTGGACGAGGGTTGTCAATTGTTAATGAATACTAAAACTGCTTGAGGTGTTTGGTTGATCAGATTAAGAAGAAAACACTTCAGTATGCCTCGAAAACATTTTGAATTGAACTCTTGATTGACGAACAGGGTGCGTTCAGATGTCAGACTGATACAGGCAGACAAACTATGCAAATCGCAAAGGAATATGAACACTGTGATTGATGACATGACGATGTAGAAAGGTTGTGGTATCGCAACTAAATGGGACAGAGATTAAATTGTATTGATAGCATTTTTGATATCATGTTAAACCTCTGATAAATTAGACAGTCAATTCCAAGACATGAGAATGAATTCCATGGAAATTATAAATGCAAAACTGATGATTTCGAGTGCAATTATTTCATTAACGTACTCCTAACGCACGACACTGTTACTGGTGTGCAAATAGGTAAGAATGCTTCGATGTATTTGAATAAAAGTTCCCAATAATGATGATAAGTGAATATTTTTCAAAATGAATAAGAATTGTACATTTCGAAGTCTTTGAAATTCAAAGTAAATCAAAGTGAATAAACAACGCAAAAATCATCGCTCAATTACGATCACACAATTGGACAAAAGTACGTGAGAATTATTTTCTTTAACAATATAGCACCTTTCACAGGGAATGAATTAAGCCTTTTTAATGTTCGAATACGAGGAATGATAAATCGACCGGTGGAAGAAGCACAACAAATCAAGCTGATATTAATGCTGTCATTATGTCAACCAATATATTTACATCTACAAGTATAATTGCAATACAAATAATGCAAAATGCGGATAATTTTTTTATCTGCATGATTACTGTACAGTACACACTGTAAACTGTCAACTCCTAAAATCGAAGAAACCTGCATGCTAAGCGCGACACTCTAGAATTTTAGGAGGTTGCGTAAAATAGAATGTTGACATGGTAAAGAGAACAATAACCCTAGTGCACTAGCCTCCTAAAACGCTTTGCTTTAGGATTTTTTTAGTTACGAATAGAGTATTGCTTTAGTGTGTGATTTAGGAGGTGCTGGTTTAGAGTGCAATTAGTTTGAAAGTCTTACTTTTTGCTATATCGCACAATGTACTACGCCTTACTTACGCATCAGTGTATATTTCGACTCTCGCGGCCCTTTCCGAAGTTGCGCAGAGTGGGGATAATCGAGCACCTTTTTTGATGATTTTTTCAAATTTTAGACTTTTTTATGTTAACCACTTGTTAATGCTTACCCACTGCCTATTTTTGCCAATCGACCAATGAAGCACATTTTAAAATAGAATAATTATATATTGAGTTGCTTCTTCAGTTGAAAAATGGAAACAAATCTGATTAGCTGCCATTTCATCCAATATCAGGAATCATCAGCAGACCTAGCAGAACTTTAAACACACTAGCAAAACGCCTCAGTTAGTGCGCCTGCAATGATTAATGAATGCTGCAGAAATGCGTGTAATAAATACGTGCAGAATTGAGTTCAATCCTCAGTTGCTCACCTTAACTCAGTTGCTTATCCTCTTCTTAACTTGCTAATTGTAAATATCAAATTTACCCGGGAATGGCTGCAACTTTAGATAGGGAATTGTTTCGTTGTTGAGAAATGTGAACTAGGCCTGCTGATGATTCCAGATATTGTATGAAATAGCATATATTCATGTATGTGTCCATTTTTCAGCTGAGGATGCAACTCAATATTTAATTATTCTACGAGTATATACACCGTAAGCCGTTGACTGACAATTGACAGACATTTATCCTACAAAATCTATTTTGTCGGTCATTGCGAGTTCTTGTAGGATGATTGCAACTGAATACCTACAATATCTGACAAAAAGCGACAAAATGAATAGCAATGAATTATAGTTTAAATTTTATCAAAAATGTAGGTAGTTAATTAAATTATCAAGATAAATCATGGTTTTGCCACACAATAATGCAGATTGCCCAAAAGTCAAGCAATCACTAATCTAAAAAATCAATCAATATTCAGCAGTTTTTGCTTAGTTAATTTGCACACAAAGCATCTGTTTCGATGTCTGTGGAGAACCTACAAAATTCGTCGGATCTCGCAGGATATTGGAGGTGACAATCGTCGGTTGATTTCGTCAGTAATTTCGTAGGATAATTGTCGGTTTACGGTTTACAGTGTACATTGTGCAACTCAATATTTAATTATTCTACGAGTTTTTACATTGTGTTTTTACAAAAGTAGTATTTATTGATCATTCCAGGTCTACTAATCTGGGCGGTTTGCCAGTAGTGCGTTTAAAGTGATGTTTAGTGGATGCCCATCGAAGCTTCACTGTAGCACATCACTAGCTTGCTAATTGCAAATCTTACATTTTTAAGGAAAAAGTTGGGTCATTCTCACAACTGGTACATACGTGTATGCTTGAGGACGGGTGAAGCCATCATCCGAAAGTTTGCCAAATAATCTATAGAAAGAGAACAAGTCTTCTAAAGAAAATTATTTCAATTAAATTCCTTTATCTTGCTGCGCATTGATGATAGAATCCTATTCGAAGAAAGCTCGCTAATGACTTTGAGGATTACTAACGGATAATGCTGCGTGCGAAATATCACCGACTTTTGATCTACCAGATATAAGCCAAAATGGAATCAAATGAAGGAAATTGAGCACTTCGATACTTTTCAAGCAATCACATTCCGAAATTTTCCAAAACTAGACTTGTGCAATGATTGATTTCTCAACACTGAGGAATTCATAATACCTAAATTACCTCATAGGCCTACAATTCTGATACATTTTTATTATAATGTTTTTGATGTGCAGAAATCGAGCAATTTTGGTGTTACACTTAATATCTGCAATTAATTCAAGTTATATGGCAACCATGATAGTCTTCAGACACAAAAAGTGAAGGAATTCATAATAATGAATAATCAGCAATTCAAATTAAAAATATAAGCACAGGAACTAAAGGATTGGCATGATCTGCAACTTATGGTAGTAAAATCAGAATTTTATTGTATTGAAGTTGATAAATCAGATGAAACGCAATATACCCTGTAAGCCGTTGACTGACAATTGACAGACATCTATCCTACAAAATCTATTTTGACGGTCATTATTAGGTCTTGTTGGATGATTGCCACTGAACACCTACAATATCTGACAAAAAGCGACAAAATGAATAGCAATGAATTATAGCATAAATTTTATCAGAAGTGTAGGTGATTTATTAAATTATGTCAAAATAAATCATGGTTTTTCCACACAAGAAAACAGATTGCCCAAAAGTCAAGAAATCACTAATCGAAAAAATCAATCAATATTCAGCAGTTTTCGTTTAGTTAATTTACATACAAACCATCTGTTTCGATGACAATCGTCGGTTGATTTTGTCAGTAATTTTGTAGGATAATTGTCGGTCTACGGTTTACAGTGTAGCTTATAATCTAGCAACTTTGCGGAATATTTCAATACTTCATAAACAATTAGGTGTATATATATATATATATATATTTACCTGTATTGAGAAAACTTGAGGGAAAAAGTCTTGTGAATTCTTAGTGAAATAGGCGTTGTTGGGTTACAATAATTTCATCCTTTTGTTAGATAAACAAAAAGATAATTTCATGATGTGCAAAGTCAACCAATTTCTTCTTCTCGTTTCATATATTTTACGAAGTTGGTTGCTAATCATTAATTGCGTTTCGAAATGAATTTCATAAGTTTTCTGATACCATATGTTTCATTATTCTGGAATATTCGGAGAATCTTACCTGTCGTCTTTATAAAACGTTCACAAACATAAACATCTGAGATAATTGACATTCTATTTTCAGGGCACCACAAATTAGTCCACAAAATAAATAATTTTGCCTTAAGTTTTTGATCTTTCAAAAAACATACATTTAAGATAATTAAATCACGCGCTCAATTTGGTAGGATAAATCTTCATGTCGAAAACAGTCTACTATGTAAATGAATGACAGGCAATGCATTACGTCTTCAGAAACACTTTCTTCACTGTGAAAATAAGGGAGATGAATGATTGAATTTATGGTATGCCAAGGCATCAGGACATCAGATGAAAGTTAATCTAATAAGGATGAAGACGTTGTAAGTCGTCTTGGTAAATTAATCTGATTTGATTTTGAATCTAAACCTTCCATTTTTGTAGTCGATGGAGACATGATAATTACTGGTAGACATTATTCGAGAGGTTATTGTGAACTATAATTCTTCCGTTCGCCATACAACTGACTGCAGTAGCGCGTGCGCTTTGCTGTACAAAAATAGTGAATTGGCGAAAGTATTGTACAGACAATGAATTGCACTTTTGTACTCTGATTTAGTTTCAAAATTTAGATAAACAGTTCAATACGACGGATCGGTTGAAATTTGAAAATATTTCGAAGTATTTATAAAAGAATCATAAATCATAATTTATAATCGGTTTCGAGTGGAATTCAAAAATTGAGCTCCTACTCTTCCTCAGGAATATTTTTACAAAGTGATAGACCATAGAAAGGCCTATTACACAACCGGCTTGGGAAAATTCAAATGATCAGTGGAGTCATACAAAGAATTCTGTAGCATTTTTCTATGACTCCACTGATCATTTAAATTTTCCCAAGCCGTTTATGTAATGCACCATTCTATGGTATATTCTTTTGTAAAAATATTCCTGAGGAAAGGTAGGATCTCAATTTTTGACTTTTGTACTCAGACCACAGAATTAGATTCATCTGCGCGCGCTTCGGTTTTCTAGAAAGGAAGAATTGTATGTAACCTTAATATTGAAATGGCACATCACCGAATTAGAAAACTTGATCCTTCTCGAATGGATAATTCGTGTATCGCTTGCTATTGGAAATGGCAAACAACAAGCTGTCAGCAGAGGACAGTAGAGCCAGTGAGAGATGCGTGCGTGCTGTGATATCACGTCGCACACACCAAAACACACATCCCTGTCTTGGCTTCGATTCAATGTATGCACTATACAGTGAGCAATGCCGAGGAGAGGATCATCAAGTGAACCAATTTTCGTACGCCTGCTACTTTCTTTAATAATGATCGGAAGGGCCAACATTATGAAGAAAACTTGTCGGCAATGATCTGAATTCTTCGAATCTGAAGGAATTTTGGCAATCGAATCACTTTGCTGGAACTCACATTAATCCGCAAGCGACGCACGACTTTTTTCCTATCTCTGTAGGGTATTAGGAATTCCTTTTTGCCCACCTAATAGGTTCCTCAATGTGCCGTCCATTTCGTATTAATCACACTTCTAGCAAACCGAAGCAGATAAACAAAATATTTAATTCTGTGACTCAGACACATGTACGTGAATCGAATGCGTGTGTTGCATATTATGATTAATCTAATTATCTTAATCTTATGATTAATATTAGATTCCTCATTTATAATAATATTGACACATACCGGGTTTTCAGCACCATGTTTTCCTTCCACAATTTTGAGGCGATCAACGTTTATCACTTTAGTTACCTGTGGAATTGATGTTGTAAATAAGCTTGTGTACCCATAACTTAAGCAAACACCGATGAAAGAGATAAGTTGATGCATGATCAGCCTCAGTCAAATGTCTTTCAGAATAAAGAAAGGAAAATGCTTCAATCAATGCACAAAAATATAAGCAATCGACAATTTCAGTGACTCCAGCATGAAAGTATTGACATGGTCTGAATTTTACTACTTTGTACAAACACATTGTGCGACATCTCGCATCGAAACACTTCGATATTTAACACGAGTACATCATTTTGTAAATGTGGGCCCATGCATCACATCATAATCAGCCTTCTTTGCAATCGCTTTGGATTATCAAAGCGCATCAATTTTCTACATGAAAGCAGTATCTATCATCTAAGTGCCCCATAACCATCAAATAGTTATTGGAAATCCAAATGTTATGTAGTGTGATTCGGTAGCCCTGTGGTCAGAGGGAATGCTTACACGTCCTCTAGCTCAAACAACGCTGGTTCAATCCGATCCACGACTGATCATGAAGTCTCGTGGTGATTGGATCTGTTGAGATTTGATTAAGTTGTGTGAAGGCTGAACACTATCAATAAATTTTTAGCAATAAAGAAACTTTAATAAGTTTCAAGTATGGCCATGTTTGTGCATTTTCCTAATCACTTGAATTCCTGGAGCATCTGCAAGTCGCCTTTCCTCGTTATAGCCACATTTAAAGTTACTTAGATAGAATAGCATTGCAAAGACAGACTGAAATGGATGCTTTTGAAAATCACCCACATTTAATGCACGTGCATCTGAGATGTATTCCAAATCCAATCTAATCTTATCAATCTCACAAGGAATATGTCAGCAATCATAGATAGCAAATGGCAAAAATAGGAGATTTGTAGCCAAAAGTTTGAAAAAATTCAAAAAGCTGTGAAAACCTGCAATTTTAAATTTTGTAATGTTGCTTTGAGCACGGGGATGAACTTGTTCCAGCCAATGAATCACACACTAAATGTTCTGCGGCGTGACATCCATGTCATTGAAGGGATAGTGAGGGAGGGGGAGTTGAGTTATCATCCATTAGGGACATGGATGCGCTTTATAGCCCGCATTGGATACGTAGGCCTATATTAAGTATACTGTACATACTATATATACATGTAAATAATATATATATGCCCATTATTCATATAGTAAGCATACTTTCCTCGGAACTGATTTAAGGGATATGTTGAAACATGAAGGGATGTGTTTAGTACATTAGTTGATACAACAAAAGCTTGACAGATAGGCTAGAAGTTTGTTCATCAAAATGTTTAATTTTAGCAATCAATTGTAGACTTAGAAAGTGTCAAAATTATCACAAGGTGTCCGCCAAAGAGAATGCTTTTCCAAAAGTATTTTTAATCATTAAAGACTGATCAATGAAAATCACTAAAAACTGTGTGGCAAAAGTAAGATAATTGTTATCACAAATAGTCTACCAGACTAATGGACTTCCGAGTGGAGGAAGTCGAGCTTGGACCTTGGAAGAAATCATAATTCAAACTTCTACCAAATGTCCCACTTCTCGGTTTGCATAACAGCTCATAGTTAATGGAGAAGTACAACATTATGTCTCTTTTCATACACTGACCGATGATTATGTTGAAAGATCTACCGACCAATGTGATTATGTAAGCAAAATCCGTGTAAAATACCCTATCACGCGTAGTTTTTAGTCTGATTACTTTCGCCTCTGACAGTAACAAGAACATCTGATACGATGAAAGACAGACAATTTTGAAAATGGCAGACAAAAATACTTTCACTATGTGTGCTTTCCACTTTTCTTCGTTTGCTTCTATTTCATAGTTAAGCCCAAAAGTCAACAGGGTTATGCACAACAGCAGCGGTAAACCTACAAAGAATCCCAGGGCAACACTTCCAAGAACAATGAAGACGCTTGAATCACGCAAGCAAAATTCATTTGAAATTTTGAATGGACCTTCCCAATATGCTGGCTGAGAAATGGAAACGATTCTTGATATAGAGGCATTCTGCAGGACAAATACAGAAGATATTCCGACCAAGGATACGAATGTCAATGCACATGATTTTAATGAAAAAATATCTCGAATTTGTTTTGCTTCCAATAGAAGTTGCAAGAACTTAATCACACAAAGTAATGACAAAGATATTGTTGAAACTTCCATCGCTAACATTTCCAAACTTGAGTACAATCTGCATAATCCTAGATTGAAATGCTCAAATTCTAAGAAAAATAGATTTCGTATAATATGATGAAGGTATCCAATGACAATAAATAAGGTGTCGGCGATCGCCATAATGGCAAATAATGTATGAACCTGTGTTTTATCTTCAATGGTATATTCAATGTCGTCTAAATTCGTTAAAGCTTTGATATTGCCTGCTATTCCTAGCATCGTTATTACAAATGTTGTACCGCTAATTGCCATTTCGAAAGCAGAATCTTGTGGTGATAAATCCATCCAATTGTTGTAAAGCTTCTCAAAACGTCGATCGAGATTCAGATCCATCGATGCAATGATAGTGACTTCTTTACGGAGCGCATAGAAGTTGATCTGTGGTCACTTCAGTGTGAAGCCAGAGATGTCTATGAATATCATTCACAGACATCCCTCGTGAGACCTACCATGGACTGCTAGATACATAACCTACACCTGGACTACCAGCCAGGCAAAATTTAAAATTTTTGCGTACATCAGAGTCAGCTTTGCAAAGTTCATTTTTTACAAAGTCAGATGACAAAATATGAGAGTGCCGCGCTCATGGTTGCAACAGTGAACATTAATGCACTGTTAAGGTCAACATGAAAAAGTGGTTTAAAAGAATTCTTTTAAACAAATATAACGTTTATTGTTTTATAGCAAAATGTGCAAGAGATTAGCCCTGTGGTGTACACCTAGCAGTTTGGCTGACAGTCAAGGCGTTATACTGTACTAGTGCATGGACCTACTAGGATTATCGAAGTAATAGATCATGGACTCCTAATTGTCATGGACCGCGTCACAAGATTTCCCTCATTTTCCAAAGAAGTCTAGTAAATAGCCTATTAGTCCGGCAGCCAGAGCGAGTTTCTGCAGGGAACGAGGCCGAAAGTGAGACTTTCACAGAATGATGTACACCCTATGCCTACTACGAATCGATGAGTCTGCCGAGTTCTAGTGAGTTCCTCTTCTTGTCAGACAAGATCAAAGAAAAACACGTGAATCCAATGGGACACAAATTCCATTTTTTGGCTAAAATGAAATTTTGCTTTTTTTCTCTGATTGAACGAAAAGTACTAAGCCCAGAGTCATAATTTTTGGCATGGAATGTTTTCGGGTCATTTCCTATGATGTGCATGTTCTTTTATTATGTATCTAATCAGCAATGTATGTGAGAGTGTGGTTGAAAGTGGATAATGTTACTCAAAATGTTTGTGTTTGCCGACATTGAGAGACTCGCCAAATCTAAATGTGCTTAGCTTCATAGACAGGGGTGCATGAAAATGAGAGGAAATGACTTGAAGACATTCCATGCCAAAAATTATGACTCTGGGCTTAGTATTTTTGGTTTAATTAGAGAAAACATACAAAATTTCATTTTAGTCAAAAACTGCAATCTGCCTCCCATTGGATTTACAAGTGTTTTTCTTTGATCTTGTCTTACAAGAAGAGGAACTCACTAGAACTCGGCAGACGTGGCGATTCGAAGTAGGCATAGGATGTACATCATTCTGAGAAAGTCTCACTTTCGACCACGTTCCCTGCAGAAACTCGTTCTGGCTGCCGGACTATATGACCGTTGGAGTCCATGCATACAAAGAGATCTGCTTAGATGTACTATCATATAATAGGGACTGCTTCTCTCGATTACGAGTACAGCCTGTACTATCATAGAATCATGCAATGATTGCTGGATTTACCCCATATAGAACTAGGATTAGGCCAAGGAACCCTAGCGCAGTCCCAATACTGTTCTGCACGGGAAACTCCTAGATTGGTGGTCACGTGCATGTCGACATGAGGGAATTAAGTGTCTCGACAACAACTCGTCGAGTCACAGAACAATTTACTCAATTAAATGATCAATTTTTAACTGTTCATCGCGAAAATTAATTATTGTCTCATGTATGCCGCACGAGAGGTTGCAATCCCGGTATATGCTTTTCTTATTTCTTTGTAATATCGTGAGTAAGCAAAATTCTTAAGATATTTTGCAAGAAATCTAATATGAAATAGAAACTACGGTGTCCTCTCTCTCTTTTCTATCTGCGAAATTTTTGATAAAGCGAGCATTTTGTTAATTGTGAAAATAGGATGAAAGTTTGAATGATGACTAATGCTAAAATGCTTTGTGGACAGACTGCAAGGTGATATGGTCACAGTAGACGAGATATTTCATTCCTGATTGTTGAATGCTGATATTTCATTTTTAATCATTTTTTGATTATCATCCTGTATTTGTTCATGAGAATATACCAATTTATCGTTTGCATCATGCTCGTGTATGTGATCTGCGTTCGAAGACTTTGAGGATCAATGTGATGCTTTGGCACATGAGGGCCTTGACTGTTTGACCTGTAAGAAATACTCAGCATAAATTAATAACCAAGATGAAAGCTATCATCATGTTCAGGCTTTTACGCCAAGATGACCATTGACAAGATTGAGATGTTCACAGCTGATTTGAGAGTTTGAGATTGCAATAGTCATGATTGCGGTAGGCCTGTGCCCATGGGCCACTGCAGAGTGGATGGAGAGAAGATAAGGTGATGAAACCAAAAATTTAGAAGAAAAACAACTGTAACACGCAATGAATCACTTTCAAGGAAATGAATTATCTGAAGTTATATTGTGACAGCATGCACCTCGAAGCCACTTCCTTATACAGCTGATATTGTGCACACTCTCTTTGACGTATAAAAACTTCACGGTCGTATTTGCTAACTAAAGGAGGCTGAACGACGGTCGAAAGATCAGAAGTACAATCCAGCCATAAATATTAAGTAGTATGTATTATAAGTGATATAATCAAGTAGTTGTTTTACTTAAAATTGACTTCCCTAGTTATTTTACAGTGATTCAAGCAGTAAAACTAAGAATTTATGAAGGGCTGTATTGGACCCCTCCATCAATTCTCAAAGGATATGTACTGTAGGAGGTCAGATCTCTGAGTGATAAAAAATCGAGCTGAACCTATGGACGAGATTATTTAAGATATTCTGCTCATAGTGAGCCCACCATAGGTTCATATACATGTACGTGTATGACCAGATGGAACTTGGCATTTCCAGAAGTGAGATGTATGTGGAAAAAGTGAAATCCAATCAAATTCGATGTGAACAAAAATATTTGTCCGATGTCTATGCTGACATCGTTGAGGACTTCAGTTCTTCCGCCGCATCAGTGATGGATGAAAATGACTCTAAGTTTGTACTGACACAGACGTATCTCCCATCAATCTTTCGTTTTGATGTCGAAATCAAATTATTCAAATCCCAGTCGTCAGAAACCTGATAATGAAAACTAATTTCCAACTGAGCAGAATATTTGCAACTGGGGCACTTTGTGTTTATATTCAGTTTTGAACATAGTGCGCCCCAGAACTGTAATTAAGTGTGCATAATCCAGCTAATGGTGTGTTAACTTAATTAACAGAATTTTTGTTAGGTAATGATGTGATCAATTAATCATAATTTTGCAAGTAACCTCACTTTTATATAAATTTATTTAATCTCAGCAGATGTGGCCTTCACGAGATTTGTTTCCGCCTGCTGGACTTCATGAGTCGTGGGTAGACTAGAACCATCGACGTTGAAGTTAAAGGACATTCAAGCATGCCCACTAATCACAAGGTCACCGAACCATCTCACTATGAGTACAATAAAATGTATAGCTAAGACATTCGTTTATGTAATGCAGATGAATTTACCAAAGAATCTATTTTGATGCTAAAGTCAGCCTGAAATTAAGGAATGTGAGTCTGATTTATTTTTCTTCCAGTTGCAATGAGTAATTGAATCTAAACTTTAACATTATGAAAATTAACATTGTCATTTTATATTTATTGACAAATATAATCTACTTGATTTGATTCATCTAAATGTATGTTGACAGATATGAACCTGCATGCTGATGATTCCTGATATTGGA
This sequence comes from Prostheceraeus crozeri, assembly GCA_907163375.1. Taxonomy (NCBI): domain Eukaryota; kingdom Metazoa; phylum Platyhelminthes; order Polycladida; family Euryleptidae; genus Prostheceraeus; species Prostheceraeus crozeri. The sequence continues at coordinate 528,465 of CAJQUW010005424.1, read as the reverse complement.
TAAACTGGCTAAACATGAGTTGACTTTATCCAATTGTTATCAACTGCGGATGCAACCTAATGTTCAATTATTCCATTTAAAAATTAAATCCTGCCTTAAATAAATTACCATATCTTGCTAGACAAGAGCAGAATGACTGTGTGGACCACCTTTCTAGGTTACGCCTGTTATCTCTGCTATAGAAGAGAACGTGCATTTTCTACATCAGGATTTGTTATACACACAAGAGGAGTTCTCTGAGTCCAGAGCAGCGTAATGAGCATTTATATAAATAGATTTGAGAGTGTAGACCAATTTGTACCCTGAAAATACTAAATTCAAGTACATCAAGTCAATTTTTGGTCAATGTCATCTCAATATTAATTTTCCAGTATCTGTAAAATTTAAATTGCCAATTCAATTGTAAAATTCATTAAGTATTGAACCAGAAATAGACTTAATTTTCTAATTAAGTCATTTTGTGCTCGCGTCGCCCTGTTATTTTCTACGTTTTGTGTTCCAACGCACGCAGTTTCAAAAATAGCAAAAACAAAGTAGACATCTTAACACTACTAGGGCCTAAAGGCCTGTAAGACATTTCAGGAGTCGGATAGTTGGCAAGATTCACTTGCGCTCAATTAATCAGGAAAGCAAAATCTGCATAAAAATTGTTGCATTGTGTTGCTATTATACGCTCGATGCAATGTATCTTATGACAATGCACAAAGCCGTTAGCTCACCTGCAATAACAACAATGCTCGATGCTCCACCCTTTTCTTATACCATTTAACCACGCATGTACTTTGTAATTGGACCATTATCGAGATCATTATCCCTCCAGCTATAAACAGGTCTCAGCTAGTAACTACTATTATCTCAGTTGATATCTCCTTTTTACACCTATGGCACGTACCTGTTTGTCAATAAATGCATCTTGTTGATCCTCACGCTCTTAGTAGCAGCTCAAATTTTCAATTTTCAGTTTTGGTAAATTATAAAATTGATATTTGATAATTGATTATGAAATTGATGTTCACATACGAAAATAATTCAAATACGCAGCAACGGAAACCGATGAACCCCATTAGGTCAGATTTGCTTTATTTCAAAAACTGCAAGATGGAATGATTTGTGAATCCATTGGCCTACTCAACAATAAACCAATATATTAGAAATGCATAATTATGAGTGCAATTAAATCTCATTCCATTTATTGAAAATTCAAAATTCCTTATATTTTGGCAATCATTATAATCATTGCTAGAAAATACGGTAATTTGAATTTACAGGTATACATATGTATAATGACCTATGAAAATTTTCCACATCTATTTTTCTTTCGAGCGTTAATTAGAGAAGAAAGACTAATTACACATTAATTTCTTTTATTGGGAATAGGGTTAGAAATCTGTTTTTATAGGGCATATGTTTCATGCACCCACATAATAGTTGCATTAGATACAGTAATAAACACCTTTTTTTAGTTTTTTTCTAAATACATGGTCAGGGTTTTTTAATGATAGGCCTATCATTTTAGCAGATACACTGTCGAAAAGTAAAAAAAGTTTTACAATACCATGTTGTTTCAAAGATGCCTTGAAACATGGTTGAAAGTGAAATATGCACTTTTCCGGGAAAAGTGCTGATTTTTCCTCCTTTGGGAAAACTATTTCCTCCATAGACTTTTGGATGAAATGCATTAAATTCACAAAAGTGCATTGGAGCTAAAATGACGGTGTTGTGCTTCATCATAATGACATAAATAATCAAATTTCACTCAATAGAACACAATTCAGATTGGAACCAGCCGTCTGCCAACTGTAATGAAGGCGTCTGGTATTTCAAAGTGTTTCAATTGTCTGTTTAAGGGGTAATAGAGAGGCGCATGAGAGGACTTAGAACACAGAATTATACAGGTCGTCTCTTCTTCCGTTTGACTGGAAGGGAAGCATTGGAACATGTAACGTACAGTACTGTGGAATAGTTTGGAATAATTGATAGATAACATGGCTGCTTTGAATGCAGTTATTCTTTCGATTGAAATCTACCTCAAATCCAAGCAGCAATCGAATGCATGATTGCGATCATCCTATTGGTCATAGTGATATCCAATAAATAATGTAGGGCTGATGAAATATTGCCACAACGCCAATCAAGCTGTATAATAGCCTCAAATAGATGATGATGATTCACATCGAAGCCATGGGTAAGGCGAAGCAATTATCAAAGATTGACAAGATCCGGATAGTGAATTTTGTGAAAACTGGAATGTCGCAAAGTGAGGTTGCAGTCTTGTTTAAGATATCACAATCAGTCGTATCTAAAACCATGAAATGTGTTCAACACAATGTCATTGTCTCCCAAGAAGCGCTCTGGACGTCCGCGAGTGACTTCAGAGAGGACCGATCGACGAGTTGTTCATTTAGTCAAGACTGTGCCAAACATAACGTCTGCTGAAATTAAGAAATCGTTTCCTGGCATTTTGGATTACGTGGATCCAAGCACCATACGCACTCGTCTGTCTCGACAGTATGGGTTACGAGCACGCAAACCCTTGCGGAAGCCGCTGATAACACCATCGATGCGTCAGAAAAGGTTGAACTTCTGCCGAAAATACATCCACTGGACCTCACAGCAGTGGGCCAAGGTCATGTTCTCGGACGAAAGCATGTTTCGACAGTTTTCTAACCCAACAAAGTTCGTTCGTCGGCCATCTGACTCATATCCTTGTAATCCCAAGTAGGCCTACACGGTTCCCACAGTGAAGCATTCGACAGGTGTAGTGGTCTGGGGAGCCCTCTCAGCAGCTGGTCGTGCAGGTCTCTATTTCCTAAAGGTTGTATGATGAACGCAAAACGCCATCAACAAGTTCTGGATGAACATCTCATTAATTTCATGACGATTCAGGGTTGCACAGTGTTTCAGCAGGACTCGGCCCCGTGCCATACAGTGAAGACAACAAAGAAATGGTTTCTTGACAACCATGTGCAGGTGTTGGATTGGCTGGGAAACAGTCCCGACTTAAATCCAATAAAGAATTTAAGGATGCTACTCAAAAAGAAGGTCTGCACAAGAAATTCATCAAACTTGGAAGAACTTAAGTCAAACATTCGCCAAGTTTGGTGCACTGAAGTAATTGAAGATCTGTGTAGATCACTGATAGAATCAATGCCACGGAGACTTTTGGAAGTGATAAAAAACAAAGGATATCCCATTAAATACTGATGTGATGCATGTAATTCCATGTAATACATGCTGAACTATCAATAGGATAACGAAATATGAAATATGATGTTATATGGCCGACTTTTGTCTATAAAACTAAATACTATCTTCGAATTGATGAACTTTAACAATTATTCCAAACTTTTCCACAGTACTGTAAATGAAATGGCACAATCTGCTGACTAAATACCATAGCAATCGAACAATGAGCACCCAACTCAACATTAAACACGCCAAATAGTGCGAAGTTTCAGTGACTGTTATCAACCGGATCACACAACAAAGAGACACAGACGATGTCAAGTTCTACATAGAAGTTTGTGAACGTTTTTTCGTGCGCGTGCTAACTTTTTTAAAATGATCGGAGGGCCCAACATTATCGAGAAAACTTTTGCGCAATGATCTGAATTCTTCGAATCTGAAGGAATCGTGACGATCGGAGCATTTTGATGGAATTAAGAGCAATCCGCAAGCGACACACGACTATTTTTCCTATCTCTGTAAGGTATTAAGAATTTCTTTTTGCCCACTTAGTAAGTTCCTGCATGTGCCATCTGTTTGAATCAGTTTGCATTTCTAGCAAAGTGATACGATTAAAGAATCTAATTCTTTGACTTAGAAAGTTTCCAAAAGAATGGGCTGCTACCGTCAGCAGTAAACACGGGAAACATGAACAGTCGGCCAATATCAGCTTTACTGAATTATTTAGGAAATTGAATAGAATAATTTGGTGCCGGTGGATGAAAAAGAGGATAGGTAGAAATCTACATGCATAGTATTCGAAAATGCAGCTTCCAGCATATTTTTTGACAAAGGCACAATTACTATCACTGCTATCATACTAGCAATGTAAGGAATTTTGTCCTAACATATATGGAGAGTTGACCTGGGGAATGTGGACATACTACTCGCGTAATATGACCACGAGGTGAGGGTAATATGAACATCATCATAAAAGAACATTTTTCTCTACCATTTCACTCTATTTCCGTCTCTACCCTTCAATAATGAGTAACTATTGTTTCTAACATATGACAGCGCAATATGACTTAAATTGCAGAGTCAGGGTTGTAACCGGCCGGGTTTTTGGCGGCCGGCGTATTCAAGTCCCTCGGCGGGTCGGCGGACGGTCGTGGATGGGACGGTGGGTTAAATGCATTTTCAAAGTCGATCAAGCACAAGCAAGTTGAAAACAGATGAGCCAAACGGGTATTGATGTAATGATGACATTGATACAATAATGATCTATGCGTATATCTACATCCCGCCTCCACAAGAAAGCTATAGGCGGTCAACAAATTATAAGTTCCAATATAATAAAGTTTTTCTAGCGATTTAAGTTCAGAAATGGAAAATTTGATGACAGTACGAAATGTTTGTCTGTGACGTGCAAACTTGATTTAAAGTGATTCAGCCGTATATACTTCTTCACTTGTGAGGGAACTTTAATGATTTGCAATGTCAATTGAGAGCTCTCTCCACTACAGTTTAAATTCAAAACTTTTGAACTTACATTGATGACTGCGAGGTGACATAAGAGAATCTGGAGCAATGAGCTCGCCAAACTTGTTATTAATGTTTCATTTCTGTGGGTGTTCCTGTACAACGTCAATCAAAATTTATCGCGTGCAGTCAGCTTATCAATTAATTATCCACGATCCAGTGTCAAAGCTCGTGTAGTTGGCCCTAGGTTGCATTTAAATATTTTACTCATTGCATCTCTAAGCTCCAAGTGTTATATAAACTACCCCATATAGTGAAATTATTCAAGATCTGGACAAAAAAGTAGATTGAGGAATACAAAATGCTTCCAAAATTCATCCATGCCATAATATGTGAGTCTGGAAACTTTATTTGATATAAAGTAGGGTTTGCACTACATGTGTAAGTTGTCGGTAGTCACAACTAATAAATCATCAATAGATAAGAGTGAAATACATATAGGTCTAATTCGTTAGAAATGGGTCTATTGCCATTATGTGCATGCACTTTAGAAGGTGATTTTTATTCGACTATCATTGATTGGTTAGTAAGCCCCATACTTCGTTCACAATAGGGTTAATCTAATTATAACAATAATATTTCTGTGTAACCAAGCCACTATGAATTTGGCATCAATGATTTTTGTTGATGTTCAACTTGCCTTCAAATTGAATGATAGATAAGTATTCTGTTCATATGACCCGAGTGACATAACATACACGTAGAGGAGATAGACAGAATGAAAGCTGCTCATATTTGCCGAGTCTACCCTAGGTACGATGATGTGCATGTAAACATGCGAAGCAGCATGTAAAATGTGAAAATGTGAAGTTTTGATGTGAATTTTTAGATATGAAATTCACAGAATAATGCAAAATACACACCATCATTCGGAAGATTACATTCGGAATGTATCATAACCTTGTCTTAATAGCGAATAAGACATTACGAGACATTTGTAAAGATTGAAAAATGCAATAATACATGAAAAGACATTATTTACGTTCTAATTTCATATTATTATTAATAGTGCTAAAATTAACAAAGAATATTATGCTTATGACATCATATAACTATGTTTGAGTTAAAAGTTTGCGTAAATGCTTCAGTTGTCATGAACTATTCTCGAAGAGTCAAAAAATGCATAGATTCATGAAAAATGAAAAAAATTGAAAAATTTAATTTTTTAATTTTTTAGTGTGAAGCTCTTAGAATCATGCAAAATAGGTACTGCCATTCGAAAAAGAGGACTCGAAATATATAGTAACTCAGTTTTCAAAAAGTTTTATTTATCGGAATATCGAAAATTTGAGAGGGGGAGACAAAGGTGCCCTCCGGTCCTACGACGCTAAAAATCGCCCGGTACTGATAGGCTTAAGTAGAGATGATGTAGGCAAAAACTTTTCAAAGGACATACTAATTGCATTCTGCACAGTTTCTCCGCAGGATTACAGACCTTTTGGTAAATCAGATGATATCAATAATTGACTTTCATCAAAGAACTTAATTCATTTCAATTGCTATGTGAACAGAGAGTTAGTTCCATGATTTTCACTAAACTGATGAATTTACATTGCCATTATCTCACGCAGATAGGTTTCCAGAATTGTTAGCGTGGCTTTTGACGTTTAGAGTAGTCTTCCTTCCCTCAAATTAAACTTCAGCGAAAAGTTTCACGCTTGATTTAAAATTTCGTGACTATATCATCATGGAGAAAGAAGTTTGTGTGACCTTGCGATAACGAAAATCAACTTTTTTCATTCAAAGTTTAATGCTTAAATTTACATAGGAGACAACATACACTCTCCAAACTATCAATTTATTCCGAAAATGTCATCGAGTTTTGATGTTGTCAGAATCTTCGTGTATACATGCAGGCAGTGTTTGCATATCGGGATTCCAGCTAAATCGCCTCATCCCGAAGGTTTGGATATTGAGTTCTTGAATGGTAACGAATATCAGTCCGATTCAGTGAATATTCTTAGAGACATTGTACTCGTAGTTTTGGAATGTCTTCATCATTCTCATGGTGGATTTGATAGTTTCCATGGTGATTTATATCTTTCCAAATTTTTCAGATCGCTCATAGCAACAATCAGCTAATGACATGTTTCAACTATTGTGAAAAAAGTGTTCCCCACAATGTTAGACTTTTTCTTTCAGAAAGAAGCTGATGATGGTGATATAGGTCCACTAAGAGTTATATGGTGAAAGTTGAAAGATAAAAATGTAGTCAACACATTTCACGAAAAGTTTTCCTGTAAAGACTGGGAACCTTGGGAACAAATGAGCGATGATCTCTTGGTTACTGTGAAGGTCTCGTGTAGTAGGCATTGAGTGCCGAAAGACTATCAAAGATGAAATCGTGGTGGTAGATTGAATATATCCAAAGTACAATGAAAGCAAAAGAGGTGGCTTTCAAGAGATTGAGAAGTGACAGAGATCTACAGCGTCTGCGTGAATATTTTTTTTAAACTTTTCAACGAGGAAGGACCCCACGTCTGCTGCAGCATAGCTACTCGTAACAGAGTTGAAGTTCCTTAAATCAATCATAGTTAAGTGGAGTACCAGCTAAGATGAAATATTGGAAATCAATGCCTCGAGTCCTCTGTGACAAAAAGATAAAAAACGGCTAAAAGGCAACGTAAATTATAATTGAATTTAAGCATTATTCATTTGTATATTTTACTTTTAAAAGGCAACGCTTTCCGAATAGCCGTTAGATCAGCTATACTGCGCCAAGCTCTGCTTTGGACAGCGAATAAAGCTAAACTTTTTGCGATAGAGGCATCACAAATGATGATATTCAAATGATCAATGGGGAAGACGTAGAAGTGTGCGTAATGACCATACCAACCACATACCTAAAGTGCCCCAGGCAAGCAAAGGAGTAGAGACACGTCGATGGAGATAGTTTGGACATATGCTTAGATGTACCGAATGATTAGCAAACAAGAACTTGTGCTTTGAAGAAAGGGGAGAGCAAAAGAACAGGCTCGAGAACTGTGGTGAAGAGTGTGATGAAAATTAGGTCTCATACCGAAGACACAGCCACCGATAGAATCGAGTGGGTGCAACGAGCTGAGGAACCTTGTGCTACGCGATCGTCCTGGAGGCTGCAACTGGTAGGGTTCATCCAAGACGAGCGAGATGAAAATCTGTAGGAAAATTGTGCTAAAACTAAGAAAGTGAAAGATAGGCGTGGAATTGCAATAGTGGAATCACTTTTCTTGATGAAGTCCCAAATCAGTGCTAGGAAGAGTACTGAACCTGAGTACTAACCACAACCAATATATGAGTCCCAGAATCTAGTACTCCTTGAGTTCGAAAATATTAGTACTCAATTTAGAATTCTTGGAGTTCGAATGCACAATACTTCGCACTCATTTTAGCACTCATTCAGTGAGTTGCATAGACTAGCACCTCTACTATATCGAAAAATGCCATACGGCATATATAACCCGCTATGTCACATGCACACATTAATCGAAGAACTACTTCAGCAATTAATCACAAATGCTCTAGGATCAATAAAATATGCAAAAGAATCAAAGCGCATTCGGTGAAATGCGTAAACGTTGGCAAGACTAAAATCACTGTCGGAAAGGATGGAAAACGTTGACAGGACTCAAATAAGAGTCGGAGAAAATGATAGACGTTGACAGGGCTCAAAGCACTGCCTGCGAAGATGCTTTTGATCCAAATTGATGTCTTAGGTTCATTAAGAGGATATCGATGAAATGTCACAAATTGGTGCTTGCAGGATCGCTTCCTGTTTCATTGTACCCACTTCGACATGCTAAGCCGTCATTTCCTCATGACCCGACTGAACATTTTGCAGGAGCTGCTACAAAACTGTTACAGGAGTGATAATTTTGCTGCAGGAACTATGAACAACTATGTTGACCGTTTGATAGGCGTCATTTGTTCCCACAGTCACTTCTCGTCAACAATGCACACCCGTGTCTTAGCTGGGAAGCACACGCCGTCATTACAAACTGCATGCTGACTCCCTGAATTTGTTTACATTGATGTTTCATCATATTAGTACTCAACATGCATTTTAACACTTCTGTGAATTCATGTTCGGTAGTTCTGGTACTCAGATTCACACTTAAATAGGACTTTATTATTTACAGTGAATAACAAGCAACAGCATCCACTTCTGCATAACAACACACAAATACAAATGCATTTTGAGTTTTCTGCAGGTTAGTAAATGCAATGATTTAGGAAATACCATTCTGATGATGTCCATTTCAGATGGTTGAAATATTAATTTGGTACTTTTATTTCTATCAAATATTTGCAGTCTTAAAACTTTTGGAAAATGAAATCATAATAATAAAAGGATGACATATCTAGAGAAGCATCAAAAGAAAAAAATCAACTGTTGGAATAATATTTGTTTTTTGGATTGGGAAGCCCATGGAACTGGCTGTATATCGACAGTAGTAATGAAATGGGAACAAGACAAAAATCTCGTCTAACCTGCAAGCATGCGTGTTAGTTACTTAACAGAACTTATCAAGTTACTTAGTTGCATATCATGAATTTTTGATTAATATTGCCCGATTGATTGATTTATTAAATAGATAAGTAAGTAATTAAACATTTCTCCGCATTTGGTAGGAAAGGAGTTGAATTGATAATATTGATAAATTCACATTTTCCAGAGATTGTCAAAGGTAAAATGAAGGGATTTGAGATGATAATAATAATCAATATTTGCATGAGCATGTATATTTAATAATCAATCAATTATCTACTTCCACTAAAACGAAAATAATCTTTAAAAGACCGGTCGACACAAAGAGTAGGGATATATAGGTAGAGCGCCGACTCAAAAAAGTATCTGTATACAGTGAAAACTTTAATATGAAAAGATTCAGTTTTTGCGGAGATTACGTTCCCGTGGTCCAAAAAGTTATTTGAGCAGTTTTAAATAAGTCAAAATTTTGCCAATTTACATGCTACCGAGATGACTCTCCCATATAAGTAGCATGAAACAAGAATGGATATAAAAAAGGAATCAGCATTTCCTAACAATCATTGTAACTAAGCGGAAATTAAGCTGATTATCAAGGGAATTTCATGAACCGCATTATAATGGAAGTCTTCATGAAAAAGTCGCGATATTATTCGTGCTCTCTTGGCTGAAATGTCAAGTTTTAATTCAATTTTCACCGGCATGATTTTATGATTCACTAAATTCATGTTTCATTTCTTGAATCTGAATAGTGATGTGGACCCATTTGCATCTTTCAAAGTTAATTGAAATCATTGTCTTTGATTCTGTGATTTTGCTCTGCCAGTGGCAGGCTGGCTGTGATATGATCACTGTTAAGAAAATAATCTTAAGGTTCAGTGTGAACGTAACAGGAACCCATCGAATTGCTAATTTAACAAACATTAAATCTCCAAGGCTGTCATGACACTGAGAATCTGTAGCCTAAAATACCATCATTCCTTCTGTATTGCTATCATGATCAGTCAATTCCGTGGCAATTTCTTCAAAACTGCAAAAATTTGCATATCTCACATTAGGTAACAATACGCAATTGTATTCACCTCGAGTTCATTTAATAAAATCGAAAGTGCATATACACTGGGGATTTAATAAATGCGGAGTTACCACTCTACCTAATATTCTTACTCTATGGATCGACATCAGTCGTCGTGCCCAAACATACTTGAATTATTCATTTTCTGAAAACATATTTCCATTAGCACAAATAGCTTGATGAGTGGCTCAGGAGGCCATGTGACGAAGATGTGAATGAAGTTGTTTTGCATTGCAAATATAATTTCACATTCATGTCTATCAAATATTTCCATGTGGAATACATTGTTTCCTCGTAACGTCTTGTCGTTTATACAATTGTCTTTTATCTTTAGCATCCTCTTTTTGTTTGTCAATCAATGGAGAAATCCTCACACGAAATGCATAAGAACTGATAGTCTTCCATTGTTGTCAAGATTTTATTGTAATCAGGGTTGGTTTTTTGCCGGTAAAAACCAGGTAAAAAACGGCAAAAACTGGCAAAAACTGGTAAAAACTGGTAAAACCGGCTAAAACTAAAATTCCGAAAAATCGGTCTATTTCTTCAGAAAATGATCGACAGCAAGTTGGGGTTTAACCCTATTCATACCAAGGTATTTGACGCACGCTCAGACCAAGGGGGCGGATTCCGCCCCCCCAGTATTATTCCTACATTATCAAACAAAGAGACCTGATATTAAGTATTTTATACAATTCGGATATTCGAAATCTAATGGTGGTATTCATTTTGCATGATGTTTTTGTCTTGATGCTATAAATAGCATTTTAAAATTCAAACATTATTTTTTCTCATCTTTTTTATTTTTCCCACAGATTTAGAAGACAAGCTATTCTATGAGATCAGCAGGGAGGTTAATCGTAGAAATCCGAGGCCATATTTCTACATTTTCATACCCTTCTAGCATAATGGAATGCCTGTTTTCGATCTTTTATATAGAGCCAAGTGATCTCCTTCCAGCATGGACGTCTGTTTGCATCTTACAATGAATGAAATTCGTTAAGCAACAAAATGCGTGCACACTTAGACGAATAATGTACAACAACTTTGTAACAATATTTTCTATAATAATTCATATTCTTACACCTATCCTTGGAACATATTCTTGATTGAAATGCGATATTGATAGGTTTGAATTGTGAAAATACAGGCCTAAATGTTTATCGAATGATGAAGAAAGTAAATTGAACTTATTGCGACTAAGGTTCATCAATAAAGTAAGGAGTGACGATTATCCCTTATATTAAATGTATGCCCAAAAACTGAAGTAGTAATGCTGGAAAAATAGTTTTAGCCAGTTTTTGCCAGTTTTAACCAAAAAATGGTGACAAAAGCTGGTGGTTTTTACCAGGTTTTTACCGGTTTTTTCCAGGTGGTAAAAACCAGGGTGGTTTTTACCGGCCAACCCTGATTGTAATCCAGATTGTTGTGTGGGTGGTGACATAGACAGATCATTTTCTAATCGAAACCTCCGAGATAAGAGTCAAGCGCATTTGAAAAGTGCCATAAATCATTTCCTCAGTGTTTGTTTGTTGAATGTGCGAAAATAGAAATTGTCAGCACCAATTTTGCGATGTTTCTTAGTTAGTGATATAAGACTGAGTGATGTAATAACATACAATTTGTCAGGTAGTTATCAATAAGAAATCTCCAGAGTATCAGTCAAGTCTACATGGCGTCTATCGTCTGTACACTATCCACTTATGACATGTTTCGCCTACAAAGAACCTACGGGCGACAAGGTGACTGTGAAAGTGAGCAAGGTGTGGAGACAGGCGCTTCTGCCTCCTATCTAAGCAAACTGCTTTTCTCACAGATGAACAGCTGAGAGAGTTTTGGGCAAGTCATTGGAGAAATTTCAAAAATACATTGATATGCTTCAACTATCTAAAATAAGAAACTGACTTCAATTCTGCATCTGAAATAAATCAATTATTCACAACACTTAATCTATGAAAATTATAGAATGAGCAGTTGGCAGATGACAAAAAGTCATATTCAATGTTTGCAAAAAACCGGTTAACTCAATATCTCAGAGGATTATGGATTGCCACAGCAAAACATGGTCATTCTGGTTTGAGTTATTTAGAATTATTCCGCTTTGAGACCGAAATGAAAGCATATCCTGCCTTTGATATAGACTGCATCAATTTCAATATCATTTTGAAATTTAGAACAAGAAATCGCAAATTAGATGTTGTATAGGAAGTTAAAATAATAAATAGAAGCATGAAGAACGTCTCTTTGGAAGCTGAAAGAACCCGAAAAGTGGAAGCTTCATTTCACCTTAGGCCTCAGCCACACTGAAAGCAAAGCAAACACGAGCGTCCGAGCAAACGCGAGCAAACGTATCTCCGCAAGCTAGCAATCGCTCTGGTTTGCTTTGCTCGCAGTGTGGCAGTCTACAACTGCTGTAATGATGACTTTATATTTGCTGAAAAACGCTTTGCTCGGAAACGCTTGGAAAAGCTCGCAGTGTGGCTGAGGCCTTATGATCGAATGTTCCGCGTATAAGAAATTACGACAGGAAATGGCACGTCATTGCGCGTGCGATAATATCGAATTTCAAATAAATTAATGAATAGTCTGACTCCAAAATTATAAAGAACTCATCGCGTAATTCAATTTTTGAGAGCACGTACTCTTTTTCTTGAATGTACTCCAACGTGCTCAGTGTTCAGATGTGCTCTAATTGTGCTCCAAACATTTTGGAAATAGTCCCTTTATTTATTGATTTTGGCGGCGACTTCACACGAACCGCCTTCAAACCCACCTCCGGATAAGAATGCCGGCTTCACCTCCATAGCCCTGCAAGAGGAGCTTTAGGCGCAACATGACTTCTCGCCTGCCAAAATTGTTCAGTAAATGCCACTAAATCATTACTCGCGCACTAAAGAATAACATAAAAGCAATCATTCAAATGCCAAAATCATGATGCAATAGGTCTAAAAAATGAGCAGTATATACTTGCATTGGATACTTCTGTGAAATGTGTTCAATTAGATTCATAAATCCTGAAGATACATTCGTTCGGTAGCGATCAAACCACGTCTCTTCTTCCGTTTGACTAGAAGAGAAGCATTGGAACATGTAACGCGTGTATTTTTCCTATCTCTGTAAGGTATTAAAAAATTCTTTTTGCCCACCTATTACGTTCCTGCATGTGCCATCTGTTTGGATCAGTTTGCACCTCTAGCAAAGTGATAAGATTAAACAATCTAATTCTGTGGTTGATCCATGTACATTGTATGTCGGAATGACGGTCCTTTTCATGCCACTCTGCTGTTTTACAATTTTCCTTGTTCGTGACCAATAAGCCTCATCAACATGATTTGTAGTGCAAACGCCGTAACAGATCGCTCATACATCACAGACAGATGCAGCGGCCGTGAGCGAGTAATCATTCAGTGGCATTCACCGAAAAATTTTTGGCGGGCATGATTTCGCTGAGCTTGATACATTCAGTGAAAGCACTTACTTTGAAGTTGAAAGAATGAATGAAGCAACTTGTGACGTCTGTTAAATTTTTGCATTTTAGTCGCAATAAAGCGGAATTCAGTCACCCACCAACCCCAATAGTAATCGCCATGCGTTGTCTATGAAATGCTTAAAAACAAACAGACGTTATGAGATGACAAAGTGAGTTGCTTACCCTGGTAAATCAATTTATAAAACTCACTTTTGCAGCTACCTTGTCGCTATCGATATTCTCTGCATAGACGAAAAGTGTCGTGGGATTGTTTATACACGTATTTTCAATTTGAATAAGACGGAGGGAACGCTCTTTTTATCATGAATAGTTTCAAAAGCAAATACATGCTCGTACTCGTAGTACTTTCTCGTTCAGCTAACTAACTTCACTTCGGACAATTTCGTGATGTTCTATGATCACATCTGTGACACCTACGCTCCGGGATTACAACGCATCATGTTTTCACAAGTAACCTGTCAATCGGTTAATATATCAAATCTCAACAGATGTAGCCACCACGAGACATGCTTCGGCCTGTTGGGCCTCATCGATTGTGGTTGGTTTCGAACCAGCGACGTTGGAGATGGAGGACTTGCAAGCACACCCTCTATCCAGAAGGCCACCGGACCATCTGTCGATAGCGTGAATTAGCCAGAAAGGCAATGCTTTAGCACAGAAACATGGAGGGTAGTTACATCTGTTTAGATTTAAGATAGAGGTTTTCCCGAGCAGTGCAATCATCTGTCATTGTCTGACCTGTGTACTTTTCGTATTCATTATATGTTTAGTTGTTTAGGCGTAAGCCATCGTGTAGATAGCAGGGCTTCCAAGTCCAACCTCTGTAAGTTGTCTCTGCTTTTATGGGGCTCTGGCACTCAAATGTATGGAAATTATGTCTGCTAAAGTGTTTTCGTTTAGTGCGAATAGGTGGATAGCGCCACCTAATGTTAGCAATACAAGTTTGTGCAATAGCAATAAGTGTTTGTGTTGTAAGTCACTGGAATGTGATAATTGTTTTAATTCTTTTAGTACCGGTCGCAAGTTTGTATTTGATAAAGCGGGTAATTTTAATTGTAAGACAAAGTTCGCAATTTATTTAATTACGTGTATGAAATGTGGCGTACAGTATGTTGGTCAGACCAGGCAAGAGTTACATAGTCGTCTGAATGGGCATCGGCATTCAATCTGTAAAGATAAATTGTCAACCTTCCTTTGTAAACATTTCAACAGCAACGGCCATTCTTTTTCTGATGTAAGTGTGCAAATTATAGATTGTGTAGACTCTTCACAAATGTCTTTTGATGAAGCTAAGCGTGAGCTTGATGTAAAGGAAAACTTTTATATTAAAACTTTGAATACCGTGTATCCTTTGGGTTTGAATGATAGACTACTTGGCCAAGGACGTGTTTCTAATGATACTGTAAATAATACGCCTTTTTATTCGTCACCCATTCCGCGAAAGAGAAGAAGTCATGGTAGAAGACGATCTGGGAGAAAAGTTCGGACATCTTATCCTGATAGCACTGTTGTTTTTGATTCTTTGCGCTGTTTTTTCGATAAGTGCGATTTTATTGATTTTTATTGTTATTTACGAAAGCTTTCAAGAAGTGTTTTGCGCAATTTGCTCCAGAACTTGTCTAGTGTCGCAGGTGACTTGCGTATTGTTTTGTCAGCTTTTTTAACTCATGTTTTTAATGATAATAGTAATAACGGTATCGACAAGGATCGTGAAAGGGCTGTAATTGTTGTTTTGTATGACTGTAGGAATATTGAGTATTTGAATATTCCGTCTGTTTTTGGCAATAAAAGAATTCGCCGTCTTTTGCCTGACAAGGTCCAAAGTGCACATCCTCCTAGAATATTTTACAAACTTGTGAAACCGATATCGTTGCGTATTTGCAATTACAGTAGATTGTTATCGAGTTTGTCGTTGTCCGACATATCTAATATTTCAACTTCTGCTTGTATTTGTTCTAGTAAACCCGATTTTATTTACGCTCCTTTCGGTCATATTGTTACTGGTGATTTGAATGTGATAGATGATGTTCATCTTAGGAATGTCATGGCACGGGGTGTTAAATTTCGTATTCCTCAATTTTTGCCATGGAATAAGGTTAAAGCTGACTTGGTGACTTGTGTTAAGACCCACGCTGATAAAATGTCCAAAGTGTTCAAGATTGATCGTGATCGTTTCGATGATTGGGAGGGTGAAACAATAAACCTCATTTGTAAACGTATAAAAAGACTAAAGTATTGTGAAAATCTATTCGAAAGAAAGTTTACGTCTATTAGATCACTTGATGAGAGCATTAAATGTATGCATGATCATTTTGTCATAGTGCCCGTCGATAAAGCGGCTAATAATTTTGCTGTTATATGTAAGAAATTGTATATCAACATCATGTTGGAAGAACTAGGTTTTGATTTAAACAGTTTGGTACCTGTCGGCAATGCAACTTATTCTGTTTCTTCGGAAGGTAGCAGTGAAATTGTTGACCGTCACTGTTCACTTGTTAAGTCATTTGGTATAAACTGTTCGGATGATTGTAAAAAGTTGCCTAAATTGTTTTGTATTCCGAAGTTTCATAAGTCACCATATAAGTTTAGATTTATTGCTGGAGCGCGCAAGTGTACGAGTACACAATTGTCAGTTGTTCTTAATAAGGGTCTTTCCTTAATAAGAGACTTTTTTAAACTTTATTGTGAAGCAATACAGAAGAATAGTGGCTTCCGATGTTTTTGGAGCATTAAGTCTACTAAAGAATTTTTGAACGTTGCAAATAATAAAAATAATGTCTTTTCAATTCAAGTATTCGATTTTTCTACATTGTACACTAACCTCAATCATGAAGACATATGTGCACATTTGTTAAGCTTGCTGGAGCTAGTTTTTAACTCCACGTCGAGAAAATTTCTTTGTGTTGGTTTTAATAAAACTTTTTTCGCTGGTAAAACGTACAAAGGTTATCACTGTTTTAGTTTGGAAATGTTGAAGTCCGCAATTAAGTTTGTTATTTCGGAAGTTTTCGTTGTTTTTGGTGGCTTGGCATTCAAGCAGGTTAGGGGCATTCCTATGGGGGGAAATTGCAGCCCTATGTTAGCTGATTTGTTTTTGTGCCACTGTGAATTCGTTTTTATGAAATCGTTAGTGTCGAACAAGAAATTCGGATTAGCTAGATTGATGTCTTGCACCACACGTTACATCGATGATATATGTCTTTTCAATTATAAACATTTTGACACTTTGGTGACTAAGATTTATCCCGCGGATTTGAAGGCTGAGAGAAATGGGACGGATAACACCTCAGTAGAATATCTCGATGTCAAGCTTAATATTTGTAGTGATGGTTTACATACATCAGTTTTTCATAAGGTTGAGCAATTTTGTTTTGATGTTATTGTTTTCACTTTTCCCGACAGTCTTCTTCCTCTTCATATGGGTGCGAATGTCTTTGCCAGTCAAGTTCTTCGTTACCTTAGGATATGTTCTCATCTGCCGTATGCCATTGTTAAAGCTAAAAGCACGTTTAAAGTTTTAGTGAAACGCGGATATGAAGCCTGCAAGTTAATCAAATGTATGGAGAGACTGTTGAAAAAGCATTTTTTAGTTTTGTTTAAATTTGGTTTGCAGTCAGCCAGAGAATTTTGTATTTTGTGTGGCTTCATTTAAGAGTGTTATCATTGTTAAGTCATGTGTGGGGTCCGCCTTTTTGGCGGGGGTCCGCCAGCTAGGGTTTGAGCGTACAAAATGTTAAAGGACCCGAAACGCGACCTAGCTGGTCATTTTGCTGATGAACCCCTTCTATGTTTATTCTTTTCTGGTATGTCTTGTATAAAGATTGTAAAAATGTTTTATTGTTCGGTACGCCATCTAAGTATTATTTCTTTCTTTTATATTACCCGATGACCGGCGTGAACGCTTTCAACAGCCCTTTTCAGGGCTACACTTATTAAGCATATATTAACTTTTTATTGTATATTATTGTTCATTCGAAGTGCACTAACCTGACTTTTCCCATAATAATGCATACAAGTTCAAGATATGTCAAGCAATTTCAAAGAGCATAGATAGTGGAACCTATTTCAATTATACGTCACTTAAGTTTCAATTTTAATGAAAGCAGGTTCGTGTTAAAGTATTCAAGTTCAAGATAGTGCAACCAATTTCAAAAATAGGGTATGCAGATTCATGTGCAGAAATAATATTTATGATTTAGGAACGGAAACCCCTTTCATTTCCAATTTCAAAGGGTAAGGTATAGGATATCAACGGGATATCATTAGGAAGGGGGATTTATGTATAGAAATACAAGATATCAATGAAAACCCACCAAATTCGTACAATGAAAACCGATTAAATTCGTATTCAGAACGCAGAGTCAGAAAAGGAGCACTATTTTCATAATCAAACAACAATGTCGCGACAATTTAGGCACTTGTCCAAGTAAGTAATAATGTGATTCTGCATGCCACGCCTCCACGGAACTAACATTCAGAAGAAAAAAATGCGACCCCTTAAGTGAATATATATTCTAGAAGTACTTTACATGTGTAACACGGCTATATGTGTCACTGAAATCATAACCTAGCTTTTCCATAGATATATCGATTTTAAAAAATGTACTACTTAATACTATTATTAAAAAATAGTCAATCATAATTTTCTTTGATATTATAAAATATTGACATTTATTAGTTGATTATTGAGCTAATAATGCAAAAAGCATGCTAAAAGTAGAGAAACAATACAATTGTGCGTCAATTCATGGACAATTTCTGAAAAAATAAACTAATCATTTCTAGAGATAAGATTATCAAGTATTGATGTTAAGTTCTATACTCACATCATTCTTACTACTTTCATATTGATTTATTAATTTGAAAAAGCTGCATCAGACATATGCCATTTTTTCATTTTTGTAATGATTTACACTTAACTTGTTTTATGAAAATTTAGTAAAACATTTATCGATAGGCCTACCAGCGATTCAAAAATTATTGATCTATAATGCTACGATTGTATGTATGATGTACACACAATTATTTGATTCTTTTATGTTTATTAAGCTTCAGTGTAAATATTTTGTAATTGATAAGATGCCAAATAGTAGTTTTACTAGCATTAATACTTTTAAATGAATATGCACCTTATAGCTAGGTACCGGTACCTACTATCTATCTTGAATTCTTTTGTTTCATACATGCACATTGAATTGAATTATCAAACGAGTTTCACGATAATTATGTTTTATACCATTTATGCTCTAGTTAAAAGATATCATTCTATCATTAACGCTTTAGCTTCATTATTATCATGAGTGGTAAGATTTCTAGCTTGATACCATCTAAATGATTATATCACGATTTCTTATAAATTAAAAACAATTAATGTATTCCAGCGTCATTGTATTAGTAAAAAGTCAATATCTGAAATGATGATGATGAATTTATTCTTTTAAATGACGTCCATTGTACCTGATCACCGTATCAAGAAGATTCCTATCGTGCTTCGAATGCTTTTGATCCACTTTTCCTGATGACTCCCATAGACATAAGAAGTCTCGATGCACTGATTCTGATGCCTGTTCACTAAAATATCCCAAGGGCAATTTATGATATTTGCAAAACTGCACAACATGATTGAAAACTACATGAGCTGCAGTTGTTACACTGATTTTCAGACGCATGTATGAGTTTTCAAAATCTCGAATTCTTTCCTCGAAATTGCCATAGAGCGTTAAAGAGCCGAAACATGAAATGCAAACTTCGTTGAACTTCTTCAGGCAAAATACAAACGGTATTGCGTCATACTCTTCACCGTGTTCCAGAAGTGACTGCAACAAGTCCAATTGTTTCAAGAGACGTCGACACATGTTGCCATTAAACTCGCCCGAATGCAGTTGTGGGCGTGTGATTCCCACTATTTCATAGAACTCCTTAGAAATGGAATTCGACTTAGAGGAGAATTTTTCCAACTCACTGAACAATTTGTTCGTCAAACGAAGTAGAAGATGTAGCTCTGGGGGAGGTACGTGATTAATAAAAATGTCAGAATTATTGCCGTTGATTAGAGGCTCGTGAACGCAGTTCTTGAAATCTTTAGCTGCAACCCTTCTTGAAATTTCACGCTGAGAGTTAAAACGAATAACAGCTTCTCGAACTGAACCCAAAGAGCGTACAGGGTGTCTTTTAGAAGATCGGCTGGAGAATTCGGACTTAGGACATTCACACCACAGGCACGGATGAGATGAACCGTGTGCCTGTATTCCGGAAATTATGTTTCCCAATTTCAAATCAACAGCGAATGTGTATCCAATCTTCAATTTCTCAATATTCAGCAGCTCGAGTATTTGCTTTATGTTCTGATACGTCTCCTTTACATCAGGAACAATAGCTACGATTATGATCTTTTTCACACTTTTGTCAGAAAACTTGACATCTGCGTTTGTGTAATCTTGAAATATACTGAGGCAAAATTTCAAAAAACCGTCACCTCCATCGATTCCAAATTTGATAGAAGTTTCATCGATATCAAAACTTCTTTCGTTGCCTACCACTTGTACAAGTTGTTCAATATCACAACAGTAGATCACGCACTTGGTGACAATTTGAGAACCATCCTCAAACTGCAAGTATGAGAAAGAGAAATAGTCACTGAGTTTCCGGTCTCTTGCTCGCAAATGGACAATAGTGTTTGCCTCGACAGATGACTTTTTCTTCAAGACTTTTCGAATAAATAGCATTACTTTTCTCACCATGGTGTTGTTCGAGGCCCCAAGCTGAAGTTGTAGAGAATTAATGTCAGAGGAAGAAAAACTCGGTAAATCACACTTCTCCAATAAAGATATTGGTAAATCATTAGACCCACGAGTATTCAAAGAGATATTTTGTGTTTTCATTTGGACGCATTTTTCTCGGACAATCTTACTAGCAATGACTTCCTTGGTGCGACTATCAGTAGAATTGCACTTATGAGAGATTCCACGGCGTATAATTCCTTTACATGCAGTACAGAGTTTGACAACAGATTTCTCAAACCGCGGAAAATCACCAGTGTCATTTAGTGAAGATCGGGGACGGCCTTTGTGACGAACATTCACAGTTTTAGCTTTGGCTCTAGCCGTTTCACAAATACAACAATCACAAATTGGATGAGGAATGGATCGTAGGACACGAACATGTGGTTGAATCAAGCTGAAGTCGAATACCTCTGGTAAGATGTCGATAGATTTTGCCCCCGTCGAAATGTTGAGTAGATCAGATCGGCACTTCGCACAAATTGCAGATGGACAACAATCGTCGTTTGGGTCGTAATTTTCAATGAAATATGCTCGTATTCGATCAACAACTATCCGTGTGATATTGTAGTTGCCCTTGTCCATGCACACAATACAGACTTTCCTTCGATTTTCGGAATGATTCAATGCTCGCACATTATGTCCTGCTGCTGCAGCCATGATGTTGATGACAAGATTTCAAAAATAATGATTGCAACTTCTTAAATCAATCGACAAATTCAAATTCTTTCGTTGTGAAAAACATCATAGAGCTATGAAATTCAATTCAATTCAAACGTCACTGAATAAACCATAGACATCTACTGTACAACATTTTCAGTGATGAACATGGTAATATGCTGTTGTTACTTTGATTTTCGACAAGTGTACTACCGTAGATATCAAAGATACATTGCAATGTTTCATTTTGTATGTAGACTAAATCTACATGTATACGTTGCAGAGTTTTTGATTAAATCAGTTTTAGGCTACTTCATCATACATGTATAATATCAAACTGATAAATTCTATCTCAACGACTCTTGACTGATTGGACTATCAACTTTTACTACTTACTAATTTTTACAAGATAAGTTAAATGTAAAGCCATCATTTTCTCAATGACATAGTAGGCCTAAATGTTTCCAGTATCTAACATCGACCCTGTGACGATTATACATTTACAAATAAGTATTTACAAAGCTTAGTTCATAGTCTTACGCGTGTCTGTACGCGTTACGCTAACCTTCAGCAGTCACGAAATAAAGAATCAATAGCCTACTTAATAATGTTATCTATAGAAATGATTAGTCTATTTTTTCAGAAATTGTCCATGAATTGACGCACAATTGTATTGTTTCTCTACTTTTAGCATGCTTTTGCATTATTAGCTCAATAATCAACTAATAAATGTCAATATTTTATAATATCAAAGAAAATTATGATTGACTATTTTTTAATAATAGTATTAAGTAGTACATTTTTTAAAATCGATATATCTATGGAAAAGCTAGGTTATGATTTCAGTGACACATATAGCCGTGTTACACATGTAAAGTACTTCTAGAATATATATTCACTTAAGGGGTCGCATTTTTTTCTTCTGAATGTTAGTTCCGTGGAGGCGTGATGCGTGCTACCTTCATACAAGAAATGGTTTGGTCTTGTAGGATTTCTTCCACAATGCCTTGTAGAACAGAAATGCGGTGCTCTGAAACAGATGTGTGAGTTGGAACATCTGCAATCCTTCGCACTGTTGCTGCCTCGCGCAGCTTCTCTCTCAACCGCAACTTAATGGTAGAAAAGCAGTTTTCAATTGGATTGAGAAACGGCGAGTATAGTGGTATTTTCCGCATGGTTGTTACAGAAGAGGAAGCGTCGATGTGGATGGGGGCGTTGTCCATGATCACGAAACAATTCCCACGAGGTACACCTGGCCTCGGTTGACGAGAGCGGGACAAAATCTGAGAAGCACTCGTGGTGTCACCACTCCATGTGTCGTCTGTGCTGCTCATGATTGGTATAATGTCAGTTGTCAGGCTACAACGTAGGCTAGTCACACAGGATTCAGATACAGTGTAATAGCTTCACAAACTTATATAGTTCTATGATTTATGCAAATTGGTTCATTCTTTGATCTCAATCGTTTCCATGAACGTATTTCACGCTATCAATGTCAGATTATCAAAAAGTGATAGAATTTATTGATAATTGAAATTGATTGATCAACAATTGAACCTGCTTTGCTTTTCACGAACATGCGAGCGCTATCACGAAGTTTTGTGGCGTATCTTGAACTTGTTTGATCTAACATAGAAATCTGTGACGCTTCTTTGAAGTAGCTTGACGTTGATTGAAGCTGCATGCTGTATCTTGAAGTTGGATGATATAGAAATGAATTTGTCTGGGAAAACCTGTAACATATCATGTATCATGATGAGGATTTACAGATCGGAAGCTCGCTGCATAATTATCTAATGAGTATTATTGCAAGTCATATAGTATCCGAAGACGATTCCATCATTCCTAAATTTGATACATTTGGAAGGAGGTGAACTGGAGATAATTAAATGATTGTGGAGGCAGAGCTGATCAGCCAGAAGCTACGATGCATTCAAAAATCTATTTTTGCACCTAATTGGAGGCAAAGACAAGAATTTTTCGAGCATCGAACGTCTCAAGTAAAAAATTAACTGAAGGCGCTACCCGATGTTTCCAACCGCTTTTTTAAATGAAAAATGACTCATTTGATTCTCGTCTAATTTCAGACATGCGGCCATTGCAGCCAACTGTAGAGATCAATTCAAAAATATTTGCATGTCTTCAATCCATCATTCTGCTTCTAATCACATCATAAAGTTCACATATTTGCCCTTTATCGACTATTTAGAGTAATATTAATTTCTAGAGTAGCATGGGAGGAGATGTTTCAAGAATCATGTCATTCAAAATTTATGAAATGTTTCCATAAACGCATGCATGCAATATCACGCATATTAAGTAATAGTCCGGCAGCCAGAACGAGTTTATGCAGGAAACGAGGCCGAAACTGAGATTTTCACAGAACGTTGTACACCCTATGCGCACTATGAATCTACACGTCTGTCGAGTTGAAATTAGTTCTCCTTCTTGTTAGACACGATCAAAGAAAAGCACATGTTAATCCAATGGGACGCAGATTGTATTTTTCAGTCAAAATGAAATTTTGTATGTTTTCGCTAATTGCGACGAAAATACTATGTCTAGAGCCACATTTTTTGACGTGGGATGTGTTCAGGTCATTTCCTATGATGTGCATGTGTTATCATCATGTTTCTGATCAACCATGTATGCGAGAATTTGACTAAATGTGCGTTAAATTGCTCAAATTGCTTGTTTGACGACATGAGGAGGCTTGCCGAATCTGGATGTGTTTAGCTTTATAGACAGGGCTGCATGAGCATGATAGGAAATGACCTGAAGACATCCCGCGTCAAAAATTGTGGTTCTAGGCATAGTATTTTCGTCGCAATTAGCGAAAACATACAAAATTTCATTTTAACTAAAAAATACAATCTGTGTCCCATTGGATTAACATGTGCTTTTCTTTGATCGTGTCTAACAAGAAGAGGAACTAATTTGAACTCGGCAGACGTGCAGATTCATAGTACGCATAGGGGAGAGAGAGATGTTTATATTTCAAAAATTGGAAACATAGGACTGAAACCGAAAGTGAGAATACGTGGATCAAATCAGAAGGATGATTACAACCGGCAAACATGAATTTGTCACTGTTAACATGGGAAAGAGGATAAGAGGACAGATTAAGTCAATCAATTACAGAGCCGTTTAGAATACATATGGCCTTAGGAAAAAACGAAGATCTTCGACGGGAGGTGCGTACATAAGGCTGGACGAATCGACCGGAGTGGGTAGATATAGAAGGGCACAAAGAATGAAGTGGATGGTGGACGTTGTGGTAAATTGATAGTAGCAATTTCACAGCAGCACTCTCACGACGTGACTTTAAGTCGGGAAAGGCTCCACAAGAGCACTCAGAGGAACCACATATCACACGATGAGAACGGCGTTGCAATTTGTCAAGTGCTACTGCATTTCTGGACGTCACGCCGATCATAACAAGGGAGCAGTATAGGATGTACAACGTTCTGTGAAAATCTCAGTTTCGGCCTCTTTTCCTGCAGAAACTCGTTCTGGCTGCCGGACTATAATGTACAGATGTAATGTGAATGCATACACGTGGAAATAAAATGACAAGCATCATGCTCGCATACCCATTTGCATATTGAATGCTGATTCTGAAAAGAGAGATGAATGTGTTAAAACAGCAAAATGAAGAAGGAGTTTCTATTTTCCATTTTTGCCATTTCAAGGGCATGTGAGCAATAGGGTCTACAAAGAGCTTACATATTCGGCCTAGAAGGCTAGTTTTTTTATCTTAGTAATAAGTGCTGTCAGTCTTCTAGGCTACCTGATGGCTATATGACAACCGTTCTCCTTCTAATCTATTCTTATAATTGTCGACCTCGTCAGTGTAATCGGTTTTTCTAAATAGTCTCACCTACAGGAAAATGGAAAACGGTCATTCCGATGGCAGTGGTGGATATACATGTAATATCTTTTCCTAAGTCGATTAAATTATATAATTGTGTGCTGAAATCATACAGCGTTCAGCTGATTTTTAGGAGAAATTAAATTCATTAAATAACTTAACTCTTAGAGACCTCAGCTTTTTCACACCCTCTGAGACGTGAGGGAGAGTGCATTGGACCCCTTTTACTAATTCTTAGTTTACCTGCTTAAATCGATGTCAAATCATTAGAAAAGTTGATTTTAAGTAAAACAATGATGTTTGCGTGTACCAAGTCGATGTAATTAATCCTCTGAGTGTCTTTCAGTCTTCTCGGTAAACACATGCGAAAATGTGGTGTTTTTGTATTTCGACGACATTTATCACAGTATCAGTTGTACTTGGAGGCGGTTTTACGATGTTTGCTGTCGCCATGTAACCTCAGATAGTTGATTTGAATGCAATTGATTTATTCCATGCAGCACACCTCATACATTTGGCCATTTTTTGCATTTATCCACGCCAATCGGAAATATGCCTAAACTGAGCCATAATTCCAGTATTTCAAGGCTCTCAAAACAGCTGTGGAGATTTCAGGCTCATGAATTACTGCTGTGAAAACTTTGCAAACAGTCTGTTTTTGGTGTTGAACTATGAATATAATGATAGCTTTCATTTTGAACATTGATTTATGCAGATTTGTTCATTTAGGCCAACCAGTCATGCACGATCATGTGCGAAAACAAAATATTCACATTTTGGGATCTTGTAACACAACGCACATACAAGAGTATGATTTAAACAGTGATTGAATGAATTTCCCTCATTATGCATCATCGTGGACATGCACAAAGTCATTTTTCATGTGATAGTAAAACTATGGGAATTTCTACACCTGAGACCTGAGAGGTCCAGTGGACCCCTTGGGCTTGGCCTATCTGCCATACTTCTACTGAATCAATTGAAATGAAATAACAGATGCAGATTCACTGTCAAAAATGATGATTTCACATGGGCATGAGCGGTTGATTATCCTCAGCAGAAAAAGTAAAGTAGAAAAGTATTGCTTCGGGGTCCAGGTCTCTGAGGGTAAAACACATGGAAAAACAGTTTTGCGTATTTACATGAGTTTGGCTAATTAGCGAGAAGGAGCCAGATAACCATCATCAAAAAAAGGCTATTGCGAATTGAAGTAATTATAATAATTAAATTTCTTTGTCAGAATCAATGGTACATGGCTGATTTTCTTTCATTCCAACCATTCCAAAACGCTTTACCTCCTCGGCACAATGCTAACTCTGCACAGTAAAAAAACCACTGGAATCAACATCAAAAATATGGTTTTTTGCAGTCTCAGCAAAGAAGAATTATTTACTGTTTCTCTGTTTTTAGTGGGACTTTTGCTTCTGCTCCACTTGGCAATGCTTTTGCACCAAGCCGACAACGCATTTGCGCCAAAATTCTCTTTTTTCATCATCATAAGAATGGTCATTTGTTATGTCAATGTCTAATTAGCTTATGACAGCCGCAGATGATAACGATGCTCGATGTGTGAGACGATGACAGGCATCGTGTCGATAATTGACAGATTGACATGACATCAATTTAGAAAAAGAGAAATTCTGCATATGTTTTCATTCAAAATCGTATTGAAATTTTCATACAGTATTTGAATAAAATAGAGGTGAAATATGATATGAAGCAAAAGTTTAAAACTTTTGTTAGGCAATTCGACAGACATTTAAGAAAAAGAGATACTGAAAATTTCAACTTCATTCTATCTGAAAGAGCTATGGCAGACAGGTCGACGAAAACTTACTTTATAGTTGGCAGTATTTCAAAGGAAGGCGGAATAAGATAGAGATACTGCAAGAAGAAAGGTGTATACGATAAACGGAGAATTGGTGAACATGAGCGGAAAACATCGTGTATAGTTGAAACATAGTTAATTACGCATGTAATATGATAACTTCAACTTGAAATACTACCGACTAGTAAAGTGGCGCAAATGCGTTGTGGTTCGTAAACGTTGTGGCGCAAAAGCAATATTTCTCAATTAAATAATCAGAAATTGTGGCGAAAATGCATTGTGCCCGTTTTTAGCTGATTTTAAGTGTGACGCCATCAATCATTATAATCTGACGGCATCAATCATCACATTGTGACGTCATCAATCATCACATTGTTGCGTCATCAATCATTAAATTGTTGCGTCATCAATCATCACAGTGTTCCGTCATCAATAATCATAATCTGACGGCATGAAATTTGCCTGATATTATTCTATGAAGTTAGGCGGCTATTTTTAACGTGTACACTTTAGTGTGCATGAATTGCATTTAGCTAGAAAGTTCATTACATCATATGAGGCAGCACAAGTCCAAACCACACCATTATAAGTTTTCAAATGTCAAACTATCAATTATCAGTAAAATTAACCCTCAATTCTGCGAAAGTATTAATAAATCTAAGCAAGAGTCATTCATATCGTGCAAACAAGGCAAAATGAAAAATGATTGTATAGAATTATAAAAGTTTGTTTTATCTTATTTAATTAAAGCGACTTTCTACTAATCTACTTTCTAATTGTAATTTTTTTGAAGTTTGTTTTATTTAATTTCTAATACAAAGTAAATTATATGAAAACGGTGCTTGGATGGTTTCGACCGATTTCCTTTCAATGTCTAAGTCGCTGACCTCTTAACCATCGGCGTAGTTCATCATGTTATTCAATTGTTGAAGATCGACTAGGCCGCTACATAACCATTCTGTCACGCTCGAAGCAGCGGGAAATTATGATGTGCCATACGTTTATCCAACTTCCATGAAGAAGTTGTAGAGGGCAAATAGCTGGTCTCCTAGTAAGATTGTAAAATTGTACAGCTATACAGTACTTCGTAGCATTAATTTGAAAAGATTAATTGTATCATTGATTTGCAAAAAACGATACTTTTTCTCTTCTTAGTTCTGAGCTATGATAATGAAGAAGTCAACTACAAATATAAATGTGAATGTTAGTCCGGCAGCCAGAACGAGCTTCTGCGGGTAACGAGGCCGAAGATGAGACTTTCACAGAATGATGTAGGCTACACCCTGTGCCTATTACGAATTCGCGCGTCTGCCGGGTTCTAGTGAGTTCCTCTTCTGGTCAGAGGATCAAAGAAAAACACATGTAAATCCAATGGGACGCAGATTTGCAGTTTTTGGATAAAATGAAATTTTGTATGTCTTCTCTGATTAAGCGAAAAGTACTAAGCCCAGAGTCATAATTTTTGGCATGGAATGTCTTCGGATCATTTCCTTTCATGTTCATGCACCCCTGTTTATAAAGCTAGACACATGTAAATTTGGTGAGTCTCTTAATGTCAGCGAACACAAACATTTTTAGCAACTTTATCCACATTGAACCACATTTTCACATACATTGTCGATCAGAAGCATGAGAATAGCACATGCACATCATTGGAAATGACCTGAAGACATTCCATGCTAAAAATTATGACTCTAGACTTAGTACTTTTCAGTTGATAAGAGAAAACAAAAACATTTCATTTTAGCCAAAAACTGCAATCTGCGTCCCATTGGATTTACATGTTTTTTTTTATCTTGTCTGACAAGAAGAGGAACTCACTAGGACTAGGCAGACACGCAGATTCGTAATAGGCATACGGTGTGCATCATTCTGTGAAAGTCTCATCTTCGGCCTCGTTCCCTGCAGAAACTCGTTCTGGCTGCCGGACTATGTAGGTAATGACCGGAGTTTAATCGCCGTTAATCAACGAAAACGCTGTTTATTTCAAGTTCACGATTGAACAGTGACATTATTTAAAGACATGCGTGAATATCATTGTTGTACACAAAAGGATGCAGTGAAGCAAAATTTCTGACAAGAAGCCATCCTGTCATTGACAATAGAAATAAAAGCTCCTGATTCTCAATCTGTCTCGTTGTCGTCAGTGTACAAGCTGTCTCTGTCCAATGGAAACGAAGTTGTTTCATCCAAAACTTCCATCCAAGTTTCAAACGTTGCTGTGGCATTTGGAATAAAACTCCTTTTACAACTATCTTGCAAAATGCGAATTCATAGATTGTACACTGAAAGTCACACTTTTGCCAGACTGAAAGTCAACTGAACTGTCACAGAAAATTGTGATATGCTGGGCACTCTAACGAAAGTGATAGTGTCTACTTTTAAATCATCGTATAGTCAGTTGGACGTTCTTCATATCGCACTCGATTTCCATAACAACCGATAATTTTTTAAAATTCTCTAATAGTCCGGGAGCTACTGACACTTTCTTCCTAAATTCGCGCACAAGGGGGTTGATAGCATGGATTTATAGATCTTGAAACGCTGAATACAAAAATCAAATTCTTAAGTGTCATCCAATCCTTAAGTGGAATCCAATCGTAAAATTCAAGTAATATCTATGGATTGTGAGTCAACAATTACATGTACATAGCTATTTAAATACATAGTCAGAATACTGCTAGTTAATCACATCAAATGATCTGCCACTATTTAAAATGCATCCTCCGTAAATTTCCTGTTTGTATCCATTCCAAAATCTTCGTCGTCTGCTATAAATTGCCACTAATGTGTAAATCAGATAGAATAATAATTCTTTTGCACACGAGACACATGCTATCAATTAAAATACTCGGATAGTTCTGCAGATTTGAAAGTGGTCTGGGCCGAGGTTTCCATTCTTAATTTTTTATTTAGGCTACATGTGAAGGTGTGAAAATTGATAGTGTCATCTTTAGGAAAAATCGTGCTGGACATCACATGCTGTTGAAGCTGGAACTGAATTAATCAATCAAAATTTTATTCAATTAGCTTTTCAGGTTGATCATAATCACGTCAATGGAATTAAGTTTAGTCATTAATGTCAAACATAGAGTTCAATGTCAACTGTTAACATATGGTAGGTAGCGTCAAGTCAAAACATTTTCAGCATTCACTGAAAAAATGTTACATCAAAAATTCAGTTTTTTGCGCTGATTACGTTCCTATGGTCTAAATAGATTTGATCACTTTTTCGGAAGTTAAATTTTTGCAAATTATTCCTGCGTTTACATACTAGTGATTTGGAACCTCTGTATAAGTGGCATGAAGCTTATAAGATGCCAAAAGGAAAGAACATTTACTAACAGCATCTTAATTAAGCGGAAATTAAGCTGATTTTCAAAAAAATTTCATGAATCGCATTGTAATACAAGTCTTCATGGAAAAGGTGAGATCGAACTGTGAACTTCTTGGCTGAAATTTCAAGCTTTCAATTTTCATAAGGATAATTTTATGATTCACTGAATTTATGCTCTTCAATCTGAATAGTAATGTGGACACATTTACATATTTTAAAGTTAATTATTACCATCGTCTTTGATTATGATAAGTTTCTCTTTCAGTGGCAAGTAGTTCGTGATATGATCGCGCTTAAGAAAATGCTTGCATTAATAAAGCACTGCTGAGCATTAAAGTAATATTGCAACCGATCTCATTGATAATATAAACATTACCTCTCCATGGTTGTCATGTCACGGAGGATTTCTAAAGTGCTATTATTCCTTCTGCATTGCTATCATGATCAGTCAATTCCGTGGTAATTTCTTCAAAACTGTGAAAATTTGTATATCTCATGCGTGTATTTGGCACTATGCCTCAACTCGAGTTCATTTAAAAAGATCGAAACTGACTACACATCGGGGATTTAGTTAATGCTGAGTTAATATTCTACTTAATATGCTCACTCTATCATATCAATTATAATCAAAATCACGTTAATTGATTAAACAACAAATTAAAATTGTTCATTTCTTATCTCATCCGAACACAATATGAGAACTCGACTAGTGATGACACGTGTCATGTGATCAACGTGTGATTCAGTTCAATCTGCAGGAGGTATTCCAAAGAATTTTTGATATTTTCTCTCAACTTTTGAATCAAAGCAAGTCCGGAATAGTGGCAGATGCAATATTTTGTCAATTTGCAAGCTATGATAGCGCCGAATTAAATCGAATTATTGCTAATTCAGCTCGGTTGTTGATCGAAGATGGAAATAAGTTCGATTTTAAACTATTTTCACCGCGTTTTATATATTATTCCCATCACTACTTATACGCTCCACTTCCATTGACCAGAAAAAAGCGTTTAAATCCGCAATTATCATTTTAGCCAAGCAATTCAACAATTGCCATGAAAAAGGTTCTATTAATTAAAATAAATCATGCTGACATCTTTGATACCTTAATCAATCATTATCACAATCAGACTTGAAAGCTTTAATGGCAATCTCAATCATAGTAAACACTTTTGAATGTTGGTTAAATGTTCCCGCTATAGTTGGGGCAAAAATAAATACACACATTCCGGTCCAAAATAATACAGCCCTATAGGCCTAAGCACAAGCGATGAAATTCGAATGTTTCCCTTGATCGTGTTATAGTAAATATTAAAGAGTCTCACTCGTGTAATGATCACAACTAAATTTAGAAAAATGCAGAAGTAGGCCTATGTCGTTAGCATTGGTTGGACGCGCTTTAATCCCATGCATGGTGTTGTAATTTTAAAGAAGTAGAATCGATAAGTCTTTCAAATTGAATCTTTCGGTCATCATGCACAAGAAATTGCATAACGCATGTCATTAAAAGCTTGCAGCGAAAATCTGTCTCGAGTTCATCAGTTTTACACATTCAAAAATTAGATGCTGAGAAACAATGAAAGACTGTATTGCACATGCAACACATACATGTACATCGTTCCTTATAGTCCATTATTGATTAATATGGTTTTACGTGGGCCAAAATGAGCGCCTGGGCAGAGCCAAGGTAGTTAAATCGAAAAATTTGTCCTTCAGCGAGACTAGAATAATTCAAATCAAAATAGCAGTCTCAGGCATCCGTTGAATGTTGTCATGATGAAACACAAGTTGAAAATCTTTCTCTCTTCAAACTGGTTGTCTTCTCATTTGCAATCTTGATCAGAAATTGAGTTCCACATAATATCTTTAGTCACACATCCTTTAAAACTCGTTAATTAATACCATAAAATAATTTACAGGAATGCCTTGTTTTCGTTCCCTCAACCAATCAGCAACCAATATCTGACTTTCTGTTTCCTACCTAAGCCAATCACAATGCCTTGCTGCACATCCCCTGTTTATATTATAAATTTCATGATCTCATAAGGATAGAATTTACAACACCGTCGATTGTGTTTTGCTGACCTTCTGCCCTTAATCTATCTCTACATTTCGACTTCTGTGTAACTTCTATTCTCTTCTTTTACTCGCATATTTTCGTCGATCATCGTTGGCCCGACTGAGGAATGCGGGGTTCCTTTTGTCAACGACGTTGCTGATGTTAGGCATTCAAATCTGATCGCATCATAGTATTGTGTGAATCCTGTGGCATAATTTCGAAATTTGAGTTCTAGTGCACTTTCGCAATATGTATCTCAAGGCCTTGTGTTTATTTGCATTGTGCCTGCCCACGAGTTGTTCTGAGTTCAATTCGACAATCTTCAAGCGAAAAATCGGAGACTATCCGACAGTAGGAATATTGGCTCCCAACAGCACTCGTCGCTGGATATTCAACCAAGCCATAGTCGAACCGGCCGTTCAGATCGCACTCCAGAAAGTAAAAGATAACAAGGATCTATTGCCGCGGGTTCGACAAATGAAGGTTCTTCCTGCTCGTGACAGCAAGTGCAACAGCCTCGCATACGCTAGTTTCAAAGCCCTCAATATGTACATGACGACCGGTGTCACGTAAGTTTCCGATTGATTCATCAATGGTAGAATTGTTGGATTCCTAAGGCCATTTGTGTTCTTGTATTTGAAGGATGCAGAATATATTCGCATTTTTAGCCCCAACCATACCAAAGAGGGTAGATTCTTTTAGTTCCACTAAATTTTTGCTTCTCATTCCTATAACATTCATTTTTCTAGTTTGGAGTTTCGTGACTTTAAATCTCCGCGTATTCTGCAGTGACTCATTTTTTATCTTGGAACTTTACAGAAAGTAGCGCCTTCTGAAGGAATTGAAAAGCCCTTTTCTATTCAGACTTAGCAAAATTATTGGTGATTTCGGAAATCTGCAAAGAATTTTGTATTCCTCTTCAATCATTCACTCGGTAGCATTATTGTAATACTGTCATATAATATGAGCCACCCTGTATTCCTATTACATTAAGAAATTAAATTTTGACTATTCTAATTATGCTACTTTTTATGATATCGTAAGTAATGTTGATAAGTGTTCACAATCATTGTTTCATGTTTTTCTGGTCGATTTTTGACATTGACTGTCGCTGAGGTGAACGTTTCAGGATAATTTTGCTCACCAGTGGTAGATATTTAGCCAGCGATTCAATATTATCAATTCAATTGAATCAAAATTCAATAATATTTTCAGCATTTCAGAAATTGAAAATTTAGATTGCTATTTTTAGCATCAACATCAACGAATCAAGACAAACAAATGTCATCACTTGATAGATTAACCACTTGATCGAGCAGAATTAGAAGGTATACTTTCCTTCTGACTCGCACAATGGAATAGGAATTCTAATCGGCTTCAACCTGAAAAAAAATGTATTGAATAACAGATATGCACGTCTACTTATACGATTCATGAAGTACATAATTAATGTTCAGTAAAAGACTGTAACCGGGGGGGGAAATAGGGTAACGGGATGTCCAAGTTTTTTGTTTGAACTTAATAATCACCAGACAGCCATAATGAAAAGATTTGCAATTCCCAGGTTTGTGAAAATTCGACGGGCATTCATTAAATGTCACGTCGAACACATTACTGACACGTCGCCTAATTTAGAGCGCCTGTAATAATCAATAAGTGCTACTCTATTCCCATTTTTCAACGATGCAACTCAATATTTAATTTTTCTAGCTATAATGAAGCTTAGAAAATTCTTCCCTTTAACTTCGAAAAAATACTGCCATCAAATTATGACAAGTAAAAGGAAATTGAATCAGTAAAACATTTCATGATGACTGCACTTCTTTTGAATAGTTTCTCCTGTACATACTTAAACAGAGACACATGCAGATGCAAGCAAATGGAGATGTGCTTTTCACACTTCTCTAAACGTAAGCGAGGTGAATTCATCTGTCAAGCATGGCATCAAATGAAAGCAGCGATGAAAATTGAAGATGGATTGAAAAATTTCAGTTTCCCATCTCATTCACCTATCATGTATATGAAAGGTATGGCAGTGGTAGATTATTCGGTCATGAGAATCTGATGTCAACTTATAGGCTGTCTATAAAGGTTATTCAACCTATACATTGCCTACTTATTGACCTATAATCCTCAATATCTCGATAATGTTTGCTGATACTTGAACCTCTGGTGTTACAAAAGGATGTAAATACCAAAAGAATTGTCACAGAATTGTATAAGTAAGCAGTGAAACTCGATTGGTTATATAGTACGTACTACACCGTTAAAGAAAATGGGCCGTTTTGAAGGTACGAAAGGGTCAGTATCGATAGCTCAGGACAATCACTTCTGCATTACTATGGGGTCCACTTTGAAGGTTTAAAGGGACACATATAGTGACGTAGACGATTCATGGACTGGTTAAGTGGTCCTATAATTCCCACTTCAGATTGATGGTCCTGCTACTTCAGATTTTTTACCTACACCGCCCTAACACCATTCTTCACTTTCTACCACTTTACCAAGAGGACAATCAATCCTACAATTCCTTGTTTGATTTTTCAATTTATATAAAATGCGTTGCAAAATGTTTGCAAATAACATTACCAATGAAGATATTAACTCCTTATTTTTCCAAACAATTTTTCCGATTCCTGCAATCATTTGATGGTTATGTACTTTTTTCATAATAAATTAGCCTTAGATGACTTTGTCTGTCATTTTAATTTTCAAAGGAGGCATTTTGTCACCTGTGAAACATGCTCACAACACTACTTATAAGTTCATCGGACCATTTTCTCCCTTGTCCTTCAAATACGCACCCATCCAGAATACGGACTGCCATTTAAATACGAACCTTATCCATATTTTATACAGACGTGCATCTTTCTAGCAATTTTTCTCTGCATTACTCTACATAATTAGTTATTTTCCTGTCATATCTGGACTAATCATTTACAAAGAATGTGTAATTCATGAAAATGTGTCTGATAAATTTCGGAACCTTGTGCGGACGCTTTTATACCCTTGAAACGGAGCATTCTGCCTAACAGTGTGATGTCCGTCTGTACGCAAATTATATTGCCTTCGAAATTGGTTCAGGAAATCCGCATTTTCATTCAGAGGGATGCGAGACATTTACGAAATCCGAAATATACCGAAGACAGCTAGTCATAACTTATGGAAGACATATTGCAGTGTAATCAACATATCTCAGCCATTCACTTGAATGTATTCAGCCACATGGATGGAATTCGCATAAGCAGAGGAAGTCTTCAAATATTAGACTCCTGAATTATCGCTGAGGAGACTCCAGATATCTTCTGAGTAACTCTAATTTATCAAAAGTCTGCGTGATGCGCTTCCGTATATACCTGATGCAGTAAATCACTCAATCTTAAATGAAATGTTATACCAATGAAACGAAACTTTCACAGATGTACGCTTTATACCCACTACAAATCTTCCCGTCTGCCGATTTCTACTTTGTTCCTCTTCTTCTCAGACAGGATCAAAGAATAACACATGTAAATCCAATGGGAAGCAGACTAAAGTTTTAGGCAAAAGCTGGATTATGCATGTTTTCTCTAATTAAGTGAAAAGGTATTTAATCTAGACAAGAGCCACAATTTTTGACATGGAATGTCTATGAAGTTTAGACTCAGATTTTGAATGCATCCTAATAGTGACAAGCACAGCAAGTTGGTTCATTTTCGCCACATCTGACCACATTCTCGCATGCATCATCCATCAGAAGTATGATAATTATGCACTGCACATGTAACCATGATTGGAAATGACTGGAAGACATTTCGCATCAAAAATCATTATTCTCGACTTAGTATTTATCACTTAATCAGAAAACATGGAACTCTCGTTTTGAGCGAAAACAGCTATCTGCTTCCCCTAGAACTTGCATGTGCTTTCCTTGATCATGTATGAAAAGAAGGGACATCGGATAGCAGTCGGTTTACGAGCAGATAAGTGGGAGTCTTAGGTGCAGAGGCGGCGGAGCGTTATTAGATGTGGGGGGGCACCGATCTGATACCAGTTCGATACCAACCCAACGGAATGTTGATAAAACCCGTGGCGTGGACCTATCAGTTGCCATTTAAATTGAATAAAAGGCTACCGCAAACTATAGTATAATGTTGGTCCACTCAAAGAAATTATCAGTCCTAGACTATAGATAGAAATTTTACTTAATTAAGATTAAACAAATTGTGATGAAGGCCGATGGTTTAATATAGATTCAAGCATACTTCAGTATTAGGTAGTTGAAAGTCTTTCATTCACTAATTTGAGTGTGTATTTCTAGTTGCAACTTAATTTGCTCTAACTTCTTTGACATCGAAGTAATTGTTGAAGCTTACAAAAACGTTTTTTGTCATATTTGGGAATTCTGACTGTTGCACATGTATGCCTGTTTGAGGGGTTATTGCAATCACAAGATGACGAGTCGTTCTACATATTTGAAAGGTGATACTATAAGCGTGTATGATTAAATAAAACAAAGCTATTTCTACAAAATTAGTGTAATGATAAGACTAGTGTGTACAAACTTATTCAAAAACTCAAAATTTTCCAAAAAAAGCCTCTGCTTGTTTCGATATGTGAATTCTTTTACTATAGCCTCCACTGACAATTCATCAGTGCGTCTCTTATGAATTGATAGTACTAACAAATTGTTCAATCTTTTCTCAGTCACGTTGCTTCGCAAGTCTGATTTTGTTCTTCTGAGAGAAGAAAATGTTCGTTCTGCACTGGCAGAACTCATCGGAGCCTCATTGCTTGTCTCTTATGATAACAATTGTTATAACAATTTGAATGAAAAGCTTAAAATTATCGAATAAATTTTTTGCCCTCCCAAAATCTGGGGGGCATATGCCCCCGGTGCCCCCGGTTCCGGCGCCCTTGCTTAGGTGCACAGTTTTTACGTTTAACGACATTACTCTCCCATACTGGGGCTTGGACGGTGCTGACATAGTTAGACTTTAATCTGGAGCGCTGTGATCTTTTAGTCTGGGTGCCTTTCCTGACGACTCGACCTCTGGAACAAACGATCGCTAAGCCAAGCACTTAACCACAGTGCCATATATTCCCTATAATACATTAGGAATATACATCTATGCACATCATTTTGTGAAACTCTCATTTTCAGCGTTGTACCCTGCAGAAGCTCATTTAAGAGACAGAATGATATTGACAGTCTCACAAAGAAACTTAAACTTTTGTAAGTCTATCGTTTTTAAGTCTACAGTCTACAGTCTTTAAGTTTTGTCATGCTACTCGGAAGATCGATTGAGAAAGTTTCTTATAAGTTTATTATGACATGCAACGCGCAAGTTTTGTTAAGTTACAGACGAAACTTCCAAAACCTTTGTGTAAATTATCAAGAA
This sequence comes from Prostheceraeus crozeri, assembly GCA_907163375.1. NCBI lineage: Eukaryota > Metazoa > Platyhelminthes > Polycladida > Euryleptidae > Prostheceraeus > Prostheceraeus crozeri. The sequence goes on along the minus strand of CAJQUW010005424.1, from coordinate 490,813 downwards.
ATACAAAATCATTTAAGGAGAATTTTTGCAAAGATATGCAAAGATTATTGAGAGTCGTCGTAAGATCATTGAGCTTCGATTCACTTGGCATGTTCTCTTTTTTCCATCAATTGTTGTTTTCATCTCTTATTATTCCCCTTCGAAGAAACAGTTTTCAGTTGTAAAGTATTATCTTATCACAACAGCCCGGTGTAAAGCGAAACGCTTGTACGTATTTCTGCAGTATAATATTCCAACGTTAAAATTTTCTAAGACGTGAGGAGTAGATTGTATCAGTGTTTGTTCAGCTGTTACAGGGGTAAATATAAGTGTTCAATAACTACTATCATATAGAATATATCTGAACAGAAATGGAATAAAGTGCAAACAGGGTTAGAGGAAAAGGAAATAGGTTGAACAAGATGTAAACAGCATGATAGTGCTTCCACTGTCTGATGTGTTTAGGAATTTGTCAAACGAGCATTTCTTTTGATCATATTTCCGTTGAAAGGAGATGAATGTTTTCCTGATATGATTGTCAACATTTTAAGTCACTGAAATCGTTCAAACGTCACCGTTAGTGCATTCTCTTAAAGCATCTTTGTGAAACCAAATAGCATTCTGCTCTACTATGAGTGATTCTTTTGCTAGACTACGTGTCTGTTTTCACAAAACCTTTCCGATCCTCAGAGTTGACGATCAATATAAAAATGTAAATGAATACTATAACACTTTTCCAGAACAGTTCATCAGAACTGCAAATAAAACAACGCTTTCATTCTTTTATCACCCTTTTCTACATTTTAATTCATTTATTCTTTCTCGATTGAGTAATCTCCTAGTATGAAGAACAGATTCCCCTGATAAGACTATCGCAGACAAGTCATTTGGGAATGCGTTCACAGAAGCTCTGATAAATAAAAGATGATCATGAGAATGTAATAATATGCATTATTTAGGAATTTATTCGCTTGCACTTTTCGGCTGAGCGTAAGATAGACAATTCCTACATTTTGATTGACTCTAAGAAATGAAAATCTGCAAGCACACAATTTCGAGACGTTTATTTTCTATTTCTTTTCCTTTCTCTCTCTCATAAAATTGAAATACTCCCGTCAAATCGTAACGATGCTATCAATGTTTTTGATCATGTTAGCAGTCTACTGTCTAGTGATAATAAAAATAGAAAGGAATTCATTGGACTGATATAAAGTTTCTTGAGAGCAAAACCATCGCTCACAAACCGTATGTAATGGCTTTATCATGGAATATAGGGATTTGAATGTCATTCTCAAGGGACAATATGGTGCATAATACGTTTTATCTACTGTACAAAATTTCACTTCTTATATTCATCATAAATTAGATTATTTATTAGTTTTTATCAAGTAACTCATTTACCTTAAATCTATGTCCACCACTATCTCTCACGATAGTTAGATATTTCAAGCATTTCCTGCCACCTACTTCTGATGGGAAGTGAACCTCTTGATGGGTTATCTTTCAAAATATTTTATAAGTTCTGTAAGCTCTATTCAAAATTTAAGAGACGTCTACAAAAATGAAGTCAATGCTGACTAGGCAAATCACTGGATAAGCATTTTGTGATATACTTTCATAATAGAGAATTTAAAAAAATCGCTAGCTGTAGATAATCGAAGTAATGCTTAACCTACAATTACAACACAGCTGATATCCTGTTTGCTGATTGTCTATTTCAGTGTTTCTCAACCTTAACTTATCGCGGACTATGCGATGACCCCGAGTGAACTGCGTGGACTAAGACTTATTTAAATAAATACGGATCTATTACATGTAACGCGTCTATTTAATCGCGCTGAAATACAATTTACCATTTTTGTCTCAAATTCAGTTTCCACAGATGCTGTCCTGTAAGCCTATTAGAAACAATGATCGCGAGTCAGATTTTATTGGTAATTATAAAGCATCTAAAAAACAAAACATATTATTCATGTAGCCCATAGAGAAACAGCATACAATAGACTTACAAGTCAACTGAGCGAATAACGCAGATAACAATTCTTTTGACAACCATGAAAAATCGATAAACACATTGTTCCATCCTAGTGGTGGATAACTGACGCTGACTGACTCGCAACTTGCAGTAAAGTAGCGCTACAAGTGCAACATCGCTTTGTCAGCGTAGCCTTTCTTCTTCGACTCTGAGACAGCATCATCGCATTTATAAACCAAATCAAAGACGAAGCAAGACGTCTTTGGACCAAATCCGCCATTGATTAAGACCGGCGCAGTGGCCTTTTAGTAGAGTGTTTGCTCTGCGTCCGGGAGACCTTGGTTTAAATCTTGGTCGAGTCAAACCTATGACTTTTGAAATGGGTACACTTACCATTCTTGATGGTACACTCTGCACAGTAAGAATGAGAGTGGGATAAACAAGCTCGGCCACATGGAAGAAGGATCCGTGCCTAATGTGCTTCAGAGAAAAACAACGTTTATTTATTTATTTTATTAAGAGGCTTTGTGGATGACATAATGTCAATAGAATTGTGGAAGCATCGTTGCTGAAAGCTTGAGTTTTGCATTCAGGTGATGATTCTTTTGCGATGAAATTTAATCTTCAAAATTTTATTAGTTCCCCAACCTTTAATAATTTTGTAGAATATTGAAAGTTTACACAGTTGTGGATATGAAATGTGGAGGATTTTGAATCAATATCCGGTTCGACAAAACTGTGGAATGACATGCTGTAGGTGCCCTATAAAATGAGGTAATAACGAGCATATGTAGCTTGAAGATGCCCCATAACACAAATGAATAGGAAATGATGCGAAAATTATTATTTAATAAACGTCATCAGATATTTAATTATAACTACCTTCTTGCCGTATTGAGTTATCAAATATGCGGACTAATAAGCGCATGCTTGATCACGACTTCTCACTGATACTGTTCACCTAACCTAACCGACGCTTGCATAACTTTATGACAGATAGGAGGACGATTCACACTCTATGCAAATGTCTTAAGTTGCATTCGATGTCAATGACAAAACATGTTCATAACACTGCAGACAGAACTCCCGCTTTTTGATTTTAGGCAGATTTCACAAGGAAAATTGTTACGGGATCTTACAGTAGATCTTGCACGATGGTCTATTCGTAAGATGAACTTTTAAGGCGCAGGACGCCGAAGGCACGTCAACTTATAAACGAGCAAAATACTTAAATTCGAATAATTATCTATTGATTATTTACTTTACAAAATCGGCCTAAAATCAAAAAACGGGGAGATTTATCATGTCTGCTGTGATGTATACAAAATGTTCTCCCATTAATTGGTCAACTATAGATGTTCATATTTATAAAACCATGTAGTGGGTGTATTCAGAATTCGATGAAAATATTTGGGATGCTACTTTTGCATGTGAATATTTTTTGTAGTAAAACAGTGTGTAACTATTGTCGGAAAAATGGGCGTGGTATTCATTAAGTACGAGATTAACCCAAATGAACAAGAAATATGCGATTCAACAAGCGACCTTTCCACTTCATTCAACATCATTCGAAGCCTCTCGATACGTGTAAACTACTTGTACAGCATATGTAACAGTCATGTCATAAATGTTTTGTCGCTCAATCCGGTTGAAATATTTGCAATAATGAAAAACTTTAATTCAAAAAATAATATTTCCTATTGATTATTTAAATGCACTTCATGGAATGTTTTCAAAAGTTATATAATATTGTTATATAATATGAGGTCATGACCCTCTTTTCCCTCTCTCAAGCCGATGAAAATAATATACTACTATTGATTTGCGTAAGGCCTTCTTGAATCATCTTTCTCAGCAATACAGCGTTTCAACCATCACTGCATGTATTTCGTTCATTGTCTGTCTATCTCTGAATTCCGAAGTAATCTGTCAGTCCCCACTAGACTTAAAAGGGAGTTCTGCATGACAACGCAATTAAGTGATTCATGGTTGAATTCAACGCTTTAATAAATAGTGTCAAAAATGGAAAGCTGTAATTAAGGGAAATCCTGTGTGCAATTACGACCTCGAAGCGTTATCAGATACAATGTTAATTAGAATCAATACCAAAACAATGCATTGTTATAGAAGTAGCCTGTCAGTAGAGCCATTCAAGTTCATTGGAGTTTATTGAATATCGAAGAGAATTGACTGCTATTTGCGACTTTTCCAGAGGAAAAATAATGGAACAGAAAGGAAACACAATGAAAGACAGCAAGACTAAAAACAAATACGATAAAGTCTTAAGTACACACAAATTGCATAGGCAAATTTTTCGTAGAAGAATGATTCTAACAGTTGTCTTTTATGAGGACAGTGCAAGTCAATAAACCGTGATAACATTAAATTCGTTACTTTTACGAACGTGGAGATCCAACGAGTAAATGAAAGTGAACCAATTGATGTCGTATTCTTCTTGCGGGCGTCGGACAGCTGTAAGCCTAATCCAAGAAATATAATGAACAGTGTAGGCGTTGGCAGCCTTCACATGAAAAGGATGTAAAAGTGGCGCTTCCTGCGATCTGATAATTCGCTCAGTAATAAATTGTCCTTCGTTCCTGTTACAACGTGCAGTGTTGGGCTCCCAAAGCAGGACATTCAGACAAAGCTCCGGCCCGGCCGGCTCATTGAGGCCAACTCGGCATGTGAATAACACATCAGCGATTTTATACCATATCATCCGCGCATATTTCTAATATTCTATGTTTGAATCTGTCTTAAATTTGTATAAAATTGCTGGAATACTGCAGCTGGTAAATATCGCTGAAAAATAGCATTTTCGATTTATCTTTCTAGATAAAGCTACCTACTGACTAAGTGACTCATAGACTTTTTCTAGCCCGAGAAGAAGATTCAAATTCCATAATTTGCGCTCAAGTTTTTGTACATTTGCATTATTTCTAAAAACCAATGAGGACTGCTTTTGATTGCTGTGAAGTTGCCCAACTGGAATATGTGCATTCAAATTATACTGAAGCCGATGTGATTTGCATCAAACTATATCTTATCCAGAATCTTCACAAGTAAGGATAAATCAATTTTCAGAACCGGCCCAAACGTTTGGTCTGTTTTTGCTAAGAAATATCAAGCCTACGTCCGGCCGGAGCAATCTGACCCAATTGCACGTCGGTTTAGTGTCAATTACAGAAATATGGTGCATTCAGTAGCTTACCAAGTGGACAGACAGAGAATCTCAATGCATTGACTGAGCAGCATGTTGCATCAGTTATCACATGCGGGTTGCTGTGAATTTCTTCAACATGCTCCGATCGCCACGATTCATTTAGATCCGAAGAATTCTGATCATTTTTCACAATTAGAAGATGCCAATACTTTCTGACTGTCAACCTGTGTTGGTCGACATCGTTTCGGTACCGTTGTCATGACAACGCCTGTCCGCGGCGCAAAATTGTTTTCGATATACATGTGATATAATCCTTTGTTTTTATAGAGTGTTGGATTTCTATGGTCACTACCTAATATAACGACAACCTATTGCATGAATGTGCACGCCTTTTTTTCCATAATATCTCTTGCTTGTCTTCAGATTTCAGCTGAAGACATTGTTTTAATATTAATAGGAATGTTTCTCAAAATATCAAATTCAGTGAAAAGCAATTATTGCTGGAAAGACAAGTGATTCCATGCGCTAATAAGAAATGTGCTTATCTTGAGAGCAGTCTGCATTTCACTGTACATGATTTTAAAGAGCAGATCAAATTACAGAACAAACTACTTAGCAATTTATCTAAGAAAGTCTGCAAAATTAAAATTTAGTGACATAAAGCAACACTGAAATAATTGCTGTACTAATGACAGGAATACAAATTTCTTCATTGACCTTGATAATTGTGTTGAGCGTGTCCAATCGAACTGATATCCAACCAAAGAGCTTAATGCAGAGTCACGCAGGGTATATGCGCATCACGCTGTTTCGAGCACAACATTTAGTGAAGTCATGAGTCATGACGTCATTAGTGCTGAATGATTGATGAAAATGTTGACTAGCATCCATAAAGATGCTCGTTTCTCATCACCTGCATTCATTGCCTAAAAGGCCTACATCGGTTACGTTTTCCCATTCTCATGGGTTTCCCATCCCAACTGCTGGTCTGAAGGCGGAGTACTTGTAGTTAAAAGTGGGGGTATGTCGAAGACGAGAAGCTTTTAACAAACTAGCGCTAAAAACGAATCGATCGACTGGCATAATTTGAACATTCCATCCATCGCATCCGTTGAAAGACCATTCCCATTCTAAACAACATAAAAGAGCGAAACGTAATAGGTTATCTGACGATAGTTTCGTGCAGTCTCTGTTGAAATGAACATTTTTGTGCCTTGCACCTAGGTTTCCATCCCCGGATTTGGCCGCCGAGACTCTGGGATTCTCTATCAGCTGCTCTTAAGCAGCAATGTAGAAGATGAAGTGACTAAGTTCGTCACTCAGTTTAAATACGAGTGAGCTTGAATTGCGTTTGTTTCACATATGATGTAGATCCATATTGAAAAATGTTAAAGCGCAAACTGAAAATACTAAATATAGAATTACGATAAGTCTTGCCACAGACACTTAATTAACACATTAAGCATCTCCCAGAGGAAAAGTTCGTTAATTACTTGATGATCGTATTTGAGATTGCCACCTTTAGCGGCATATTCTAGGTTTGAAACTTTTTGAAAGAGAGAAGGAGAATTTTGAATTTTGAGACAACGCAATGTTATGCGTTCAATTGTTGCGGATAACAAACAATTTTTTTCAAGCGATTGTTCTACTATTTGAATTCATGAAGCAGTTTCAATATTAGGGAAAAATACCCACACCAGCTTCCATCAGCTTTCACAGAAACCACATCAGCATTTGATTTTGTAATTCGAATATATCGAATAATCACATATCATGCTCACTGTCAGTACGGCGATATACTTACTAGGCTTACTTGCTTGCATGTAAAAAGAAAGCTTATTTGTAAGTCGTTTACATTTTGGTACAGGCCTTCCTATGATTCAGTTGTGCGATATGTGGATGGTTCAGAACCTCGTCTAAAAATTAAGTACAAGCGAGACATATAAGCGCAATTACTCGATGGCGCAGATATTACAGATACTGTGGAGAGATATTAATCGAAGAAACTGTTCTTTGTTAATTAGTCATGATTTGAATTTAGACATTATCATTTGTCTCCAGTGGATGTTCTGATAAATTAGCATTGTATTGGAATATTTTCATGAAATGGAATTCCCTTTTCAATATATGCAGGGGACGATTTTATGGAACATTTAATTTTAGAAATGGTCAATGTAATGATTAGAATGGACTTTGCTCGCCATTCTCATACGTACATATTGCTTTATTATTTCTTTATTTAAGACTTTTGTCAATGGAATGGTTCATGTTTATTCGTTTTACACGTTTTAAAAAAAAGTTGATATGTTAAGAGCATTCCCAAGATGAAATAAAATCGAAGATTCTATAGGTTAGTCATTTTGTCATGAATAGCATGGCTAAGAAACTTTTCTAATCTCAACAGATATAGCTATTGCAAGACATGTTTCGTGTCTTTTAGTGGTTACATGTGTTGCGATTTAATCAGTTGATCATGGCGTTGCTTATAAAGATTTGTAACGAGAAGCACGTGAGTTGAAGAGCCTCCCAAAGGAATGCGCTTAAAAGGGCAAGTAGTTATCATATGATATTAATTATGATAAATATGATTATCATAATTCGAACCCAAATGTTCAATACACAAGTCTTTTAACCGAGAGCATCACACTGTACAGAGAAATTTATGTTAATAATCTTCCTTCGATGTGGAAATGTCTTGTTGCAACTGCACAAATTTGTTTCAATATAAAGACGCACACATTTGACAATGCACCTCCCTAGCTGCATGCAAAAGATGCACTTCGTCTTTGAGGAACTGTTTAAATGGAGTCTGCACATAAAATACATTGTACTGCCGTTGAAAAGTTGTTGTATGGGTCTATGTAGTTTTCAAGTCAATGGACAGTAGATGGCCTGTAAAATGCGACTGGATTCTTCAAAATCTCACCTACTAAAAGCAGTGAATACCCACTTTTCAAACCCACCGCGCGCCCCTGTTCCGGGAATATACGAGTATGTATGTATGTACAAAACCGTGCTGTCGATGGATTAATAAACACGGTGGTTGGTTGACAACCCTGAATTCCCACACATATATTTCAATGATAGCACGCGTCCATGGCTTATCTAATGCATTCCGGCTTAAGTCAGCGAATATTGATAAGCTGATTTTGTCAATATTTAATCACAACAGTGACACAGTGATTTTTTAATCCTATACAATGGATATTCAATGCGACTAGGTGTCTGTGTTACATGGCCTAAGACACAGACAGTCAATGCATGATCAAAACATTTCATATAACGAAGTTTTGTTTCACTATTTAGTCATGCAAAGTCAATTACTTGATAAAGCAATTCTAGACTTGTTTGGTATACAAATCAATCCATCTTCGAGTAATCATGTATGCAATAAAATAGAAAGTACGTATGCAATAAGAAATAGTTAAAATTCTTCAGATTTTTAAAACTTGTAGATATTAAATATCAATCAAAAGAATACCAAAACATTGTGCAAACGGATAAAAGCGAATAATTAAAAATTAAGCAAAATAAAAAGTACATGGAGAGAAATTTACATTTCACCGCATCTTTTACAATTTGAACCTGAAAGAATAATGATTATTTCCAACATTAATTCGCTGTAGCATATGCAACATGCATCACGTTTTCGTAAATAAAACTATGGCGATTTCTATTTCGCTATTATCCCTTAACAGTATATTTCAGCTAATCATTTTTTAGTTACTAGTAGTTTTTGTTCATGTTTGACTCATCCATAAAGTGAGATTTGTGCAGCTCAGTGGCTTCAGTGCTTCTTTTACAGCAGCAACTAAGCATGAAATGCACGTGTTTGCCGATGCACTTTATCGAAATATCTCCAGGGAAGTTTTCAACAATTCTTCAACTTAGCATTCAGTATACTGAATACAGAATGCATAAATCGATCTTCGTGAAATTCCTACCAATGTCGGTTAATGCAATTCATATTTTGACGTCTTGGGCTGCTTTTTAGTGGTCAAGGTCCGTATATGGAGGTGGTCCGCTTAGAAAGGTCAAATTATGTTACTGTTTCGCGGGAGGACGCGAATTGTGGTCCCATTACAGAGGTGGTCAGGAAAGGAGGTGTCATTGAACACGTACGCATGTCCTAAAAAATACTTGCGACTACTATCCACCCTCCACGCGTCTACGCAAAGTTACCGGGACCGTGGTGGATAATTCCCGCACTGAATGAAAGGTCCGGTGTCCTCTGGGTGAGGCAATGCTCGCATGTTTTCTAGCTCCATCCAGTGTCACTGATTCACGCTAGCTTGAATCTTCGACTGATGAGGTCCATTAAGCCAGAGTTTCATGGTGGTGCTTATGCTAATATTTAATGAATTGATCATCAATGATATTATTCATCTACCAGAATTGAGGGCATGACAAGACGTTGGATGATAAATGAAGAAAAATTCATCTTCTATGTATGTAAAATCTTCATCATAGACTAGGCAAGCCAATACTGATCAATATTTTAGATGACGTCCTGAATGTCATGACGATGCGATCTGTATTTTGTTTGTACCTCGATAGATGTTGAAGATTGTACAATAAGATGGGTATTATGCAGGCAATCGAAGTTGGTAGACATTACATGTACATGTATGCTGTTTATATAAAATTCAATTAGCGCTTGAAAGCAGTCAACTGAAAGTGGATTCCTGTCATCTCGTTTCCTTTTATGGCTTGTCATTTAAGCGAAATTTCTTTGAGAAATCATGAAATCAATCTTTGGTGTTCAAATGTCGTTGCATGTCTTTACATGAATATATTTGACTTTTATTTCCGTCGATGCTGAGCTATTTCATTTCATTGAATAAAGCACTTTTCTATTCTATTCTATCTGACTAGTTGCGTATCTGTCATTTGTAACTGAACTTGCAGAATTGCTTATCCCATCATGATGCACTTTTCACTTCACTCCGTTGACAAATGGAGGACTCTTTTTTATGTAAAATAAAATGCTTTTGTACAGTCTTTGTTGCATGTGAACTTTGCAATCACTCATTTTCTGAAACACGGACATCTTCGTGCTGTAATTCCCAAATTCAAGACACTTTTTTGTAAAGCTCATTCTTAAAAATACTTAAAACTTGAAGTTTTATCGAGTCTTGGCTTAAAATGTACTAAATGATTGCCATTTATGACATCAAAATGATTAGATGTGCTGGGAAGTCACATTTGAATACATTCCACCAGGAGATAATGATCAGATTGATTTGTACATCGAATACAGCAACCGCTCTAATATGCACGCGAAATGAAGATCTGTAATTACTGGCATCTGACGCATAAAATCCCCAAAACTAATGAATGACTTGAATTAAAAAATGATCACTCACCTACAGTACTGGTCAAATTACTTGACGTACTTCGCATAAAATACTTTTTCTGAAATTAAATCAAAATGTGAAGTTATTTTTACTGATGAATTTAATACATAGATCGAGTCCACACGTTGTAGGCTCTACATGCAAAATGCAGTTTGTCTGAATTTTGTGTTGTTCGTGCTGAGGCAGGGTTTCAATCAGTGCAGAACTGCTAACTGACTCAGTTAAAGCCAAACCTCGATTTTCAAGCCGCTTCCAAACCACTCCTTTCTTATCAGCAAAGTTGTGAAAACCTGGCATCATGATGACGAGATTGCTAAGATGTGCAAGACAGTAATTTATTCAATGCCCAAGAAACTGCAAGAAGTGGTATCCGCCCGTGGTGGACACACTAGATACTGATTTATGTACTTCTGTCAACTGTCTCACTCTATTTTACACACTTTGTTCTGAAGAATGTGTTAATCTTATAAAAAACACACTATTTAAAAAATGCTATATTTTTTGCTTTCCTGAAGTAAAAATGCAACAAAAATTAAGTTTTTGCAAGGTGCGTCAAGTAATTTGACCAGTACTGTACATTCTGTTGACATTTTTCATTGATTTTAAGACCTACAGCTGTTATATTTCATCCAAGTTTCTTGAGGTAATCGAAAGGTCGATCATTTCTTATTTCCTGAGCAGTCGTCTTGCACTTCATACTGCTCATCTTGGCTGATGATATTACCTGAACTTTTAGTCAGACATATTTGACAAGGAAATGTTCGGATAAGGTATTTATTTCTCAAAGATTTCTGATAAACTCAAGAGACACGAAGGATATTTTCTGCGGTACTGTCTGTAGTTCTAACTTAAAGATGTTTCCCTAAACACAATCTTATACATCAAAAACTATAATTACAGAAGTGCTCCGAATTTTGCATTTTCGTCGGTTTTTATGAAAGGTCATCCGCAGCTTTTCTCTTACGTGCTCATCGAAGTTTAATTATAGTTTTCATTGATGATTTCACGTGCATTATATATAGAAATATTAGCTGCAAAGAGTGTTTTGCGACAGTGCTATGTACAAAACAAAAAGGCAAGATTCTTAATGTCCAGCATGAAAATATTACTGTATAGATACAAATGTATAATAATAATATGGAATTTATTATTATATTATGTATTCACATAATAATGAAAAAAAATATAAATATATTCTGACATGGATTTCTGAAACAAATGCGATTCATTGTGAACCAAGCTCAAAATGTGTAATTAATTTATTCGCGTATACCGTGGTTGTCCAAACTTTATACGGGCACGGGCCACATTTGGCAAGGAATTAGGGCAATGAATACTAAGTACCTCCACTAACTTCCGCCATTAGACGCAACGTAAATGTTCATTATAAAAGCATACTAAGAAAGGTTAAAGACATTTAAGATAATAATTTTTCCAAAATCATCCATAGAAACATGTTTCATAAAACCGCCACAGGTTACTTATAATTTAATGGGATGGGTGTGCCTATTTTGGAGGCCAGTTTCTTCGTGTCAAGGTCAACTGAGGTTTATCCCTAACATCAGTTGACCTTTCTTAAGAAAAGCCTCAAAAAAATGTTTGATTCAGAAGCACGCTCTCTCTCTCCCGACTTAATTACGGAAAGTGCTGAGTCCCAAGGGTAAGTATCAACCATACTTCTAAATATAGAGAGAAAACGAAGTCCAAGGGCGCTCATTTGGGTAGTGATCTTCAGAAAGAAGAGGCTAAAATTCATTGGTTGGCAGAGTAGCTTTGGTTATGAAAAACTGATCACTTTGTGAATCACATAATTCAAGCTGTGAAGCATTCTTCTGACATAATTTCCGTCAGCGGAGCATTGAATGCATTGGAACTTTTCTCAAAGTACTGGTGGGAATCTTGGAATCAATTGACAATCTTCAATCAGGGTATGAAGAGCTCCGACAAGGCAATAGAAATCATCAATATGAAATCCAATTTGCAGTTCAAACTTGAAATGTATATATTAGAAAGAGACAAAATCCTTTCTCAACATGACTCTACAGATGTCTAAAATGAAATGATTTTGAAATTTTCTAGAAGAGGTCGTGGATCGCATTGGAGGAGGCCGCAGGCCATACTTTGGACCACCCTTGCGCATACGATGTTAATAAATTCACAACAAATTATTTGACCAATTATAGATCGATAAATGGTAAAAAAGTATCGGTGGAGGCCTGCAGCTCTGCGGTTGATCCAAATAATGAGGCAGTTATCTTATCGATAACTCTGCAAAGTCTATAATTGGCCAAAGAGCGGCTTTGAAGCCAATATCTCGAATCAAATGTCAATGGAATAAAAAACACAGGCCTGCAGATTTTTGAGCCTTGATTTATTAGGCATAGAAATCTAAATTAATCAGTTTGTACCATGACGAGTTGCAGTAGGTTGCTTATGCAATAGACCAATCATGATAATCTAATTACTTATTGTATTTTGAAATTATGATCCAGAAACAGAGCCCCTCGCATAGCTTTGTCAACGTTTGGTCTCAAGCTTGGCAAAATATTAGATATATCTCTTATAAACTGTGTGTAAATGTTCATGAATAAGATACTTGATGGAGTGAATTAGCAACCTGTCACCAGAGCTGTGCGGATTGAAGATCTTAACAAGAATTTTAAAAGAATTCTTTGGTTTTTTGGATGTCTGAACACTTATTTTCGTGCCGGATTTTGATAAATAATCGATATTGAAATCGCACGCGCACGTCAGCATGACGTCATTACAAGAGTCATCCTGACCTGTTTTTGTAGTGTTGATTTCAATCGAAAGATGTAGAGGCGTAAACACTTATTGTTATTTCTGTCTGCATGCTCAAAAGATCTGGGCCTGACAGATATGGCTTCAACATCAATGTTTATATTTTTCGGTAATAGTAGATGAAATGTATTCAAACTATAACGGCAACTAATCATCATCTCCAATTAATTGTTGCCACAAATCAAACCAACCGCTTGTTTTAAGTTTGCATAATTCATCATCACTTTCCATATGTTGTCATTTTCACTGCGTGCCTGACGCCACAATATATTTTGTCAACCAAACTAAGCCAACATGACAGCAAATCAGGATGGATGCAGCCAAATGAAATCTCTCGAAATGTGAACCTATCATTCCTACAGGCTGCACTATAATAGGCAAGCAAAGACAGATAAAATTAGTTTCCGATATTTTAACTGTTCTTGCAGTCTAAGAAAAAAGTTCGAGAATTTTTCTGTTATAAACTGACTCTCTTGTTTCCTATTCTTACTGTGACCCCATCAATCATCAAATTGTCACGAAACGTTTCGGAAAAATATGGAAAAACTCATTAAATTGTGACTTCCTCAAATTTGCCTGGCTTTTCCGGACCTTTACTGCGGTCCATGCCGTATTTGTGATCCGCAATTTCCAGTGTACTTTTGTACTTTGAATACTTTACTTGGTTTGCTGTTCATGATGATCAGCACGACTTGTTACAGACTGGTCTTTTTGATTTCTTCAATGAATCGTACTGACCGATACTTAGCATTGGAAATGATGCGATTCGCTATTGAATAATAGCTTTACTAGTAATCACTACTACTAGTAATTTACTAGTAATCATAAAATAAATTGAAAGCAAAATTTCAAATTACATGAAAATCTTATAAATCGATATTGATAGTGAAAAGTACGAATATTATACGAAATTACAAAATTTCACAAATTCTTGTTTTTTAAGATGTGTCATCAAATTTCGCTCCTATGTGATGCAAAAAAGAAACTCAAGAGTCATACTCGTGTCACCTTGTCTACCGATTTTGAAATACATTTCCTATGAAATTAATTCTGTGATTTGATTAAAGCATTTTCTTTAATTATATGTAAGAATGTCGGCAAACAGATACAGATAGACAATAAATTTCATGTGTAAACCGATATTGGACATGCGGTGATCATCGTCTAGACAAACTAGAAACTCTTCTTTTAGTATCAATTGAGACTCCTAACTTCCTCCGTGAAATCAAGCATCTGACTGAGACATTAATTGAAAATAAAGTGAAAATTAATGTAAACGAATTAAGTCTATTGGAGAGGACATTAAATTATCACATCACTAGACTTGTTCGTGTTGATCCTACTTACTCTCACATGATATTTAATTAGATATTAATATCAAAATGTCGATTTCTTGAACAAGTCTAAAAGTAATGGATTGTAATCCAGGGATTACTGTCTGGCCTAAGATTCGGAATAATAAGGTCAAAACAGCGTTTCAATTCGTAGAACGCATTGATTTGTCGTCCAGTCATCCACGTTGACAAGAATATTATATCAATTTTCAATCAGTAGATCGATGCTATAGTTGATTAGTTATTGCCGTTAAATTGACCATTTGACTGAAGCTACATATTGCACAAATATTGCACTTATCAAAATCGAGCACCAAATATTTTCGTTTCCCACTTGCATTTTGCATCTCCCTGCCCATATTTAACTGGTAGATCTTCAACTAATGCACCAAGCCAAAATGGGCGAAGTCTATTGCAGGGTTCTGACGGCCACTTTAAACCGGTTCCGTCCAGATTTCGTGAAGGGTTCTGGCTGTTTCTAGTGCGGCTTTGAGCCGATTTTTATGCATGGTTCCGGGCACTTTAATTCAAGGTTCCAAGCCGATGTCAGGATAATTATAACGTGAAATGATATTTCTGTTAATGCCTTAGCCTACATTTGATTATTTACCATTTGGGCAGTCTGCATCATTTGCACACAACATTGATGAAAATTGCTGTTAAGACGTTTCTATAGTCGTGTTGGCACGCGTAGTTAACTATACAAGTAGTTTGCAATATTAATAAGTAGTAAGTGATACTGCATGGTCGTGGAAAGGTTCATGCACTATTGCTAAAAATATGACTCAATGTATTGAATTATTCAATTAAGTATACGAAAGGTTTTGAATAAACACATCATCAGACATATCAGCAAATACCGAAAAGGGTCAAATCTACGAGTATAGATATATTCAAGGACTTGGTTCCCCTGCGATGTCTTCTAACTAGATGTGACAAAATGCGATCAATAAGGTGTGTGTGTTTGTGTGTGCGTGTGTCTGTCGGCGAAAGACGGGGATAGAGCTGTGATCAACCAGTTGTTAACGGATGTTTTTCCTTCGTTAGGTTACTGTTTGTGAGACACACTTGTATAAGAAGATTTATAAGTGCTTATTCAAGCAATCGATTATTTGAGAAACTCTTTGATTAAGATATTAATATATGAACAGCTGATTAGTAAATGACTGTCTGGTACTACAGCAACGCTCGATTGTAAGATATTTACTTCGAATTCTCTGAACGTTCAATTATACACCAGGAAATATCGGCAAGCTGCCTTCGAAATTCGCGGCGTTGTTTTTCTTCAGCTAGAAGCAACATTAAAATAAAGAACATAATTTAGTAGGGCCTATACGGAAGTATGCTTGTACTTTTTGAAACTTTTTGGTCTACCACATGCGGAGTTACTCTGCAACGGAGGTCCTACAACCAGGACAAGCAGAAAATTATAGAACCCCAAATGCAAAGCTGGCTGGTTTTTCTGCTGAAGAACCTGTAATGCAACATGGGCCTACCGATATTATGATTTGCACTCATTAATTTGCAGCGATCTAAAGATAGACACAATTCTATACACCCTATTTACCCTCTGAGGCCTGAGGGGGGTGCAGTGAACCCCTTCTACAAATTCTTGGTTTACCTGCTTTAATCGATGTCAAATCATTAGGAAAGTTGACTTTAGGTAAAACAATGACATTTCCGTGTAGCAAGTCGATATAACTAATCCTTTGAGTGTCTTCCAGCCTTCTCAGTAAGCACATGCGAAAATGTGTTGCTTCTGTTATTTAACGACATTTAGCACAGACATTAATATCAGTTCTACTGAGAGGCGTTTTTGCGATGTTTACTGTCGACATGTAGCCTCAGATAAAATATTTTAATAACATTGATTTATTCCATGCAGCAGAACCCTTGCATTTGGCCATTTTTCAAATTTATCCATACTAATCGGATCTAGGCCCAAACTGACCCATAATTGCTGAATTTTAAGACCCTCAAAACAGATGTGGAGTTCCCATACTCATTAATTGCTGCTGTGAAAACTTTGTCAACAGTCCGTTTTTAGAGTTGAACTATGAATATAATGATAGCGTCTATTTTGAACATTTATTTAGAATGATTTGTTCATGTAGGTCAACCAGTCATGCACGATCATGTGCGAATCATTTGCGATCTCCTAACATAACGCAATTGCACAAGCATAATGTAAACAATGAATAAATGAATGCACTATCTTGGACATGCACAAAATCATCTTTCATCAGATAGTAAAACATGTTATGGGAATTTCTGCACCCTCTGAGACCTGAGGGGGCACCCCTTGACCTATCTACCATTCTTCTACTGATTCAATTGAAATGAAATAACACATGCAGATTCACTGTAAAAAATAATGATTTTGCATGGGCATGAGCGGTTGTAATATCCTCCGCAAAAAAAGTAAATGAACCCCCCTCAGGTTAATCTATGTACTTTGTACATGCTGTGTAATGTTGTATATTATCTCCACATCACCTGAGTGATGAATGTTCTAGATAACGCATTATTTCCATTTTCATAAAAATCAACTGAAAATATAAAGTGATGCCAACAAGACTAGGTTGAACAAATTTCTGTTAGTGCATGGAATTACATCGGCATTATTGAAGTGAATGCATAAGATGAATCATTTAATTCAGGAGATTCGCAGTCAACCCGAAAAAAGACAATGACTACTTTCGCGCTGTGAAGTTTACAATCACTGTGTATTGACGTCATCAAATTTATCTCATATTAGAGACATTTTCTGTGAAGCTCAACTGTTAGTTTTGATGTTTTAGACGGTGATAAGCTTACGTCTACGAGTTCCAAATATGAAATTTATGCGCAATGATACATCACACGCTTCGGAAGGCAAGATGTTTCCAAATAGAGATTTCATATTTTCTTCAGTCATGCTAAATTCTGACTCCATTCCTCCACGGCTTGGTGAAACCGAAATTATTCTCTCTGATGCATTTTTCATAGATATTCGTATTCGATTAAGAAGAAAGTTCAACGTGCTATGATCATATTGAACACGTATATCTGCAGCATTCCAGAGAGCTCGCTTTCTTTATCAGAGACATCCAAAGTTAATATCCTAAGTTAATTACTGATTTATTCGTACGTACAGGCTAGGCGTTACTTACCGCAGAACGAGTTTCTGCAGGGAGCTTTCCCAGAATTTTTGCACGTCCTATAAGTACTACGAGCCTGGTCTACCTAGTCCTACTCGGTTCACTTTCTTTTCATACAGCTTCAAAGGAAGCGCATGTAATTGCAACGAGAAACTTTCGATAACAGTGACATCTGTCTGTGTCGTCTATTAGGTGAGAATTACTAAGTCTAGAACCATTGTTTTCGGAATGGAATGAATATCTTCAGGTAATCTGCAAACATGTGGATTGTTCGATGAAAATTTCACATATCTACCAAATTGCATTCAAATTTCAGGCATTGCTTTGGTGCTTCAAATATAGATAACAATTAAACGACGAACTATGCACACCTTTCTATGCGAAGATTTATATTTAGACAACAGCGTTGGAACATTTGGAAAGATTCCTTGGCTACCCCTCACGATTTTCTTTTCTTTGGAAAGAGCCAAATTCTATTGATGGAATGAACTTTATTTTCTTTTTCTTACGGACGACTATTTCAGCTGTTGTCAATAGCTATCTTCAGGAAATGAATTCATGAAATTACAGAATAAGATTTAGAAATTCACATCTGGATACAAGTGATGCGTACAAAACTTTTAGGGACGGTGTGGAAGAGTGGGATCTATATGCGGCGGGTAGTAAAGGGATGCACAGTACCATTAGCATTTTTATTAAATGACCTGACATTGAAGATGGGAAAATGTGATTTTTTCACATTTTTTCCATCTTGCAACAAAGAAAATGTTGAAAATTATTTTTCCAATTTATGTCGTGATGCCTAGCTTAGTAATTATGCTGATAAACTAGTTGTTTTCTTGCTTATTCATTATTACCTCCACAATGTTGACTCTTTTATTGTATCAGTTCACCTTAGAAACTGAAGACTTTCATGCTAGAATGTCAAATCTCTAGGTGTCCATCGAAATCACGTTGAAATTAGAAGGTATAAAGTCAACGCATGTGACTCTATGCACCTTTTAAATTATCGAAAATACTTTGGCATCAATATTTCCTTGTCTTTGTAGTCATATGAACATATAGATGATAAAGCTCCAGCACCAAATTTCCACTTTCAATGCCTGGAAATCCCATGTTTTGAATCATTTGAAACTAGATATCAAGTTCTGGAGAATAAATTGAACGTGAGATTTAGGAACAAAAAGCATAAGGTTAACTGCATTGTATTCTCATGGGAAGCGCCCATCTTCACTTAGTTTCTTAAACAAATAGAGGCCAGAAATTCTAGTATTTAGTGTCTGTCTTGTCCCTGGCAATGTAATATGAGCTCGATATGAAGAAACAGTGTAGCACTTATCTCATGTTTGAAAGAATTAAGACGATGGTCGCATCCATGTTTGCAGATTGATTTTTTCTTCTTCATTGTGTCTGCAAATACCCTAAACTTTTAAATGTCAAGAGTTCATATCGACTACAAAATGCTTCACATAGTCACCAAACTAGTTTTTCATTTAAAATAACGAATGAAAAAATATAAGATGCTTCTGAATGCTAACAGGATGAAATTCAATATTTGAATGAGTATAACATCGGAAACTTTTCTGAAATGATGTATACAATTGACATTCTTGCTTTTTTAGAGATTCAGTGTTTTATTTATACAAGTCTACAAAGTGTGACAAACGTGAGAATAAATACATAGAATACTACTTCATTTTTTAATGTACGAGGCTACTTTTTTTTAAAAAAAATATTACAGTGTATTGTGTAGAACCAGTGTCCATAATATTGTGCAACAGAAGGTTTTTTTTATTTGTTGTAGTAGGCATACACAATTATTTTCTCCCATATGGAAAAATAGGGTAGAAGTGCCTGTTCATCTTACTGGACTAATTTCTTACACGCCTTCATCTCTTTCCTAAACATAATAAGCCTGATGGGTCTCAGCCCATAATAATAATAATAATTATAACTGTATATCATTCGGAACTGCAAATCGGAAGTTACATGAGTTTATAAATAGCACATGCATGTAAGTCACAGGAAAATTCGCCCTTTCGAATAATTGTCAACTGCTAAAATAAAAGGTAAAAATGAGATATTTGTCTTTAAGCTCGGCAGTAAGTTAGAGGAAAGTGATCTGAGTATAATAGGCGGTTAGGCGACAACTCTTTCAGAATGTGATCGTCATTTTCCTCGGTGTTATGGAGAAGCTTCAACGCGATATCTGAAGCTTCAATTCTGTCAATTCTGCAGAGGCAGGGTTGGAATTTTCCTAGATAATCGCCGTAGATAATCCGATGCGCTCTGTTGTCAATTCGTTGCAATTTACTTACCAGTCTTTAGGTAATTTCACAAAAACCGGGCAGCAATACTCTAATAATTATCGAATTGTGACATTGTAAATGCGATGCAGCTCTTCTTGTGTCACGGCGTACTTACTTTGAAAGCATGAACCTGTTAACTAGCTTATTTTTCTACATCTTTGATATGCGTAGTTTGAGTTCATGCTGACCCCAAAACTCCAGAAATACCATGGTCAACTTCGTCTACATACATTCTCCGGAGGCTATATTGAGAACAAGACCATCAAGCATACATAATCCGGGAGCTACCGACACTTTCTTCCCAAATTCGCGCACAAAGGGCTTCATAGAATATATTTGTAGATCTTGAAACGTTGAATGCAAAAATCAAATTCTTGAGTGTCACAGCCAGTCGCTTTCGGTTATAGGCAAGGTTAAAGGATTCCCATTGGAATTCAATGGTAAAATTCAAGAAATATCTATGGATTATGAAACACTTGGCAATTTTCGCACATTTTCTTTTGCAGAAAAGAAACTATTTATCAGAATGCTTTGAAATTTGAAACATGATTGAGTTCAGAACATCAACTTCAATATAAAAGTAGAAGTGAGTGACATGATTCAGTATTTGATGTTTGAAAGCCTCTTCAAAATAAGTAAAATTGCCAAAATTAAGTCAAAACAAGAAATTTGCTCATTTTGTAGAGGCTCTCAAACATCAAGTGCTGAATCATGTGACTCACTTCAACTTTTATTTCGAAGTTGGCGTTCTGAACTCCATCATATTTCAAACTCCATGGCATTCTGACAGATAGTTTCTTTTCTGCAAAAGAAAATGTACCAATGGAAATCATTTTTTCCTTACCTATAAGCGAAAGCGACTGGCTGTGACACTTAAGAATTTGATTTTTGTATTCAACGTTTCAAGAAATCTACAAATCCATGCTATTAAGCCCTTTGTGCGTGAATTTCGGAAGAAAGTGTCGGTAGCTCCCGTCCTAAAATATAAGCCATCAGACATCAGCAATAAGTCGCTCCATCTGCATCAACATTTCGTTGAAGAGGCTTGACTTATTGCACGTTTTGTGTACCTCCGGCCTTGACACATGCAACTTCTAAAAGTTAGATGGGACCACATACTGATGAATTTTCAATGATGGCTTCATACCAAGATGGCCCTCAAGACGTTCATCAGTTACCATTTCGCGCAGGCTGAAGACGGAAGAACACGAAAGAAAATGTCCCAGCGAAGCAGATATTACATTACCATTGCGATACGACATCAATCATATTTGGATCGAAACTTAGCAACGAGGTCTTAGTTGTAGTGTGCGATGCAGCGTTTCCTCATATTGACAATGATTTTCTGATGTCACCGGTGATGGATGTCGGTCCGTACACTGTAAATCGCTGGATACGAAAATTACATGCAAACATATACCACATTCACATCATTCACATACAATTTGAAACTAACATTTGATACGAGAGTAGTCTCCTATATTTACAGAGATCAGGTGTGTTTTTCATACGAAATCTCACTTACCTTCGTATGTGCTTGGTATGCAGCGATACGAAATATTCCATCTGTGATTGGCTATGTATATGTATTACGTACTACTTTCAAATATATTCATTAAATATATTCTATATAATACGTCATATACATTTTTATGGATGGTGTGGTATTTAGAGTATTTGATCTAAACTCGATTTACTGTGAATTTTATGCCGTATGTCATCATTGCTACTTGCCTAGCAACATTCACACGACTCATAATTATCTGAACTCTATGAGCTAAGTTGATCAACATCATTTCAATAAAACGGTAAGTTTCGAGCTGCCATGTTGACTTGTATATCTCAAATATAACTATATTTGCTTTCATCAATTATAATGTTTTTATTTCGGATTGATAATATGCTTAATTTCAAAATTACATAATGCATAAACATTGATGGTTGTATACTTGTTGACCATTTATGAAATGCCTTAGACTTGCGTGTATTAAAATCGAATTCAGTATTGTAAGTTTGACTCTTAAAAGTCATTATCTTACTACAAAACAGTAGTAAGTGCCTTGCAACCTTAAAGCGATATTTATTGACAAAAGGCCTTAAATCATACGAAAAGCATACAAATAGATGCAAAAATATACCAAAAAAAATATGGCATGCATCCTTTGTATGTGATTGTTATCGAGCGATTTACAGAATAAATAAGTATTATTTATATATCAACTAGTTGTGAGGGGGCCTTCCCCACCTCATCATTGGATGGCATCGAAGATCATATATTTACCTCTACAGTGTTTCTTGATGACACTTCCATCATCCGCAAGGCTAAGGTCAGTACTATGTATCCAAACGAGAGGATTCTGTTCAAGTTTTCACTCTTCAAATGTTTGGTAAATATATCAATGGGAGCCCTGCAAAATCATAACAGCTTGAAGGCTGCAAAACCAGTTTATGAACTTATGAATTATACATAATGTATGTTTTCAATTATAGCCATAGAATTCATACATCTACTGGAAATCTGTTGCGAAAAGGATGCAATGTTTGAGTCATACCTGATACTTATTGTGTGAATCATACTTAAATGCTTGCAACGCTTAGTTGCCATTACATATGGTCCTCGCTTCCGTGCTCTGTCGTGGACAGATTTCAGTTATCACGTGACATTTGTCATTCTTTGCAATATGACTCACTTTGATTCAACATATGTCTCATCTGACCCATAATTCAACATAATTATTTCATTGATTGATAATCCATTTTTGAGCTTCGATTTTATAGTTCTTCGATTGCATGACATTTCATAATAACTGCTTTAATAAAGAGCTAACTTGCAGATAAGCATATAAGCATGTATTTTTGAATGGAGATTATCTAATCAGGTACTTGCTATCAGCTGCTATTTGAATGCCGCAGATGACGAATATGAGTCGAATAGTAAGACTGATTTGAACTTCGGAGACCATGTGCAAATGCATATACGCATGCGAACAAAATATGGAGGAGATCTTAACTGATTGCTAGTTCTATTTCACATATCTTATTGGAGAAAGAGAAGGACTTCCATCTTATTGTATCAACGCATTCTCATTCTCTACACTCATCAAATAAGTTCGAGGCAAAAAGGTCGACCAACAACGATTTTTTCTGTATATTTTATCTTTCCTCACTATTGTAGGGAGATAAGTAAGTTTGACATTGAAGAAATTCGTCGGTTTCCAAGCTTCCTTGGAAGAAGTATAAACATCCACATTACGAACAGTTTATGTCTAGCTTCCTAAACTACAGCCTCATACTTGTCATCAAGGTAAAGCAATAATGTTCACATATACAGGTATGCTCACGCTTATAGTGTCGAAGCTGGGTAGAAAATTGATTGATGACAATGGCATTTGAAAAGGTCTATATCAGTGAATATTTCGGCAAAGCACTAATGTGGTATTTACATGCATATGAAGAAAAACACTTCTTTTATGAAAGTCCACATTGTATTCCACAATTTTAATGATTTACTTTAAATGCTCAGTTAAACCAAGCCTGTCAAAGTATCTGATTATCTATCTGCAAATCGAAGCTACCAGTCTGTCTACCAATGATTTTTAATTCTGTGTATGTGGTCCTTTGCTAAAAATCATGGTAAAATTCACTACTGTCTACTATCAAAAGTAGTACATGAGGAGCGTGTTTTCAAATTGTGACTGGATATTCGCATGTCTGAGAATCCTTTTGATGATTCTGTCCAGTAAAGCAAGTTGTTCCCATATTAAAATTGCCCGTTTTGAAGTTAATCACGCTTCGCTAGGGAAAGTAGACTTTAAGGATCAGATCCTTTTGTCGAAGCAATTTAGTCTACAAATAAAATCTTTGTAAATTCAATCATTCATGCCAAATATCTACCACTAAAAACTTCTGCAGAAATATTTTCTGTTCGTTTACATTGACTTACAAAAAGAAGAGATTTTTTGTTCATATCGAACACTATATGAATTGGTTATCTATTGTCTGCATACCTGTCCTTCATCTCCTTAATTGCCGCGTTAATTGAATCAGAGCACTGTGTATATCATTTGATCAGACAGATTAGGAACACTACTGTTTCTTTAGTTCCACATATTTGAATTTCCTTTCCTAAAAATGAAAAAGAAAGTCACTTTGAAACAACAGCAATCATTCTCTATCGCAAACAAAAAGCGTAATTGGCCACAGTTCAAGAATTCACTTGATGAGTTCCCTTTATATTGCAGGCTATCAATTGAGTTGAGTTGCAGGCAGAAATTTATGGTCAGGAGAGCGATTTATTATCCATCCTATTTTGTAAAATAATGGGATCCTTTGATGACTCCTTGGAAATATTAGAGCTGAGTTGAGTGGTGAGACATAAAACTGTCATCGATGATAGGATTGTCATGATGCTATCCGCAAAACATAAAAAGCTTCGTAATTACTATTAGAATGATCAAATATTGGATAAACAAAGCGAACTGAATTGATGTGTAACATTCAAATGCTTTTAACATCGATTGTCATTAAAACGTTATGTAGGTTTTGAGATGACAGGAGATCAAATACTACTTTCATTCACATTATTGAAGAGTTATTGATATTTCATAGTTCAAATTCTCGAAATATTTCATGTTGCGAATGATTTGATGTAACGATGTTCAGTGCACGTACTATAGCCAAAAAATATTTAAATTTCAACTAATTGCAATTCATTGATAACTGATATTGAAATATGATTAATTATTTCATTGATTGTTTAATAAAATTGAAGCTTAACTTGAAAAAACAATGGCAAGGTGTACAAGCAAAATATTTTCATGCATAGAATGTTTTACCAATGTAGATAATGCATCATTGCAAATGCGATAGTGCATAATTATACTTCAAATGTTCCGGGCATTGCAGCGACTCCAATATCAGATATGCTTGCATACCTACATAATCACAGATTTGTGTTTGATGCTGTACAGTATTCCCTGTCATTAGCAACCCTGCTTTTAACGACTTCCTGTCTAGCGCGACTTACTACCTCAGTAATTTGTCAAATTGTTCTCTGATCTCTGTTTATCACGACCGCAGATTTCGGGGATTGATAAATACGTGCAGATGTTTCGCTAGATAGCCTTATGTATTAATAGCAGAAAAACACCAATGGTCTTATTACGTAATAGCTGTCAGCTATACATTTCAATCCCTCCTCACTTTTAGCTCTGGCAGATACAGTCCCACCACTCTCAACTTACTGACATCATCTTCCCCTGTAGCTTGTCAGAGACGATAAGGCTACATAAAATATTGCAGAATTGAAAGTTAAAATTTGGATTGCCTCAAAACAACAACGCCATGAGTGCTGCCAACGTTATCCATCCTCTTCGAAACTGCTTTCAATAATCCTTCCAGTATTTTCCATCATCTCCGACTGTGCTTTGAGTCCTGCCAACGTTTGCCTACTTCACTGACTGCTCTTTCAGTCCTGCGCATAGTTCACTAATCCAAATGAATTTGTGTTTATTTGCCAAAACAGTTCTTAGATGGATGTGCATATGTAATATGCCCTTCCCATTCAACTTACTAAATGAGTACGAATTAAGTACTGTACTTTGGAACCAGAATAGTTCTTGAATCAGTAACTGATAATTTTGCTCTCAAGGAGTACTAGAATTTGGGACGCATTTCGTAGTCGTATTTAGTATTCAATACTCATTTGGGACTTTATGGATAACAGTGTGTCCGTAATTGTGGGTAATATCAGTTATGTCTACATACATCACGGCGTGTATTCTGTACACTCACAAAAAGGTATGTGCGATTTTTATTCATGAGAGTTGAAGTGAACGTGTTAAATTCTTTCCCTTTTTTCTTTAAGCTCTTTGTCAAAATTGAAGCTTGTAACTTACTCTTCTACGATGTGACTTTCATTAATTCGAAATATGCAATGCTTAACGGCATTATTTAGCTCTCTACAACTTGTAGAGCTTGCAGAACTGTAAAACGGATGCTGAAGATGCAACACTTGCTATTGATTGATATAATATTTGCACGAGTTACAATTTTTGACCAAATTTAGAAGCAGTTAGCCTGTAATTTAATCACTCAACGCATTCAAATTCGATGTAATGATGCATATTTCTACGTTTTTGATGCAGATTTGCAATGAAAATATGCTACAATTTTAGACTGAAACAAAATCTGACTATATTACTATTATCAAATAGTAATGCATCATTCATGATGCCGTGATGCATTTTAATCTAAAATGATGTCTTTTTGAAAATGAGTAAACAGCGACGTCCTTCATTTTGTTATATCCATGAGTCAGGGGCGTAGCCAGGGGGGCGGACGGGCGGCCGCCCCCCCCCGAACACCGAGCGGAGCTCCATCATAGAGGAATTGGCATTCTGTAGTTCCTGACTCACTACATCGCCACCGGGCAGAGGGATCAGACACAACAACATCTGGTTATTGCATTATGTACATGTTCATCGTGTTAGGAGCAGAGAGGTTAGGAGCCATTCGCAGCAGCACAGAAGAATCGCTGCTAAATTAGCCTAACTTCTTGATTGAAAATGACAGCATGAAGCGCGTATCTGAAAGCCGGTGCAGTAGACCTACAATTAGTTTGTGAATTTTGTGTGTCCTCCGATGTTTCAACGGCACATTTTTTGAAAAATATGCCTTATTGTGCCTAAAACCATCTATATACGTATAAAGCCTAAAACTGAAAAACATCGCCGCCGCCCCCGAAACGAAATCCTGGCTACGCTACTGCCATGAGTCCACAACCTAATGACGCCCTGTTTCGTAGCAGTGTCAACAAATCATAATCCAGTCTGTTCTCCTTTACAACAAACGAATTCCATGTGTACGGATTAGGTTGCAAAGTGATAAAACAATTAATCGATTAATTGTTTCAAATCCCATGGATTTAGTTGCATTTAATCGGATAATAAAAATGCAAGTACTTACTAAAACATAGGCGATGTATATCTCAGTATTTCAAAAACAACACAAGTTAAAAAAAGATATTGTTTCAATAATGTAATCTTGAGATATTTACCTGCAGTTTTGCTGCTACCAATAATGATTCTCTTTCACGCATTCAATATCAAAATGACAAATAGGCTAAAAACTCCAAAACTCAAAACGATTTATCTCCAAAACTGGATAACGCTACAAAGTGACAAGATGATGGGATCCATGATAAAATATGCACAAATGACGTTGAAAGTCACAGTTTGAAATGGTGATGCAATATATGAGAGCAAAATGATAGTAATAACGATTCTACTAAATATTGTAAATTAAAAATGTTGCGTGTCTGGAAGAGGAGGATGTTCAGTAATAAAGTTTCTTACCACCTATAATTATTTATATTTAACAATGCGTAGAAATTTCGATTTTTATTTTGAAAAGATTTTTGATTAATTACTATCCACTCCAATATCTACTATATCCAGTATTATTTGATAATATCAGTATATGATAGTCTATGGTTTCGAATAACTCACGACATCTGAACTCTAGTGCAGTAATTTACGAGAGGTTGATATCACGGATCATTCATTTTGACCATTTAAA
This sequence comes from Prostheceraeus crozeri, assembly GCA_907163375.1. Taxonomy (NCBI): domain Eukaryota; kingdom Metazoa; phylum Platyhelminthes; order Polycladida; family Euryleptidae; genus Prostheceraeus; species Prostheceraeus crozeri. The sequence goes on along the minus strand of CAJQUW010005424.1, from coordinate 463,176 downwards.
ATGGTCATGTTGTAGTTATGGCCGTATTTATGCTTAAACTCCTTAATATAATTTGTCCAGTAAAATTAGTGCTTTATCTTATAATCTGTTATTCGGTTACTTAGTGAGCATGTGCAAATGAGTTATGCTATATCGTTCTTAAAACTATGTTTCGTCAGCCGTTATTAAAGAATTTATTCGTGGAATATATTTCAAAAATTAGAAACACTGTCGCAACTAACCATAAACCTGCATAAACAGCGTGAAAACAATGCGAAATTAGTATTAGGACTATCCATTTAATTACCTATGCTTCATCAGGTCAACATATTGTCATGTAGATTGGTGTGGACTAAACAGACGAAGGAATTCAACCATTGTAACCGGTTAATCGTCTAATCGCATTGATGCGATAACGATGCCCCAACACGCACTGAAGCCTTACATATCTTTCGCCGTTGAACAAAGTGATTCAGGATTTTAGACTGAGTATCATATAGATTGCTGAGGGCCAGTTCGCCTGGGAATAGAATAGAGAGACATCCTCAGCAGCGGCGTAGGGTGCCGTTTTGAAAAAGGTATTCAAGGAAAACCTGAATATAGGGTGACCCACATAGCATTACTTCAATCTATTCATATGCAAACGTTTACATGCAAGACAAATAATTACACATAATGTAGCCTACTGGATACGGACATGTGCAAAACTTCGCCTCAAATCACATTATGCTCCGCATACATTTTGTATTAATGTAGGTCCGCTATATGCATGGATAGTTGCACATATCAAAACACTATACACATCAACAAATTGGAAAACTTAAATGATAGCTTGCTTATGAAGAATTTCATAATTGTAATCCAAACATTGAACACATACAAACGTAGATCACGACAACGCTACTTCATTTTACAAAACTCATCAAAATCATAGAAATTTTATTTTGATGAAAGTTCTATAAGCATATTTTTTCAATTACTTTCGAATCACATGCCCCATCAATTTCTTGTATATGTTTTCAAGCGATCTGAAATTTCACTCCATAAGTTGTCAAAGTTTATCTGAATCAACTGTAAGTTGCCCTATTTCAGCAACACTATTCAAAGTCCTTGGTTGAATAGGCCATAGTGGATATGATAAAGCATCCTCAGCGTTTCTGCATTTGTCTCTGTATAGCTGCATGTGATTCCACAATTACAAGAATGATGGCAAAAACAGATGCTGCCCAATTGCCCCGCATTCTCTATCCCAACAATGTTATTCAGCCCATCAAGTTGAATAGTAGCCTCATGTTTGTAGTATTGGAGGCTGATAATATAAGCGACGTCGCGGTGCCGATAATTTAGGAGTCTTGTGATAACGCACCTAACATAAGTGTTATTGTCGCTAAATGTTAGGGGGACGTCCAAGAAACAAGAAGTGGAATCAAAATTAACACTGATTGATATCGTTGCTTATTGCAATAACTACTTTGGAATCAAGCCGAATTACTAAGCCGTAAAACAGTTTACCAATTATCATGAAAATCGATGGAATCAATTCACAACTTTACACAGAGAATAAATAGGTATTCAGTGAATACTGTGAATACTATACACGCTACGCCACTGATCCTCAGACTTGAACAATTTAAGCACAAAAGTGCCTCGGTAGCAGTTGCGGCTGCCATCATTCAAATGACGATGGCCGTCTGAGATGCTCGAAAGACTTTGTGGCTTTCATGATTGATAATAAAAATAGAGTGATGAGCATACATCGACGCTTTGTGGCTTCCCTTAGCTAGACTAACAATGATTCCAGCCATTTATATTATTTCCTGGAATGTACGAACATAGCCGCGCACGAGTGAAATGGAATTCATGAAAAACACCATAATGAGATGATCAATATACAAGCTATTCTTTACTTCATCACTCAAAGAACGTACATTAGAGATGTCAAATGGCACATAAATAGAAATTAGGAATAGATATTAATGTCCTTTAGCAACTGTTGTCTTCTTGTAAACAGTGCAACGTTGGCAGGGTTAATTTATTATCGATTTGCGTACAATGTAGTGATTTTCCTTCTTTCTGAATTGGTTTTTTACAGATACATATTAATTATTCTTCATCGTGAAGGAAGACTAGATATGACTCGATATGACTCGAACTTCAAATTTCTGTTCCTAATGCGGATATGATGGATTAAGTCTAAAAGAAACGGAGACACCCGTAGAATCAATCAACGTTCGCAAGCATTCCTGAACGACAGAAATGTTTACAGTTCACCGTGTTTGCTCAACTTTTAATACTGCTTGACAAACGGTTTCTTACCGACTAAGATTTATTGTTTGTAAGTTTGAAAGTTCGAAAAGTTCGATAAATATATGTAGGAAATGGATGGATAAGAGCTTGCAAGATTATATGAGTTACTATTTATACCACGTTCAACAAGTGATCCAGTGGCTCAGTAGGTAGCGACATGAATTGGCGATCGGGAGAATCAGGTTCAAATCCAACTGCAACAAAAATGTCACAAGTAAAGCCAACCCACCAAGCAAGCACACCAGTTCTGAGAAGCTAGCCAGTTCTTACTTCGGCCGCACGCTGTAGGAACTTACAATGCACCACATTATTGATTTGATAAACCTCCATATTTTCCCTTATGTGTTTCCAATTTTTTACGTTGTCAGTCAATTGCTTGGGGACAAGATGCTAAATATACTAGTTGTGAATATGCACACGTACATGCACATATTACATGCAAACACGCATCTACAGCGCATGACAAAGCATGGCTGCTATTTCTCTCATGGGATAACAAACGAACGCAAACGATTTCACGCCTATACAGCACGTATTGCACCCATCAAGTTGCTACTAAGGATCCATAATGCTACACTAATCAGCCAGACTACTGAGTTTTAGTACGTCCGCCATCTGATGTGGATGGTGGTCTTTGACAAATCCATGAAACTTTCAGTAGAAATTTGAATTAAGGTCCATTCTTATTTCTCGGAATTCTCGGACATTTCGAAGGCGTTGACAGTGCTATATAAATAACAATTCTTGTTTGCCTTCGGAAGCATGTTTTACAAAAGATCGTTCTTCGGGGCTGGGCTTCATAAGCAATGCTGTCACGCCCTGCTTTCCAATATTTAGTATCAATGTAATATACCATGGAGAGAGTATTTTGCCATCTAAGTGTTGACTAAGTATTTGACTCTTAGTTGTTTTTCTTAAGGCGGCTATATCGCAAGCTACTTTATCAAAATAATTTAGTCTTTATAGAGAAATGACAATAACCGTGCATCTTTACAAAATACGCTAAAAAAGTGCAGGTACCCTCTGATTGTGAACCAGTGGAAGTACTCCTCGCTTAGGCACCGCTGTCTTCAGCCGCTCTGCAGACCACGCATGTCAGCAACACACTATTGTTGTCTTCAGTGTAGAGTACATGTCCGTTCGTGTCCTTTATTATTTTGAATTATTCTTCCTTTGATCTTGTTACATTGACCTAGATCGGTGCCTAAGCGTGAAACTTAAGTGATCATCAACAAAGCAGCCGGTTTCCTAATCAAGCTAAAATAGCTAAATGTAGCTACAAATAGGCTGCTTACAAACATAAAATTCAGTTTATTCTATAAGTTGTAAATTTTGGATCGTTGAGGTTTGCTGCTGCCATACAAATTAAGGGTAAAATCTCAGGAAAATTTTTGAAACAAATGTTGATCTGATTGTCATTTATGAAAGTCTTTGAAATCAATAAAGATCGATTTTCTCAAATACACCGAGACTTGCTATAATAGAAAGTGCAGATGGAAAGCTGAATCATTTTTCCTATCAGTACTGATCAGATGATTTTTTCAAAAACAGCTGGATAAATGATTTTAAAAAACTGCATCAGAATATGCTAAATGTCTTTATGGACATTTTTCAAAATCAAAATGTTATTTTCTGCGCACCGTATATTATGTTTGAAGTCTGTGTTGTGAATCAATAGATGTCTATGTTACAATCAAAAACCGGGAGGACTCAGGTGTGACTGATGTTTCCATTTTATTTCACTGTAGACGGTTGCAAAAACTGTCGAACGTTATCGGCTAGCACCCACCAGCCATGATCACAACAAATTAAGAAAGGCGGTTTGTAAGAACACTATAAATACTTTGTATGAATTAAATATACCACAGCAATCAACACAGCTGACCAATCAGACAATAGATGAATACTAACACACAACGACCTCGACAGGCATGAAAGCTAAACAATAGACAAGCGTGACACATGCAACCAACAATGAACAGCAAGGTGACTGACAGCACTCCACACTGAGGCACCTTAACAGAACAAGATGCAAACCACAAACATGCCCTTTACAAAATTCAAGAAAGGAAGCCAAACACAAGAAAACAACGAAAAATGGGTATAGAAAAGGGGACACACTTGGAAAGTCAGTGTATTGTTGGGATAGATGTCAATTTTATGCATTGATATGGGTGATGACATCAACAAGTACCTAGAAACAGGAAACTAAAAAAATATGAATGGTTCTAATAAACATTCACAGACTGCAGTTATATGTAGCTACAAGTAGGCTACCGACAACGATAAAATATCAGTTTTGCGAAAGTAGACACTTCGAACTGTCAGAGTTGATCTAGAATACTCAATAGATTCTTACAACGTCCTTCCGGCTTTCATGCGCATTTTCAGAGAAGAAAGAAAGATGGAAACAGTGGTGAACAGTCAGAGCTATAAACCTCGACTTCTGCAATCAATCTGTCATAAAATAAACTCCCAATATTCGTCATTTGCCTTGCCTTTGATTTACCATTTCATAGGAAGCTCAAACATAGAATGATTGAATACATCGATCGAAGCAATCACGATTTTATCAGATTGCGTTTCCAGAGATAAGTTCGTACTGAATGACTTCAAGTGTCCCACAACAACTACATTTAAAATGATCCGGATAGAAAACAATTTTTAATGACGGAAATTAATTCTAATATTGTCCAATATCGAAAACTGGTCAGACTTTTATTGATAAAAAATCTCCTTAAAAACATAGTCATTTTCTGAAGATATGTCAGGGCTTGGTTTATTTTAAGGCAATAAACATTCGAATACAGATGCAAATTATGCTTAAATAATCATTTATCATAACTTACGGCAACCATTTGGTGAACAGCATTCAAACGAAGCGCCTCGCTTTTATTATTATAATATCATAAATTCTATGATCATCTATTGTACCATAGGTATCGAATACAGTATTGGAGTATTGAAAATTCAAATACCATGTAATCAATACTACTCAAATTTGTACTAGTGGCGCACATAAGTAATCATTTTCGTGTCTATTCCCAGTCATTTGAATTCTCTGGAAGTAGTCGTTCATCTTGATAAACACAATTAAAATTATTTAGATCTGTAGAATGCTGCTTCACAGACACATTGTAATAGCGACATACTCGTTGAAAATCAGTTAATTTTTACTACAATCATGAACTCAATCTTTTCTAGCGGCCAGATATTATTGCGAGAATAAACAATGTAAGTAGATGCACTGTTCGAGTATAATAAATAAGTTATGTGAGCTGGCAGCTGACTCACTGACTATGTATGGCACTTTTCAACATGGGAATATAGGAGTAAAGACAAAAATATTCAACGAAAAACGTCATAATTATTGATTTGAAGGATAAGGAGTTATCGAGAAATAATATCTTCTCAAGGAGTCTGTAGCAGCTATTCGGCAAGAACCGTGCGGACATGTGCAATTGAGTGACATTGGTCATTATTTCAGAACCGCTCTAAAGAAATCCAGACAGACCCTAAAGCGATAGTGAAAAAGCGACCGGAATTTGCATGGACACGTTTAGAAATTTTTTCAAAGGATAATAGATAAAAATAAGGAACTTAACCATTTTAAAAGGAATGCTTGAAGACAAATTGCTAAGAAGGCCTACAGGATCAGGAGTTGATCAATGTGGTCAACTGCTCCGAGAGCATGCATGATCCCGACTTCCCTTGAGACATCTGTAGAAATATAAAATGTACGGTTGCTGCTCCTCGAACAATTTTGATCACGAACCTTTCAAGGAGTTGTTTTCGTAATCCCAGAATTAAGAACATGGGTAATGTTTATGTCAACAGCTGATGCCATGCCCCTGGATCTCAAGGTGGTAATCGATGTGACATCTAGGCTTATGGCTTCTTCTGACTATGACGTAATGCTATGACTTCTATGTGCCTGCGCCATAGCCTCCATGATATTAACCTTTCCCCTCTGAACTGAAGTCACAAAACTGTGACATCTACACTGTAAACTGTAGACAGCTAAAAATCAGACAAAATAATCGCCAAAATGATCAGGCAATTGAACAGATAACATGAGACAATGAACAACCAAAAGTGGCTGTTCAGAGCAGACAAGATGAGACAATTATTCGCCAAAATATCAGACAATTCTGTCTTCTTTTCTAAATGTATTGTCTCTCAAACTCAAAGTGTTTAAATATGATCAAACTATTCAACATCAGCTAATGGCAACTAGTCACTCCTAATCACATATGTTTCAACTCTGCTCCACTCATTCACACTCGCATTATGAACAACTCTGATGCTTTACAAGTCCGCTGTGTCAATGTCTACTTTAGGGATGTATATAGACCCTTAAAATTTTTAAAAAACATTGTAAAAACAGAATTAAAAGATGGCATCAATACGTCAAATATCCAGACCTGTTATTGCCATGCCTCAAGGTGTATACAAAGAACCCTACAACATGGTATATTCTATAATTGAAAATTATCAAGGATACCATCCAATTTCGATAAAAGTGTATATTATATTAGTCACAAGTAGTATGATAGGCAGTAAACGCAATAATGTAAATTAGTTCGTGCGATGAGACAAAAATTGTCTGACATGCAGGAAATTTGTCTGATAATACGCAGTAAGTGCCAAAATACTGATGTGGCTTACAAATTGTCCGATAAGTGGCTGTTTACAGTTTACAGTGTAGGCTTCTAAGAGACTTTAATAAGTTTGCACTTGCCTCCCTTTTTCCGAGGGGAAGTTAAGTAATAGCGGTTTTCTGATGTACATTCCCGGTCAGCAATTTAGATTGAGAAGAAAAAGAGTATCATAACATCGTCTCATATTTTTGCATGACAAAATCATGCCATGCACGGCAGCAAACATGCCTTTCCCGAAACAGAGCTATCGAACTCCATTTCTAACGACAATGCTCTCACTCAGACAGGGTTAGAATTGAGAGATATCTGCAAATACGCGGAACTTTATAAGCAATGGCTAATTACAATACTCAACCCTGAATAATTTGTAATACATCAGCTTGATAATCAATTCCTTGAACGATTATTGCTTGGGAGTTATGGTGTGGTTGCCATACATAAGCTAGAAGCTAAATATGCGATAGATAAATAATTTTATGCCCATGACTAAAAATATCAACAATTCCTGGAAAATTTTAAGGCACTAACAACTGCATAAGTTTAGTTGCAGGCAGACAAATCAAATTTAAATATTCAATACTATCTAAATGAATGGTGAATTATCTAAATCAATCGATTCTCGTGTCATCCGAACTTATCGCTCACTAACGAACATTGTATCATTCTTTTAATTTACAAAGTCCTTGAATTTCTACAATGCATCATCGTGCATAATCTAGATAGTGGTCAAAATATGGAAATCACACAGTCTAGAAATCATAACTTCAATTGCATGATAACGACAGGAGAAGAGAGATTTGGTCGAAATCGGAACTTGAGTGACATTGTAACATAGCTCATTTTTAAGATATCGTAATGTTTAAGGTAGCGCATCCTGATTGTGATAGACTCAGTATTTGATTCTGTAATGTATACTTGATATTTTGTATTCTAATTACCATACCATCTCTTAGAGATTGTTGTTATGGTTGGTCTCAGCATAATTCTTGCTGTGTAAGTAGAAAGAACACTTAAGCTTTATCAAAATGTCATGCACTTCAGCAGAAACTTTAAAGATTCACAGAGATCCTGAACTCTCGAGTCTTAGTTGGCGAATGTTGTTTACGCTCGCAGCTGGCATGCAAGCATGTAAATGATGAATACTAGAGGTAAATAAAATGCCGCACAGAGTAGATGATGTTAACATTTCCTCATAAGGAGTATTTCCATTTCTTCGCAAGATTGTTATTCACTCTTTCTATGTCAACCTGAAGCGCAGGTTTTCTAAGGTTCTTTATAATACTCAAATTTTCAGTCACGAAATTCTTCTACGTCTTTTGCATTTTTAGGAGCATTTACTTGGAAAAAGCATTCATTAAGAATTTCAAAAATGAATGCAGAGTCACAGTTTGCCTGGGCATGAAATAGAAATATGTTCTCAGACTTGAACAATTCAATTGGCACTCAACAATTTTTATGATAAACATCGCAGTCAGCACGGCAAACCCAGTAGGATAAGCAAACCCAGAGCCTGTTGTGCAGTCCTTCAGCTTGTTTAGATCTTCTAGACATTTAAGTTTGCTTGTGCAATTCCGAGACGTGCTGACGAGCCCTCGCTGGCGAAGCTCAACCTACAGCTTACAAGGAAATTTTGCGCTCAAACTGTTAAAGTTTGAAGATATCTGTCTATTGAAAATGTCACTAGGACCTATGCGATAGAATTTGAAAAACGCGTGACGACAGTTTGAGTTAACTCATTTGTATAACCGGCACCCACTGCCATCAATATTCTAGCTTTCCCACTTTGACCAACACGCATTCTAACAAGAAAGTGTTGTGCATAATTAAGAGGAGTAATTGTGTATATTAGTAATTAAATCAGACGCATAAATGAATGTTCATGTACGAACAACTCAAATTTACAAATATCTGCAGGTCCGGTCTTATTCAGTTGGCCACCTCACAAGTTTGAAATTGCATTTTTGCTTTTCTCTATTTTTGCAGACTCCGTGCAAAATCGGATGTATATAAATCCATGACACAAAATGAGACAGAAATCAAAAGGGTCTACACTGTAAATCGCTGGATAAGAAAATTACTTACAAACATATACCAAATTCACATACAATCTGAAACTAACATTTGATACGAGAGTCTCCTATGTTTACAGAGATCTGGTATGTTTTTCATACGAAATCTCACTTGCTTTCGTATGCGATTAGTATGTAGCGATACGAACTATTCTATCTGTGATTGGCTGTTTTACACTGAAATACGAGTTGTTGGTATGTTTTATATACAAGAGCCGATGCAAATTCGTCCTCATTCGTACTTCTCAGTCTACGTCTTAAAATCGAATTCAGTATTGTAAGTTTGACTCTGAAGTGTCATTATCTCACTACTTGCAAAACAGTAGCAACATTAGTGTGATCTTTATTGACAAAATTTATCTTGTGCCCGCAGACTTATGATTCAAGTTTCCATTTTTTTACATGATTGATCTTCATAGTAGTGCAAACGATCCTGAGCAGAGTGATATTCTAGCATGCTTCCAGGCGATTTTACAAGCGATTGTGTGATTTCATCTTCATTGGTCGGCCATGACATTGAATTGATTTTCGCCTTAAATCAACATACTTTAGACATCATTGATGCTTATGATTATGAAAGCATACCACACTTGAAATAACATGCGAAAAGTATACAAATAGATACACAAATATACCGAAAAAATATTTTGGCATGCATCCTTCGTATGTGATTGGTATTGAGCGATTTACAGCGCATCGGCAACAGCATCCCGACTCTGTTATTTCGGTAAAAAACTATCTTAAACTTTCCCTGGCTGATTAATTCTATTTTTGAATTTCTCATTTTTAATCATCAAATTGTGCGATTATACAAGTTTTATTTAAAGTTTTAAAATGATTTGCAGTAGAATAAGACATTCGATTTGTCTCTGACTTATTGTTGAATACAAGAAAGATCGATTGCTTTCATCTCAAATGACTACACTGCAACTAACAAAGCCTGTATATCTAATTAATAATTGAAACCATTGCAAAACTTAAGCCAACCATGACGTGCATACACTTTCCATTCTTATCTTCATAAAGCTTCATTTTCTGCAACCAATTTCAATAAACTTGACTCATTTCCAAGTTTCATTTTGAAATGGCTACCTGTGCCATTTATTCTGCATTTTTCCTCGAAAGTGTTCAGTCTTTTCAATCTCGGAAGAAAAGAATGATCCCTGAGGAACAGTTCTGGTATCACTTTTTAATAAAATTCGAGTAAGAGATTTTGATAGATGTCGTCGTAATCTTCAACCTTTTTAGGCGCGAATTTATGGATTTCAATCTCAGATTCAATTTCCGTGCTTGAGATAAAATAAAGGAGAGTAGTTAGATTAGGGAAGACGCAAAGTGCTTGGATGAATATTCATTCTTTGCAACATGATATCCAATAATATTTCATTTTCAATTATCTGACTGACGGAATATTTCGGATTCTCTGATCAGTCTTCATGGCATCGATGTCGGCATAATCGTTTTCAGTGTTAGATTTATATATAGAGCAATGGCTGTTCCCGGTTAATAGATAAATCAATAATTCCAGGCTGAATGATCGATGAATTTTTTCGTTTTTTGCTTTAGACTACAGCGAAAAACAAAAATATTAATCGATTACTCAGCCTGGAATTATTGATTTATCTAATAAACGGGAACATTAATCTATTAACCGTTGTGCTGACAAGGCTATAAAGTCATGAAGTTACATGTAAGACATGTGGTCTAAAAAAGTGGCCCAGGCATGTTTTAAACACCGAGAATGGCTGAAAAAACTGAAGGACTGCATATAATTACAGAGTGCCAGTTCTCCTCTGGGTATTGAATGGCAATATGTCCTTAGATCTGAAAAAATAGAAGTGACACGCAAGGCCATTCATTGATTATCAATTCAATCGGCACTTGAAATTATCATCAACAAACAGCTGTTGTCCAATGTTATTTTAATTACTGAAACAAAGGAAAAAGTTCGGATTTGTGTACTCTGTCACTCAACAATCTTTATGATTATCAGCCGCACGGTAAAGCCAGGAAAAACAAACTCAGAGCAGCCTGTTATGCAGTCCTTCAGCTTGTTTAGCCATTATAAACATTAGTTTCCGAAATTCCGATACGATGCTGACAAGTCCTTTTAGAAGGCAATGCAGAGGCTATGACTGCCAAGGAATTTTCGTGCTTGAACTTAAAGTCTGAGGACATCTCTTTTTTTCTATACAGGTGAGCGGGCACTTTGCAATCTTTATTAATGTCGGTGGAGCCTCACATGCATTTGAGTGTTGGCGTTGCAATTGGTTGCTGATTGCTTGGTTGTCTACTGTGCATTTCTTTAGCATTGCAATGTACATGTACAATTAACTATCATATTCTATGGTTTCAAATTACGCGCACAAATTATCATATCAAATCCACCCACTGGAGAAGCTAAGTTTGGACAAGAATGACCAATGGAAGACTGAAATCACACATGACTGATTCTGACCCAATAATACAGTCGCTGACAGCTTGTGCAACTAAGTGAAAGGGCGTGAAATGTTTGTTCCACTATTATTATGCATTGCATGAAAGTGAATTTACATTTTAAAGGTTGCATCATTGTCAATTTCATGTCAAGCGAATTTTTTAACATGTTCGCTGTCAAATCAAAATTTCCTTAAATTTTACTATCAGGACAAAGAGTGTCCGATTATTTTCATTATAAAATGCAATAAAATGTCGTAACTTCACGGGAGCGAATGACCTTTTTTTAAATCTCCAAGCATCAAATTTTACTGAATTACAATTCTATCCAAGTTCATTTACGTTGCATAAACTAACTGAGAGAAAAATGAAGTTTTTATAAACTTCTTTCCATTAATTATGACAAAGATATTTTCTTGTTGAACGACTTGAGTTTCGAGCAACTTTGTTAGAAAACTCTTGATTGTTGCCGTCGATGCATGTGGCACATTGTGTAGTGCATTGTACTGTTGAATAATTGATATTACGATTTGAAAAATTACTAAAGCAATCGACAAAGATTGCGTTTTTCATTGGGCACATAGCTTCCCGATGACAAGAAAAAGCACATGATGTGTATGTAGAATTGAACTAAATGAGAAAAAGGATGAACCGAAAAGCAATCGGAAAAAATAGTAAACGACATACGGGTAAATCCATTTTATACGACAACATTTTGGGCAAATTTTGTCTTTTCAACTTTGCAACTTCGTTTTCTGTGAAAATTGGCATATATAGTCAACTTTTTCATGATGAGCTCAAAGATCATAGTGACGATCACACCAAATAAGTACTTGCAAGTTATTGTGTTCGTATTATATATTATCGGTGTTTTCTGACCGATAATTTTGTGGTATCGGTCAGATGGACATTTTTGGTCGTTTTACGAGATTTTGATATGATAATCATTGTCTTATCAAACAAAATTTCGTAAGCATTGATTATATTATTGTTCGTGATAATTCCGTGAGTTTTAATGAAATTCGGACAAAAAATGTGATTTCAGCAACAAATTGAAATTTTGAGAAAAATCAGAAAAGTCTGGTCGAAAGAATGCATGACAGTTTTTAAAATTCACAATTACTCAATTGTGATGATCCATAGCTGATTTTGTTTCTTTTGGTGGACATCTACACTGACAAGATGCGTTTAGTCGTATAAAAAAAGTTACAAAATCTCTAAGTTGCGAAATGCGCATCGGTCAGAAGACAATTTTCGGGGGACAAAGGCTAATTGACATAAAGTCCCCAGTCAATGTAAATACAATCCTTAATTGTAGTCTGGCAAAAAGTACGGCTCATGCGCTTTCTGATGATACATAACTTTATTTGTATAATTCAAGGAGACATAACGAAATTTCTTCCAGCAGATGGCATACCTATGCTTGGAACAGACATTTTTGGTACTTTTTCTGCCTTGAGCTGGAATTTTCATGAAGAAGACTTTGTTAGATTGATTTGAATTTATGATGACCGAAAAGAGGAGATCCCAAGGATGTGTTGTGTAGGCCTATGTACTCTATGTTGCACTATTTGTGCGGTAGCTTTGTCATAATGTAAAATAACTTTGTTGCTTGACATCTTCCAGAAAGCGGATAGCTCATGGAAAATGTGCAAGTTGCTTGAATATTTCAAATTTCAAGCGTTTATGTTGACAGAATACACGATCAAGATTCTAAAATAAAGACCCTGAAGTCGGAACGCCCTGATTTGAATTAACCCTGCCAGGAGCCCCCCCCCCCATCTGTCAACTTCTTTTTATATCTCCTGAAATAAATCAGATAAAAGTTCAATTTTTTGTGGCTATCAGTTTGAATGTATTGTATGTTGAACTTTCAGTAAAAATTTGGGCAAAATTGACTTACATGTACTGTAAGGTCAGTTTTAAAGGTCATTTATGAAACCACATTTCAGAAAATTGATGGTTTTCATTTACAGAGTAGCATTGATTATTGATATAATGTTTCAGTATCATATTTATATGATATTTATGCATGCACAATTCAAGATTGTTAGCATACACATTGATCTTATTTCCCAAAATGCATACATGCACTTGTAAATGTAAAATGTGAAAATATGAAGTTTTGATGTGAATGTCTAGATATGAAATCCACAGCATCATGCAAAATACATATCACCATTCGAAAGATTGCATTCGGAATGTATGATAACATTGTCTTTGTAGCGAGCAAGTCACTAGAACGAGAAATTTGTAAAGATAGCAAAATGCAACAATACATAAAAGACATTATTTACGTTCAAATTTCAATTTGCTATTTATAGTATTTTTTTTTTTTTTTTTTAGTACACGACTTATGCACAACATTAGGTCGGGAAGATACTACTATGGCCTCGGAGTCCTACCAGGACTCAGGGAGGTCAAGTATGCGCCTGAGGATGTGGGCACTTCCGAGGAGCGCTGCCTTAAGCAAGTCGGGTACATAGTGGTGTCCAGGGATTTGTGCGAGATATCCCTGCAGCTGTGTTGTATGTGCACCAAGGGCTCCCACGACGATTGGCATGACCTTTACTTTAATGTTCCACAATTTCTGTATTTCCATCTTTAGTTCTTGGTATTTTTCAATCTTCTCGCGTTCCTTTTTACTTATATTGCGATCGTCTGGCACTGCTATATCGATTATAATTCCTGTTTTCTTGACCTTGTCGACGAGTAGTATGTCAGGTCTTCTTGCTGTTATTAGTCTATCAGTTCGAATCTCAAAGTCCCACAGTATTTTTATCACATCATTGTCCTCCACTGATCTCGGCTCATGCCTCCATGGTTGCTTGCTGACTTGAATGCTGTATTGTTCGCATATACTTCTGTGTATCAATTTTGCAACTTCGTTGTGGCGTCTTAGATACTCAGTTGCGGCCAATTTCGAACACGTGTATTAAAATTAACGTGGAATATTATACTTATGATGCCATATAGTTATGCTTGAGTAAAAGTTTACACAAATACTTTAGCTGCAATGAGCTATTTTTGAAGAGTCAAAAAATACATAGATTAATGAGAAAAATTGAAAATACAGATTTTAAATTTGACTTTTTGGTATGAAGCTCTTCAAATCATGCAAAATGGGCACAACCATTCGAAAAAGGAGACTCGATTACATGTATGTATAATAACTCTGTTTTCAAATGAAAGTTTTATTCATCAGAACATGGACAATTTGAGGGGGGAAAAGTGCCTCCCGGTCCTTGAACGCTAAAAATCGCCCGGACCTAATAGGGTGAGCCTTCGGAGACTTCGTCTAAAACGCTTAAATCAACAGCACTTGGTTTATGCAGTATGGAGTTGCTTCTAAAATAATTTCACACGATATTTTGTTAAGTAGATGTAATGAGTGAGTATCGTCTGTCTTCGGAAATACATTAATACCCAGGATTTTAGAGTAAGAACGACCAATCTGCCAAAGGAAATTATCTTTATACGCAACATGTGTCGGAGAACTTGCTCCTTCATCAGGCGATCAATTTATGATTAAAAGACACATGAAGATCGACATACCAGATAGATATGTCACACACCACTAACATAAAATCAATAGAACCGCAACTAGGACAGCATGCACTGAAATTATCAAAATGCGTAGAGACACATAGGTCAAATCAATGCAGCATTGAAAGTAGGCCTAATTGAAAATAATACCCAGGCGTTACATTAGGCCTATCTACCATGTGACCGTTCAAATCTAATTCCACGCTTATTCTACCGAGTGTTTAGCAATAATGCAGAGCTCACCTATTTCAAAAGTCTTAGGTCTCTCGAAGGCAAAGTAAATAAACACTCTTCTACGAGTCCAAATAATGAAATCTGCATCAATAATCAACATTAGTACGTCTCGGGAAATCCTTAATAATTAGTCTATCAATTGAGAGTTCATGTCTATGTTTTAGTTACACTTTTATTGAGTCAGCAAATTTTATTTGTTTCTCATATTTTGATTAGCTTAATATGTGTACAGTAGAAAAGTTCGCTGCGCAATTTTGTATCCTTTCTGAGATTTAAATACTGAAAAGATTTACTCATTGATGTGCACCTTGATGCTGTGTTTGTATCTGTAATGCATGATGTTGCAACAGGTGGTTTGTTCCCGTCAATGAATGTGAGTTCGGAAATCTTCACACAGACTTCGGCTTCTTTAGAATACGCAATTTTTTGGGTGGAAACCAGATTTGTAAAGACTGAACTGCTTTGGAAAATATTGAGTAAGATATGAATGTTGGGTATGAAAACTTGGATTACAAAGCGTTTAGCGCTTTGGGTCTGCTTCCATAAAGTTTCTCCGAAGAAATCTATTTTAAGTAAATTCTCTCAAAACCTATTGAAATCTCTACATCAATTTGACATCAATTTGATGATGCACAAGTAATTGCTTGAGACTGAAGTCAGTTGTTCTATGGCATATGAAATTGCACAGAGAATCTCATTTACAAGCAACTTCTTTATTTCGATTCGACAGCATCTTGCCATTTTGTGCCGACAGTATTAAGTCCAATCAAAATGTAGAGGAAATCAAGCATTTTGAACTATGTAATAATCTTACACTATTTGCTTTATATCGCTTCATAACTTTCGATGAAAATTCCAATGAGACCTCTAACCATGATAGGCATGGTCACTGTCTGTCAAAACCGATCGGTCGCATTATCAACTTACATAGAAAAGTTTCATCAGCCCCAGAAAGTGATCGTCGAAACGCTCGTGTCCAATTGTCCTTCTACAATATTCATGTATCGGTGCAAATCCTTTCGTTAAGCTGGACCAAGGTTGCTGCTTGGGTTTTGGAAGCCCAAGCCCAAACCTAAAAGACGAAGTAGAACTTCTGTTGTAAGTCTGTGTAAGCCTAATTTTTTCTCTCTCGGTCTCGTGCTATTTTTTCGACACTATTTCACATTTTCTATTGAGTATCTAACCTACTATTGTAGTGCAACTGTCACACAGTCACAGAGCTAATCTGTAGGCTGTGATCCTCTCGAGAAGGGAATAAAAGGGAATAATAGCTATCTAGCTGATGATCATCAAGTTCATTATTCATTCTCCTCAAACAACGCCCATGGCAACGCCTAATTAGATTAGAGTCGTTAGGCCCGAATATATGGACCAAAAATCCAATTCGCTTGGCTTGATGGGTGATACAGAAGCCTGACTAGCAAACCCATGCATAGGCTACACGGTTGCTTATGGCCTAGACACAATGCCAGTGCATGAGTCGGTTACTATACAGCCAGTTTCAAGCGTAGGCCTATATAGTATAATTTATGTACGGTATAGGCCTTGGCTATATGGTCAGGCTTGGGTCATTAAATTCTTGCTTGGGTTGCTTGGGGATTGGAGTAAACTCAAGCAAAACTAAAGCCGCTTAGCTTGGTGTGACCATACCCAAGGCCTACAATTATTGGGTATATGTATTGGGTGTACTCAATGCAAGTTTTTACACGACCTTGGTGGAGACGCAGCGTGGACGATTTCATCTGAACACCTTTGATGCATGACATTGCCTCATTTTGGCCTTCAAGTTAACATTCAGCTGTGTTTGAATTTCCTCACGAAGTAACTCCTACAATGCTTATATCTGAAGAAATATCTCATGCTTGATGTCTTTGACGTTTTTCTCATTTACCAAGCTCTTGGAGGCTTCGGGTGTGAATCAATTAAAAAATGTAAATCAAAGAACACAGCTGTGTTGATATTTTGCTGGAATTGAGTTATCCGAGATCCCGACTATGTTTCTAGATCTTAAGATAAATGAAATCTGTAAAACATGTTGTGCCTAGATTTCTTTCAGGTGGTCCTTCATTTATGATCAGCTCTGTAGAACAATTCAAAGTCGCTATGAAAAGCAATTGGGGATATACCAGTAGATCCATATTACATAAAAATTCGAAATACTCGCGTGCTCAGAGACAAGCTTTCTTGTAAATCATATTACGCAAAAAGAAGGAAAACTCATTCAAATAACCTGTATTTCGGCTCCGTCTTGCTCACTTGCTTCAAACCTCAACATTATTTAAAACCAGTGCACGCACAGATGATAATAATTCACTGGTTCGTGTACCAGAAATGCATATTTTGTAGAATTTTATTTCACATTTTAGCTTAAGGAACTAATATTGATTCTCTTACAGATCTGGTAGATTTTTGACAGCGTAATCTCGCTTTGTTAGCTAGATCTTATATTTTGATTGGAAACAGACCTCTCCTCTTATCATTTGAATGGGCAGACTGTTAAATAGAATCTTTTCAATATATCAGTGATACGCATAATGTTAAACAGAACGACTTACTCGCCAATTCATTACACATGAGGAGAGGAGAACCGTTGTTTGTCCTTCTAGTAAGTATTTTTAAATTCCAAAACATCTTGGGATATACTAATTTTCTTTTAAATCATATTTTGCTCCTTTTAATTTTGTTGCCTTGACGCACTTTGCTACGTTGAATGTCCTGTACATGCAGATAATTTGTCATTTAGTGGTATCGTATATGTTCTCCATTCGTCTCCAATTCGAAGAGAAAGCTCCACCAAACACCTTTGACTGTGCTGCCTCATGTGGTGCTCGTACGAATGTTAAAGGAAAATTTCCATTAAGAATGAGTTGGAAGCACGAAACAAATTTGAGTCGTCACTCGTCAGGAATGTTCTGCAGTTAGTAGTTACTTACGTAATACGTCTAAAAATGTCATCATGAAGCACGCAAATCGAAGTGTCGAATACCGATTTTTTTAGCTTATTCAATTTCCGACACTACTCCCATCCTCTAAAAGTTTTTGTCTTCGCAGCTTTAGATGAAGAATTCGGATTATACGATTATACGACAATTAACAAAAATGAAGATGAATGCACGCTGTAAATCGCTGGATACGAAAATTACATACAAACATACACCAAATTCACATACAATTTGAAACTGACATTTGATACGAGATTCTCGCATGTTTACAGATATCTGGTATTTTTGTCATACGAAATCTCACTTACTTTCGTATGTGCTTGGTATTGAGCGATTTACAGTGCAGACCGCTACAAGAGATGTGAATGAAATTGTTTCAATGTCATTGCCTGTATATTTCTGTTTTGATCAAATTAAGACACGACACGGTTAAAAAATTCGAAGAATCCAGGAAACGGAAGACGCCAAAGTTAAACAATTACCCTAGTGGAGAATCTTGTAAATAATTAGGTAATTAAAAGTCATGAATGAATGAAATAATACTGACAACATAGAGTAACCTACTCTAGTATAGAGCAGGTACTGAAATACGTATAAAGGCAAGTCTACTCAACTAAAGACGGTAAGGGAAATAAATTAAAACTTATAAACGATTTAATTTTTATCAAACAAGAAAGAAACCTAAAAAACCAAAAATAAGTTTGCTATGTATGGAGTCATCAGGGAGGAACCATGTGGCTGCATGAAGCAAGGTTTTGGCCCCTAACCTCCAACCTATACCACATGGCGGGGCCAGGCCAACCATATCGAATGTACGATATGGAAGGTCTCTCCAAGCCTGAGGAAACATAGCAGAACCAAACCGAAAATAAATTTTTTAATATATTTGGACAAAAGGACGCACTTGAAACTAGAAGAGGTTATCTTAGCCCAACATGCCAATGATGGATGGCATCTGGCGGGGTGAAAAACAACCAAACTTAAAAACGAGGAACCTATTCTTGGAGAAGGACTTAATGCAAGAATTAACCAGCAAATTATTCTTATAACCCCGTCCTTTAAAGATATCAAAAATGCCCTTAGCTCTTGATATGAAGGCGGAAGCATCAGAAGAAATCCTAGCGAATCTGATGAGTTGGGCAGCAAAGATGTTTAAGCCAGTGTTCAAAGGCATGTTACTCTCGGGGAAAGTATACAGCACCACTGGGAAGCTGAACTCATCAACCTTATGGTAAACCTCTGTGATGTAATGGCCACCATCTTCGATCGATTTTAACATCCAAATAATTAACACATTTGTTGTTGTCCCCGCTTCTGCAAGCCAAGAGATCTACCGGGTAGATTTCAGGAAGGATCTTATCAAAATGTTTGAAGTTAAACACACAAATGTCATCGACATACCTAGTGGTACGAGAGAGAAGTTTTGCTAAGCCAAATCTCCTACTCGCTAGGAGTCCCCTCACAAAATAAAACTCCCTGTAAGCCAAAAACAGGTCAGCTAAGAGCGAGCTGGAATTCCCACCCATAGGTATGCCTCGAATTTGCTTGAAGACAAGTCCCCCGAAAGTGACAAAAGTGTTATTCAGGATAAAACTAATTGCATTAAGGAATTGGGTTTTGGACCAGCAGTGATACCCTCTGTATTTTTTATTCGAGAAGAAGGTTCTATAATAGCCAATGCAAATAAAGCTCTTGGAATTGCTAAAAATTAACTCACATAAGTCTTTCAAGGACTCCATAACCTGGTCTAAATTAAGATTCGTATAGAGTGTGGAGAAATCATAAACTTGTAAGGAGTGGCAATTCAAACACGACATCCTGTCAAGGAATTCCCCAGAAGAGTTAATGCTCCAGAAGGCGTTCACACCAGAATTATGCTTGATGGAAAGGCAATAACTACTAAATTTGTCCCGGATCAATTGCAAACCTTTGTTCACCAGTATGGCCAAATCTTTGGAAGTGCTGTTCCTAGCACCAGCTATGAATCTACTTTTATACGGATCTTTGTGCAATTTAGGTATCCAGAAAAGTTTAGGTAAAACCATAAATTTATCTTTAACCGTTATGCCAAAGGAATCCTTGAGGGTGGTGCAATGTTCGGCAATTATGTCATTAATGGAAGAAATTACTGGTGCGTAAGTCTGATTACCAACAGCATTGAAACTTCTAAGGTCAAAGCCTAGTTCGTTCAAGAGGACAATGAGGTAATACTTCTTACACACAATGACAAAATTGTTGGCGGCCTTATCCGCCGGAGTAATGACGTAATTCTTCTGAAAGTTTGAGATGAAGTTTTTACACTCCTTAGATCTTAGTACCTCGTGCGAATGCAAAGATGGAAAGCTAGAACTCAGGAAGGAAATGCGATTTCTAATTATCTTAAGGACAGCCTCCGACCAATTCTGGAAGTCAGAATTCTTAAGGGCGTATTTTCTGCAGGACTTTTCAATAAATGCAACTAGTGCATTTTTAACACTGACCCTAACAAAATCCCAAGACTTGTGAATAGGCTCTCTATAATTAGTGCCCTTAGCCATCAAATCCCTAAGTTTAGGGTTGGATATAATACTCAAGTCACCAGTAACCACGTGTGAAGCGGGCTTGTAGCAGAAGATAGAATCAGAACAAAGACAAGGCTTGCAACTAAATTCTCTGATTTCATCAATAGAAGCATTCTTCAAGATCTGGTTGTAATTGAAGAGCTTCCGACCAATAGGGGTGGTGTATTTAAAGAAAACCTGTAGTGGACATTTACTACGAATTGGATTAGGCAACATACTGTTAACATGTGAATCAGCGAAAATGGAAGAAACTTTTAAGAGATCTACTTCTTTGCACTCAAAAGGGATAATAATAACTTCCCTGTCGATCTTATCAATGGAATCTTCGACTTTTAAGAATCTCGAACAGAAGGATTCGACTAGATACGAGCAGGTACCCGGCTTGCTAAGAGTAAAAGCAAGAAGTTGCTTAAGTGTGGTACGACTAAGAGACTTCAAAGTGATGTAAAATTCGTAAAACATGTTGGAAAAACAAAGGCTATTAATTTTATCGTAGAGAGACTCCAAGCATCCAGCCAAGATATTTCTCTTATTACTGCGAATCCCATGCCCTCTAGGTCTTCTAAGGACCGGAGAAGAGAAGTACTGCTTATGTAAGGAACCTTTGGAGACACAACCAAAACCTTGAATTCTATCGTTCAAGCCAAGTGGGAAGATTGTACATAGTGTTTTAATCCAAAAATCCTCCCTCTTCAGAAGCTCCCTATCCCTAAGGTCAGAATTATCAGAGAAGTTGGAATCTACATGGTCTATAATTTGCAATTTAATGTTGCAAAAATTATGACCATCTTGTCTAAAGTGCTCATAAAGGAAAGTAGTGGGTTTTGAGGATGCATGGTAACGGTGACCATTCAACCTAGCATTTAAAGATTGGGTGGTTTTGCCAACATATTGGAACCCGCAATCGCTGCAAGAAATGAGATAGATTACAAAGCTGGATTTGCAATCGAAAGAACCACTCAAATCTATGAGAAAAGCCTTTCTAGTGGTGAAGAATATTCCTACTAGCTTTGTTGGTGCTATGGTAATATCCACTAAACCTATATTACAAAACTCCATCATACTTGTAATTCACTGCCTCTCGTAGGTCAAGTTCCAAAAATCAAGTGAAGGTAGCAAATAAAAGCTAAAAACTAGAATGAATTTAGAGAATTCAAAGGTAAGGTGAATTACCAAGTATGAAGATGCCTTACTCAATAAAAATAGTCAATGTTGTAGTAACAAGCAATTATTTTCCAATGTCTGATAGAAACGCTAATCCTAGCTACTTTATCCGTTGTGACAGTTAAATGATACAAGTGATAAAGGGAGGGAAAAAATCAAAATGAGTATTAGCATAACACAAAGAGTGCGATGATAAAATTGAAAACTGTAAAACGCATGAACAACCATGTAAGCCGTACATTCAATGTAGGTGAAAAATCTGCGATTTTTTTACACAGAAACAAGAAATGAAGCTATTCACAAAGTGTAGGCCAATGTCGTGTCGTACAAGTGCGAACAAAACATCGTCAAAACTTGATGCCTGGCTGTGCAAAAATATTATTATTCTCGTATTATTCTAAACACTCTAATTGAATAATTGCAGTTCCCTATCAATCTTTGGTCACCTAACAGCATCATTCGCTGCTGTTGGAACGATTGTAATTACAGTCATCTATCATGATCTCTTTGTTTCTCTCACGCGTATGACTTCTATGGCCCAATTTCTTGATATTTAAAAAATCATGAACTATCGGGTTCCATACACATCGCTGCCAGCGCTCCAGAATGCCCAGTCTTTAGAAAATAAACTTCCAACTCAACGTAGGATGCGATGACAGATTTAGCTTCGTAGAATAATTTTCTTGCAATCTCATGTCGAAAGAAATTTCCTGCAACGTAGACTTTGTCACGTTTTGTTGCCATAGCAGCTGAGAAGGCAAAAGTGCTCATCTCTGTTGCAGCTAGTCTGACTAATGAAGCTGCCAAATCTTCATTTGAGCAACTGCTCCGGTCCCAGCAGCTGTCAGAGGCTTTTCCAAATGAAAACGCAGGCATGTCTTGATCAAATCTGCCATACGGAGAATTTGGATCCTCTTTCATTAAGTCCTTAATAGTTCCATCAGCATTGCGACATTCTCCTCTTGCAGCGAGTTCCATGAGCTCATTGTAATCGGCGGTTCCAACCACAGCATTGGCTAGACCCACAAAAGGTTTTCCAGCGAATCCATTTATCATGATCAATCGGCCGACTCCATCCTTATCGACCTCCATAATGCCACAGCCGGAACCTACATATAGGACGAGAGCCGGAAACGTCACATCAGTTTTTTTAACTTTATCAAATGCTTTCTTCAAATCTGAGTTCAATAATTTTGATTCTGTATTCCATTTCTTAAATTCAGGCATTGGAAGGAATATGTCTTCTGGTTCACAATGGTTGACCAGGAGATAGGGTCCATATGCAATAGCCTTTATTTCATTGATGAATTTAATTTCTAGTCCAATGATTTCTTTGATTTTAGTGATATACGAAGCGCAACCCATGCCAGTTATATGAAGGTCTCCTTGAGTTGGCAATTGAGCTTGCTCTTTCAATACTTTCACTGCATCAATGAAATGATCATTACTGAATGTAAGACACTTGAAACGGATGACATCTGTATTCTGTTCTGAGTCCTTTGGTACGAACACAATCTTGGTGAGTGTGGAACCACGGTCGATTGCAGCTTTAATGGGAAACTTGGAGATTGCAGATGACTGTATAGGGATGGTCTCTTGATAGATGATTAAGTCTGACATGACTCGAACTGTGATCGATAATGACAAAACTGAATACTTTTGTTGAGTATCTGTGCGCGTGCTCAAATCGTATTGTCACTTACGTCATGTGAAGTGTGTGACTGCATGGTATCAATCAGTTTTGCTGTGAATCCGGTGTCGGACTGCAGCTGATAACGTTGATCATTTTTAGTACATTGTGACTGCCGTCATTCATTAATTCTATAAATCCTATGCCTCCAGAAGAGTTCGATTTTCAACTTCGATTTCCATCTTTAATTCTGTATACAATGGTGAATGAGGAATTCGAGGGAATGGGGAATGCACCTATGATCCTATGAATAGATATAATTTCTACTTAAATTTGCTATTAAGCTCACAGAATCGATTTTTAATAAGTTTACGTTGTCCCATCTCACTCATGGAGGTAGGTTAGGAAATCAGTAATATAGGTCATAATGTTGATATTATCAAACATTTGCTTAACATCATGTCACATCTTCCCAACAAATAAAAATGTTGCCACTATTTGAATCACTAATCAGAATCTCGGATTATTGCCAACAATGCAAACTTGTCATCACTTTCAACAACAGCACAGATTCATACTGCACTGAGACTTGATGTCTACTTTCTGATCCATGAGATATCTACGAGAGTCTTTTATGTATTCGTGCAAACAGATCCACTGGAAGTGACTCAATTCTACCGAGACTAATTTAGGAGGGTGCTGTTTTCCTATCCGATCTCATGTTCAGCATATCTACAACTCTTGCATCATCGATCGAATTCTCCCTCCAGCATGGAAGTACGGATTAGTCACTCCTGTGCCTAAAACTACACCTCCGACCATAAATGAACTCAGGCGCATCACAGTTCTAACTGTACTAGAGAAGATTTTGGAGAGTTTTGTTATAGCAGCATACGTCAAACGCTGTCTCTCATCGAATCTTGATCGAAAAGTTATTACGTCAAAACACCCCACTTGAGTTTACTGGTTGGGTTACCTCGTACTTAAGTGATCGTTTTCAATCCCTGCGTTTCGCGAATTGCATCAGTGAACCGGTTTATGTAAAGAATAGATTGCCTCAGGGGTCCTTAATTGTTCCTCTCCTCTTTATCTTCAAAACTGTACATCCCATTGACCCGGAATTTACCGATTTACCTGGTGCGCCTCGTCCCATGGCTCATGGTGCTCCACCCTGCCATTTTTGATGCCATCTTAGATACATTTGAAATCAGAAAAAAAACTTTTGTCTGTCATTCCTACAGCTGAGACGGCTTTTCGATCTGCAAAATAAGATTCATCTGTAATGTTTCGTCTGATCGCCAAAATGAAAAAAATAAACCTTTGTACGTGAAAAACATTCTTTCCATTGAAAGCATGAAATAGGATGGGGTATTAGAACAACAATCTTTGTTTGAGATTGATAGGGTTTCATTTAAATGGCCGTCTTTTTCAGATAAGGCCGACGGTCCATGGTGCACCGGTCTCCTACGTACCTATATTTATAAGTTTTCAGTTTCTAGATAATCAACATACGGTACTATAATATGTTACATGGATATCATTATTGATAATAGTGATATCCTATGATTGCATAAATGTGATACGCTATGATGACATGATATGTTGTGTCATTATATATAATATCATCATATACAGTATTATATGATAGTTATCCCCCTCCGTTTCGTTCAGTTATCATAAAGTATAACACTAGTTTCGAAATGATAAGACACGATAGAATCTATAACCTCTCAAGTGACATTCATAAAAGTCGATATAAAACGGCCAATGGAAACAATATATCACATTGTCACTCAAGTTTCTATTGCTTCTTCTTGCAAATGGTACGCCTCGAGCTTGCTGTCACTGTTTCTTTTTGATTTCTTCCTTTTCGTATTCAGCCTCATCATCAACGAACACACAGTCCTTATTAAATCAACTAAATCTTCAGACACTTGGATGAAAAGCTATAAAATTTGCTCATACAACTCACTCTCACATAGAATCCACCCTGGAATATTCAGGAAAGTGCGGTATTCATCTGACACAAGAATTTGACTAAAGCAACTAGAATATTTTCTATTCTCCATGTTGTTCGAAAGAAACATTTTTTCGGCGACAAATCGTTCGAAAATGACACATAAGGATATATCTTTAATGTTGCCTTCCATCAACATTAATTGCTAGAAACATTACAGGCTGACGGCAGTCAACTTACTTATGTTGAAATCCATTAGGAACTGAGAACAAACTCATTTTTACTTTAGAAGCTTTGGACTTTGCCAGTAAACTATTTCAAAATCGCGGCAGAAGTTTAGAAAAGTCTGATTTGAAAGAAAATGGAACATTTATTCATCCTCAAGGGACCATCTTTAGATTTCAACGTTTCATTTAATTCATATGACCAGAGAATAGGTCGAATTGCGTATAGGTCTACTTGGTCAGATCTTGTGTATTATGTGCGACTATGAAAAGATTGAAAAGTGCATCAATAACCACGAGTAAATAATTGAAGCAGACAATTTAGAAACATGTAAAAAATCAAAGCGCGCATTGACTCATGAAGAAAAATAGAACATCGAATCCCATGTATCCATGCGTTGCCTGCTGGTGACCTCAAATGATTCAACGCATTATCAGTCATTGCAAGTGATCGAAATAGTGTGTCTCCCTTCTCTTGATTAAATTGTTCATAGATCAGGAAACAAAGAGGTTTTTAAGGTTTTTATTGGTCACTCTTGAAAGATCCCAATTTTTGGAATGTCATCATTAGACGACGCTGTGGCCTTGTGGTAGGGAGCTCGCTGTGCGTCCGGGAGGCCTTGGTCGGCTCAAATCTAAGACTTTTGAGGCACACTCTGCATTCTTGGTAAACGGTCAGCACAAAAAGAATGAGAGTGTTATAAATAACAATTCGACCACATGGATAAATAATAACTCGTGCCTAATGTGCTTCCGAGCATAAACAAGGTTTTTTATTTATTTATTTAGTTATTTATTAACGTTAAAGAACCTCAAACATTATGTAAAGGTCTCCAGTTTATCTGTGAAAGCCATAGGCAGTTTTTAGAAAAAATAATTATAGCATGAAAAAAATTACACATAACCTGCATTTAATTCAGTAAGGAATTTTAACAATTAATCCAGCAACAAACAATTAATTTAAGTCACTGTATATGTATACATTTTATTTACTTGAAATTCTCTCCTGTCACATTATGGTTTACGATATTTTGAGCATCACTTCAACTTGCATACAGGCCAAATTAAAATTTTGTTAAGATTCTAAAATTTGGTACTGCATTCTAAAACAAGCTCTAACTGTCTCCATGTACTCCATTTCCCAAACTGTAATTAAATTTTGCTTATATAACATGATGATTCGACTTTCCTTAATATCGGATTTACAGTTCATGACTACTTCTTGCGATGAGTACATTAAGATAATTAACAATATCACCGAAACTCTTATTGTAAAGAACAAAAGTTCGAACTTCATTTCTCGTGCGTTTGCGTGAACTATACACACTGTTCTTTTTGTTTCTCTAAGAAACTCCTTTTTCGGTGCAGGTCATTAAATGGCATCTGATATGTTGCTTAAGAAAGGATGGCAATTAAGAGAATGAACAAGAAAAAATCTCTCGCAGTCTATTCGCTGATAAGAGAAAGATCACTCGTAAGATAACCTTTCAAAATGAAAGACTTTCTACATTTCCTGCTGTGTTTAGAGAAATCTTATAATTAATTTAAGAAAACAACTGAACAGTGCTGTCAATCGAAGACAGCGCTGTGGTCCTTGACATCAAGGCGTTCCCTCGTGGTGTTCCGATGACAATCATCTTATTGTGATTGACGATATCTTGCACAAGACCGAGATAGACATTCAATTTGAAAACGACATCATCTTACCCAATTATTACTGGCTATTCCCTCATGAAGAAACCTCATGATTTTTTATGAGATTTTTACTCATATATATCTCATGAAGTTTAATGCGGATTTGGAACGCTTTCGCATGAAATATCTCATCAAATTTCATGAGCCTTCTCATGAAAGTCTCATTAATTAGCAGTTGCTTTTTCATACTTCTGAATTTATTTTTCTCGCATATAGTTATTGAGGCTTTCTTGGCCTAGCCACATTGCCCCAAAGCATTGCCGCGCCATGTCCACAATGCTATTTCAGTATTTGTGAAAATTAGACCACTATTTATCGAAATCTTGTATTTAACTGTGATTCTATATATGTCTATTTTCAACATCTTGCATAGTAATGGCAGTTGTAAAGTCAAATTATATATGCATCATTTCGAAAATGCTGTTGCACATCGCCATGATACACCCTATATATTTTTATTTTCATTTTTTATAGACTAACCTTGAAGATCTTGATCGATTGAATAAGCTTTCTTATGGTTATTTCCTTTCGCGGTTAGCATGCATAACTTACTACTTATAAGCTAATTTTCACGAAGACCTCATAAATGCTCATGATTTTCTCATGAACGCGATCAAAGCATCATGAGAACATCATGAGTTAAATATTTTCTTGTGAGAATATCATGAGACTCATAATAATCTCATGAATCCGCATTAAATTTCATGAGTTCTCATGAAAAATTTTCGTGAGGTTTACTCCAATGTTACTCCACGGTCGCAATAATTTTGATTATTCGATGAAACCTTTTTTCAGGTTCTTTTACAATCGGCAACATTTTTGAGTTAGGTCCGGTTCAAAATTATAATTCAGATTCGGCTTCGGGTTTCAAATAATAGCTGCTGCACATCTGTATGTCTAGCTTGACATGCATCAAATAATCCGCGAAATTTGCTAATGCAGATGTAGTCTTCGATTGCATCGCTCCTAATGTGGAGAATATTTGTAGACTCTCAAGAATTGCGCGATATGTAACTAGAGATTTTTCTAGCGATTTCTCTGTCTCAATTACTTATGGCAGAGAAAATGAGACATATTTGTGAAGATTACAGCCTAGCAAGTGAGTGACAGGATTGTCAAAATTTCTTTACGCTTCTCATCAACAGCCTGGAAGTGTCAAGTTGAGGTATGACTATTCTCATAAGTATAAATTAATAGATTTTTTCTCATAGAAATATTTCTTTGATTGAGAGTGCATTCCTCACCACTTATTTTAAAAGTTAATGTCAGTAGCACATTTTATGAAAATCAAATAATGAAGATATCGTTGTGAATGTGATAAAATTAGGCTTCCTCAGCGGCCGTTCCTCAGTTGGTTTTTCAGTGGCCGATGTATAGGTGTTATCAAAAGTAGAATGCATCACAATTACTGGATTAGTCGAATAATAAATAAATTCATTTGCCTTTAGTCAATAATTGATGTTTAGTATCAGTGAGGTTATGATTGACAGGTTAACTTGTCATGTCGTCATATCTCACAATATTAGGAAGAACATCGCACCTCAAATGATTTTAAGATGCTAATATGCGTGCATATCTTATTACAAACATGGCGTCCGGGATTCCTACGTGAAGTAAACCTATGTGAAGCATTACCAATTAATTTAGTATCTCTCCATCCTACAAAATGCAATACTACTTTTATTTTAACCCTTAAGACTCCACTTTGTTTATGTAGTCATGTGTGATTTGTTTCATTAAGTCAATATTATTATGATACTTATTATAATGCAATTTATAATTATTACAGCAAATAATCATTATTGAAACTTAGGCGACTGTAATTCAATTGATCAATATTCACGTCCACATCCAATCAACAACACATACGGTCTTCGTGTCACTTATGGCGTCGTGTGTTCGGATTCCTAGAGTGTAATTGGAAGGGTTAAAAGCATCAATTCATCCAGTTGAAGTCAACCCCGTCCGGTTTGGGAGGCGTGTCGCTAAATGTATAGTGAAGAACATAGCTATTTCATGGAATAGGTCTATTCATTCCTTTCCTGCATCCCGATAAACTAGTGGACTGGTGCAAACTGGCATGAAGCAATTATGCGACTTATAGTGCTGTTTGTGGTCTAAAGTGGTGAAAGTGTGAAAATCAAAAATATCTCTCGATTGATGCATAGCACGTTGGTGTGCGACACGATAGAAAGACATGCGAATTTCTTGAATTTCGACATAATTTAGGTGATCCATTTTTAACTGTCATCTATAGGACAACGTTTTGCAAGGTCGCAAGGTTTGCAAGCTTGGATAGACAAATCCCATGTATTTGAAATGGAAATTCTGTTGTATAAGCACTATTTTCTTGACTGCATCGCTAAGCATAATCTCTTGTCATGTAACCCAATGTCCTATACATGACAAGAGATTATGTTTCCAAACGAATATCATATATAAAATCAAATGCAAGAATATGAAATGTCAAAAGCTTTACATTGGAAGCTCAATAAGACCACTGCATATCCGGGTTAAAGAGCACGTCACCATCAATCGCTCATCTGTACATAGACACTTTCAACAATGCGATAATAACACACGAAATATCTAAGTTGATATCATTGGCCGGGACAATGATAGTGCAAATCTCAGTCTCCTTGAAGCTGTTTATATACATGTAGATACGTTTAAGCCTGAGCTAAACAGCCGGGCTGAGATGGAAGACTACAGAGATTTCTTATTTTGCTAAATGCAATCTGTAGGCCCTTCTCAATATCGTTTTGAAATTTGTACTAAGTTAAAACTATGAAGTCATCATCCTTTTATACTCCCTGATGATATTGACCGGTGGTCAATGAAATACGTATCGGAGTTTGTAATAATTTTTCTCATTCGTACATTTTTTATATTTTCTATCGATATAAACACTTGGCCTATTCCCAGATTTTCTAAGTATTCCTTACTGCATAGTACATACACTGAATCGAATGTTAGCCACGATACAGCGATGTGTGTTTTGGTGTGTGCGAAGTGATATCACAGCACGCACGCATCTCTCACTGGCTCTGGTGTCATCTGCTGACAGCTTATTGTTTGCCATTTCTAGTAGCAAGTGATACGCGAGTTATCCATTCGAGAAGGAGCAAGTTGTCTAATTCTGTGAAATGCCATTCCGATATTAAGGCTTTCTAGGAAACTGAAGCGCGTGCAGCTGAATCTAATTCTGTGGTCGGTAGTGATTATTTTTAGAAATAATTACATGTATTACATGTATTTCTGCTAGCGTTCGTACTCTACAGCCTACAGTGTAGCTAATCGATGTTTCACCTGAAGTGATATATCCATGGTGGACACCGTGGAACTCTTGAATATACGAGAGACAGTGAATGAAAAACAAGAAGGAGTATTCTACAAAACTGGTTGGTCGCCAAACAGCATCGACATCCAACGCTGTATAGTATTAAAGGCCTAGAACGGACACGTACATCGAAAGCAATACTACATCATGAAATCGTGATGTTTCTGCATCTGGAATACTATTAAGGTACAGCAGCATTGATGGCTAAACGAGCAGTTGAATGCTCATCAGTAAACACTTGTCGTCTATTCTTGTCACACTAAAAATAAAAAATTGGGAAATCGGTTTTCTAATAAACACTGATCAACTAACATTCTCATACAGGAAAGGATCCCCGATGAAACCATGGAAGTAATAACAACTTCCATAAAAACACCATTCACTCATTCCTTATTTTACTTAATAGATTGTCGAGAAATTTTCACTTTCGTTTGTTGATGTGGATTCGAAAGTGCTTTTGTAACTGTCAAACAGCATGATAATGTATTTTTAATGATGGGTTACAAGATTTATTCAAATGTAGGTTTTTTGTGAAAGGCTTTTTGTAATGCACATTCAGGATTTCATCCCGTAACCCGCTCAAAGCCTTCTTTCCAACGAAGTGGACCTCTGCTGATTTCTTGTCGGGCGGAATACCGCATGCACAGAATTAGATTCAGCTGCACGCGCTTCGGTTTCCTAGAAAGGAAGAGTTATATGTAGTCTTAATATCGAAATGACACATCACAGAATTAGACAGCTTGCTCCTTCTCGAATGGATAACTCGTGTATCGCTTGCTATGGGAAATGGCAAACAATAAGCTGTCAGCAGAGAACATCAGAGCCAGTGAGAGATGCGTGCGTGCTGTGATATCACTTCGCACACACAAAAACACACATCGATGACTGGATAGCATTCGATTCACTGTATGCACTATACAGTGAGGAATGCCGAGAAGACGATGTGAAAACATCAAGTGAACTAATTTTCGTACGCCTGCTACTTTTTGTAATAATGATCGGAAGGGCCAACATTATGAAGAAAACTTATGCGCAATGATCTGAATTCTTCGAATCTGAAGGAATTGTGGCAATCGAAGCACTTTGTTGGAACTCACATTAATCCGCAAGCGGCGCACGACTTTTTCCTATCTCTGTAAGGTATTAGGAATTCCTTTTTGTCCACTTAATAGGTTCCTCTATGTGTCGTCAATTTCGAATTAATCGCACTTCTAGTAAACCGAAGCAGATAAACAAAATATTTAATTCTGTGACCTCATGTGATTTGGCGTTTTAAGTAAGATGGCGAGTGCCTCCGTCCCCATCAAGACTACAATTTACCTAGCGATTGAACAAGCAGTCTAGCTCATGTTTATTCAATCAACAGTGTCTTCTTAATCGCCATGCCGCATTGCCTCCGCAAAACGTTGTGTTGTGAGTCTCTCATTTATCATTCATTTTCATATTTGTAATCGATTTTCGCTAAATCTATATTTTGTGTGTTTTAGATAGAACAGAGTGTAATTGTATAGCTTAATTGGAGCTGTTCTGAGTTCGTTCGCTGCCAATTCAATTTGAAGTCATTTCTAGACTTTGATCAATTCCGACTTTTTTCTCTCACCAGTTGTTATGAAGATATTATTGGTTTTACTCGGTGATAATAATTTATTCAGCAAGCCTTGGAAGAATTTATTTGTCTTGTTTACTCAAGATGTCTGAACGGATTCCTTCTAATTAACAGACATTATTGAGCATTTGGTGCTCAACAGAATTCCAACTTGAATTACTGCATGCTTCTAAAATGGTGAAGGCATTTTTCAGAGAAGTCATCAGTCGAACTAAGGAAAGAGTTAAATAACATCATTACTTCAAATTGAATAGTGCTGTATGTACGAATAAAGCATTCTTTCGACACGCTTAATAATTCAATGTAATGACAATACTTCTGATACACCGAGTGTCCCAGTTTTAAAAGGCTGTCAATCTTAAACTTTAAAAGGATATCATTTGCTTCAATCTAATCATATTCACATGGTATCTTTTTTAAATGTACCTCAGATCGGGGAATTTAATGTAGCATATTTGCTTTTATACAATCAAAGCTTAATTGCCATTCTTTGGTTCTGAGACTTCAATAGCTAAAACTATGTACAGTCGATCCTGTCTTTTTGTACCCTCTCTTATTGCAAAACCTGCCATATTGCAACAAAATGTCTCCATCCCAATTTTTTTCCTGCCATGCAGCCTATATTACTGCAACTTCTCTTATTGCAAAACCTGTCTTATTTCAATGAATTTTCACGGTCCCTTCAAAGACTTTACCTTTCATATTGCCAAATCACTGAAACTGCGAAAACCGTTCAGATAAAATA
Organism: Prostheceraeus crozeri; assembly: GCA_907163375.1. Classification (NCBI taxonomy): domain Eukaryota; kingdom Metazoa; phylum Platyhelminthes; order Polycladida; family Euryleptidae; genus Prostheceraeus; species Prostheceraeus crozeri. Next base: position 430,080 of record CAJQUW010005424.1, on the reverse strand, counting down.
ACAATCGAATTTTGTCAGATAATGTAGGAAATGAAATACAAAGATTAGCTTTATTTGCATATAGGCTTTATTTGCGAAGCCTAATTATGTGCAGCCTACACAAACGTGTAGATCTTATGCGTCGCATAAGCGTGCTTTCTCCACACAATGCATAATGTTACATGTTTCGGGTAAGTTACCAACATCGGTAGTCGATCGTGCGCAATTAACTTGGGTAATTCATTACAGCTCGATGTCAAGCTGTTTGAGATAGGTGTTCTTATCAGCAAGCATATTGAAAGTATCCTATGTCATAGTACTTCAGTGCCTGACTACGTTTTTCCACATGTACTTGTAAACCTTAAAACTTGATAACTTTATTAATGACGTCATTGCAAAGATAATGATTTCACCCAGGATAAATAAGACCAAGAGTGTACCATACCGGTGGCGTGCATACTGTACCGACAATGCTTTGTACATAAAAGCCTAAATTATAGGCATACCTGAAATCTATACACAGTTCTATCAATTGACATCATAAGCCTGTACTACAAGTAGGCTTGCATACATACTACAATCTATTTTTGAACTTGAGGCAGCTGTCATACGTGACTTAGGTCGCAGATTTTTACAGACCAAGATTGCTAATTTCTTTTCTAAGTAATTGTTCATGAAAGTTTTCCTTGATAGAACGCATGGCTGCAATAATTAAAAAATCGCAGTAAATAGGTGTTTTTGTCTGCAACCTCTATTATTATATTGCAATGCAATTTTTTATGCCGGTCCCTTGAATTGGCAATAAGACAGGTTCGACTGTATATCGATAAGTAAAAAATACTGATTGCAAATAAACATTTTTCTTAGCCAATAACGGGGTATACGATCTCTGATTTACAAATGAATGTTCACATAAGACATTGCTCAATTGCTTCTCCTCCACACTCGATCACCGTTTCCAACCTTGAACGCAGACTCAGAACAGATCGTCTCAACTCATAAGTCGATGCTCTCAATCACCATCGTTATCCTCTCCTGTAGCTCGTGGAGGTTTCTTGGAGGTCTTTCACAGTACCCCAGAAGTAGTAGTCCAGCGGTGTCAAATCTGGCGAGTGAGCTGGCCCACCGGTTTGGATATCCTTTGGCGATAATCCGATCACCAGCGAATATTCGAGACAGGAAAGATCTTGCAACATTCGAAAAATGTGGAAGTCCTCCATCTTGTTGGAAGATTGCGGAACTCATACGCCGCCTCCTAAGTTGTGGGATGACATGATACCGAAGCATGTTGACATAATTGTCTCCCGTAACGGTTCTAGGAAAGAAGAAAGGAGAATACTGTGCAGAATGATCGAACCATACGCACACTTTTGGCGGATGTATGTATTTTTCGATGACTTCCCGCTGCTTCTCCGATCCTTAAACGATGCAATTTTGGCGATTCACTTGGCCCACCATTGAGAAATAAGACTCATCAGTCCACAGAGTCGACTCGAGATCATGGGCACCTGACAGGAGGAACCGTAGGTAAGCAATATGATTCTCCTCATCATCTGTGAGTGCCTGGTTAGTGTGCAGTCTGTGTGGTTTGAGGCACAACCTGTGTCGTAGGATATATGGTCATATCCAGCATATGTTCTCCGAGAAACCGAACGACAACTGACAGCTCCAAATTGTGGATTTGACTGTTGTGTTTCCAGTTCATCCCTTAGACATTCTTCCCTTTCATCCTCGAGACTGAGCCAACCCGATCGAGGCTTATCTGCTACTGATCCAGTCTCTGAAACGCTGAATCAAGCGTGAGATGGCAGAAACGCTAAAAGGGTCGCGATGATAACCATGAGCTATCCTGTAAGCGCGCAGTGCCACTGAAGAGGACTTGCAGTTTGGTGAAGAAAAGCTCTACAAATTCAATGCGAGTTTCAAGATCCGTGCCTTGTGTAAAGATCCAGTGAATGTGTAAGGTCTGACTATTCTTCGTGTGAATAGATTTCGCATCCAGACGATAATTGACCGATCGAAGTACTAGGTGCACACAACAATAGGTTGGTGCAAGATCAGTGAGTTTTGCCAACTTTACAATGTATTTATATCGAGTCACTGGTAAACTTTAAAATAATGAAATTATAATGTTTCTTTCTTTGTGATATGAACGTCAAAATAGAATTCAGTGAAGAAATCAAACAGTGGTGTCATCAAATTCCCCGATCTGAGGTACATTTAAAAATTCGCATGTGAATATGATTGAATTCAAGCAAATGACAGCCGTTTTGAAGTTTTGTGCGACTTTTGAGACACCGAATATTTGCCTTACTGGTCTCTTCGGATGGCACATAGAAAGTGGTGTGTTGATCACGTATGGCTATATTCCTCTTGTTTAGCTATTTTTCCGATCTCTAATTTACTATTCTAAATTTCTTTACTCTAATGTTCAACTTCCTTTTTTCAATCCAGATATTTGCGCTGACTCAGATATCTGTCTATAGCAGGGGCTGCAACGTTTAATCGGGGTTAAACTATCCTTAACCGGTTAATTTACGTTGACCGCTTAACCGCGGTTAAATAAAAATATTTATCTTTCAATCTAACATCTTAACACTAATCCATTATGAACTAAGCATGTTGTTTATTCATGACCTTCACATCCAAAACGTCAGACAAAATCGCGCTCAAGAAATACACTATTACGAGTTAAATTGCTTCGAATCTCGAAGTTGACCCGTTGGATTGGTGGTGGACAAATGGATGCTCTTTTCCAAAACTGCATACATTCGCCAAAAGGTAACTCACAGTTCTGGCTACATCGGCGCGTAGTGAACGCTTGTTCTCGGCGTATGGAAACATATTCGATGAAAAAAGAATGCGTTTAACGAAGGATTTTCAAACGCAATATTGTTTTTGCACTACAACTCTGACTGAGTGAAAAATCTAACACTTCCCGACAATAAGTCAATACCTTGTTTTTGTTTCATTAACATTAAATATTGCTTTAATCAAAAAATGTATGTTTTTCGAATCCGATTTATAATAATAAAAGAAAGGTGCAAGGCGAATTTTTGTGTGCCTTTACAGGTACACGTCGATCATTTTTGGCCTGACGACTATCCAACTACGATGCTAACTGCTATGATGATGATGCAAAATATTATATTGATGAAAATTTTTCAACTGGCCTACGTGCATGTAAATAGAGGCTTGATGATAATTCGCTCGATAGTAAGTATATCACGCTCTAACGTGAAGCATAGTTAAGCTTTTTGACTGATTTTGGCATATTTGATCTGTTGACCGGTTAACCGGTTAATTTGTATTTTTCGACCGATTAACCGGTTAAGCGAAAATTTTAGCCACTGCAATCCCTGGTCTATGTTCATAGCGTCATTTAAGTTGCCGGTCGCATCTATCTTGAATATCTGTATGTTTTTTTCGCACCACTCCTAAGAAAATGAAGTCTTTGATTTTACTATCAATGTTGTTGACGTACATTACCTCTGCCATCCACCTCTTGATGCTTCACCTTTGTATTGTGCTCCACATGTCTGATATTCGATTTTCAAGTCATGTTTTGACGTTGATAAAATCCCCTTTTCTTCCACTTCCGCAAATCATACATTTTCTGCTTCGGCAGCGTTCCTTTGCAAAAGGGTCCGATTTCTGTAACAACCTTTTCAATGGCACTCCCGCTTGTTCAATTGTCTTAATTCTTTATCCACTTTCTCGAATAAGGTTTTGCAATTCCTTAAGTAATTTCGTAATTCCTTTGGTGTAGCTAGCACGAATACCACTGGGTCATATCTTTCTTTCTCATACCATTCTTTATTTTTAGCATCTGCTTTACCGCTACGATTCCGTCTCCAATATCTTGCTCGGTGTATTGTTCGTTTTCCTTTATCATATTTCTCGATTACTTCATCATTCACAAGCACTCATTGTACATGTAGAGTCTAGAATTTCATATCTCAATTTCTTTGTGTAACCGGAATCCTCCATAATTGTTAATCTGTTATTTATTTTAAATCTTTCAAATGTCTTAACTATGGAAAAGCTTTGCTACAATTTAGTATCACTCACTGAATTTCTTGAGTCAACACAGTTCTTTTCACGCTTATTGATAATGCATAATTACCGTGTGTAAACATACTCGATGTGACCTTTTTGCACAATTCATACATTGTCTTATGTTTCACTCCAGCAGTTGTAGCAAAAATGTTTCAAGCTTTTATATCGAGAATACGGATTTTTGTTCATCATTTCTCGATGGATATTCATCTTCCAATTGTATTGATTTATGCTTGCTATCGATCCATCGTCCTGCACTTGATTCCATTATACTTCAACCTTTCAAGAATTCTCTGCCTCACTATATCGTTAAGACTTGTGCGATGACTCCTACCAATTCGAATCGGATTACTACTCCTCCTTCAGTTTGTCGATTATCGTCACAACCTTCAGCCCTCTCTTAGCACCTTCTTTTGAAAATAACTGATACACATCATTTCTGTGTGTTGTCTGACAAGGGATGTATACCCAATATGCATGTATAAATAATATTTTTATTATTCTTCATTTCTGTGACACTGTTATTCAAAAAGTCTCAAATGATCATTGAACCTGACTACTAACTACGACTAAGAAATAAGTCCCAAATTCTAGTACTCTTTGAGTGTGAAAATATCAGTACTCATCTTAGAACTATTTGGGTTCGAAAGCACAGTACTTAATTCGTGCTCATTTTAGTACTCATTTAGTAAGTTGCATAGGACAAGCACCTCCTCTAAATCGAAAATACCGTGTGGCATAACTAGCCCGCTATATTCCATGTGAACATCCATTTAAAAGCTGTTTTCGCAATTAAGCACAAATGCATTGGATCAATGAAATATGCGCAAGACTCAAAACGCAGTTGGTGAAGTGGGTAAACGTTGGTATGACTCAAAGCAGTCGGAGATGATGGAAAATGTAGGCAGGACTCAAAGCGCAGAAGTGGAGGATGGCAAGCGTTGGTTGGGCTCAAAGCACTGTCGGAAATGATGGCAAGCGCGTTGACAGTAGGAGCCAATCACATCAAGCAAGCCAACGCGAGCAGTGACAATGAAGACGGCGTTGTGAAGTGTGATAAGTGATGTTATGGCAATGCTGTAACGCACCCGATCAATGCATCGCTATTGTCATACGCTTGTATGTCCTTCCCTCTTAGTGAGTCATTGCTAGAATGATGTTTCATCATATTAGCACTTAGCAAGCATTTTCGCACTTCTGCGAATTTAAGTTCGGTAATTTTAATACACTTTCAGTCAGTACTTAGATTGGAAGTTAAATAGGACTTTGATAGTTTATGGTTTGGCACTGTCAATCTAATTCCACCAGTTGCATGTATAAATTGTCTGCAGAAATGCGATGGCACATCTTAAATAGCAATTGGCATATTGATTCGAAATGCCGTATAACCTCTGATAAGACATGTTGATCTACCACTTAAAGGATACATAAATAAGTAAAATTCCTGCACGGAGGAAAATGATTATGTGCAAGCACAATAAAAATCTGATTGTGTCATAAGGACGTCGTTTTCCTTTTGGTAACTACAAAATGTCATCAATCAGTATTTTTGGCACATTGGTTGCAAAAACACCCTTTCCGATTTTCTGCTTTACCCAGTCGAATTTTCCCTGAATTCAATGTTACCTCAACAGTTTTTCATAAAAAATGTATTTCCGCAGCTAGGTTTGCTGTAAGAAAATGAATTTTTGAATTTCTTCATCATTTCATAGACACTGTTCATTATAGCAAAATCTTTCTATAATTGCCATGTGTTTATTCACATCGAATTGATATTTATAGTGACAAAATTTCACAACTGTCGACACAACGGAACTTTCGAAAACATTCTGATTATATAGTATACAGCGCTAGACCTGCATTGTGAATTAGACATGATCTAAAGATATTTACTTTCGTCATATCCGCAAAAAGAGACAATATGTAAGTTGAAGTGCATATTGTTGTAAATTCATCTCTGCTTATTTCCGTAGCCAACTTTCTAGCAGGAATGCCGATTATTTGCCAGAAATGTCGAGATTTCAGCTGAGAATATGATAGGAATGAATGTAAATTTGAAGTCAACGTCCATTTAAAAATATTTAGTTGGATAAAAGTGTATTGATGGAGATGAAAGGGCAGAAAAATATTCGGGATAATGACTCCATTCAACACAGGGATCGATAGACTGTGCGCATCAGAACATTGTCTATCATCAATGAAGCCAACCGCTTTTGAAAATGCGAAGACAAATGTGCAATTGAGTATGATCAAGCATCACATGCAAGACTTTTTATGCTCAATAGGCAAGAATTCAAAGTCTTTTTAACTACTTGTGGCTAGCATAAACAAAGTGATTTCACTTAAAAATGAAACTGAATAAATTTTGACACAAACGAAAGATTATCAATGATGAGAGGATGATGTAGATGGCTGAAATGTTCAAATGGTGGGGTAGATGGAATATGTCATGACGAAACATGCAATAGACGATTACATGATGAAGTCATCAATTAGTAAGAAACTAGCCGACTACAGTCATGCACGCTGCAGAGGATGACATAAAATTACAACAGAATGATGTACTATCACCAGATTGTTCAGTAACCCTATCCATGTGAAGAAGCGATTCGGCCAAGCCCTGTCGCATTTTTTGCCTTGATCACCGTAAACCCATGTTGGTCGACCTCCGCTGTTGGCACTCTTACTTCAAGCGTATTTTAAAACTTTTCACCAAAGCTCGGCCCGAGGAAGGTCAAATTTTTGACCCATTTTGAGAAGTACTTTTTTGAGGGTTTGAATTTTGTCATGTTTTTGCAAACTTTTTATGCTAGACTTTTAGCGGAGCGCCTTGATTTTGGTAGTGAATGCATTATTTTATATACAAAATGTCTATGAGCAACTTGATAATCGGTTATACCGTCTTTGATCTGCCTATACCACAGGATTGGTCAACAACACATAAATGAACATATCCTCCTCACACATGATTAGAATTTGCTATATCAGCTAAAATACTAGCTTCCAGTGGCTCTCACTGCACCATATCGTAGAAGCACAGCATTAAGTAACTCAATTTATGGTATGTATGAAGAGAAAACAACGCTAATTTTGACATCCCGATAGCTATTTGCGGCCTCTCTTCAGGAGAAGTACGACCGTTGTGATACACAAAATGTACAGCCAAGTTTATTGCCGCTCATCAGATTAGCATAGACTGCGGACATGACATCAGAGAGCAACGATGTCTCAATAGTGCATTTACAGACAATAGATTTACCGAAGACAATAGAAAGTAACAATGGCATGACAAAAGAAAAAAGCTAAAGCCAAGGCAAACGTAGGATAAGTCTTTGTGGAAACATAGGTCAGGACAGTAACGAGATATATACAGAGATTCTAAAATGGGAAGAAAAAGTACGTCCTGAAAAACTATCACAAGACATGGCATGCCGACAAATAGCTCTGGACGGAGACTTATTAGAACGAGGACGACAATGTCCTATAAATAGGAAATAATTTGTTATTATACTAATGCAAGTTTACTTGGCATAGATATTTCCTTTGCATATTATTGACAGACTTGCATATACTGTTTTTAACAATTCAGGTCACCCTGAAGCCTCATTTAGATGGGAAAACACAATGACCCATACAATTAAGGCATTTATTCTTTCACTGAATATTATTGAATACTCTCCACTCCGTCCGTTCCTACAATTTCAGAATCTGGCTTGATTTGCGCATTGCCTTGGTGAAGTCTAAGAGACTCTTCTTGCTTGATTCTTCACATGTGCCTCATTTCTTTTACACTTGATCAGTATTCACTCTGATTTTATTTGGCATTGAGCACAACCACAACATTGAGAAAAAAGCTCATGTCTCGAATCAACATGAAAATGAATTAAGTTAGGTATTCTAAAAGCCCTTGTAATTGCATATCTGAATTTTTATTCACTGTGGTATGTAAATAGAAAGAATATTTCGTGTTGTAGAGAAAGGTAAAGTCGTTTTGCTCTGGTTCATTTTGATTTCTTGAATGTCTGTGTGGCTGTAGCGATGTTGTCATACACATTAATATGTACAGTGAAATCCGTTTATAACGAGATTGAAGGGACTGTATATACACGTATTTTTGTCTTTATAACACACGCTTGTTATATACCAATGTATTCAAAATGACAAATTTTAAGCCAAATGGAACATAATGAGAGAGAGAGAGAGAGAGAGAGAGAGAGAGAGAGAGAGAGAGAGAGAGAGAGAGAGAGAGAGAGAGAGAGAGAGAGAGAGAGAGAGAGAGGTGTGTACATATATTTGAAGCAATGAAAATCAATTTATACATTAAAGAAAATCAAAAGTACGTGAGCGCTATACATGATACAAACCGAAATAAAGTCAGTGAAATGTTAATATTTATGCATGAGTTCATTTGATTTAGCGCAAATCCATGGAATAAATGAATTGAAGCGTCTTGTGGTATGAGATGCCGGAAGTCGAAAATACTTGGTATATCTAAGACGATCAGGTACGAAAGCATGAAGTGGGTGACATGGGCTCGGCACTACTGCAGTTTAGTGCACCCTAAAATGCATGTGAGAGCAACATGATTTAATCAACAGAATGAATGCCGTTCGTTCTTCCCTATAGTTATAAATGAGTGTCTTTGTGTCTTCATGTGTCTTCGTCTTCGTCTTCGCACATTACACCGAGCGCGCGCTTCGGTGTAATGTGCGTAGTCATCGTTTGCGGGAGAATGCACCGTTGTTTTAGGGTGCACTAAACTGCAGTAGTGCCCATGGGCTCTCGCAGTTACGCAAAACGTTTAAGCCACATTGCAAGTATAGGTTTACCGACAGTTTCAAACAAAAACAGATTTTGTAGTTGAATACTCGTGCGTGTGTATGAGCCATCAAAGGTACGAAACCATCTTCATTGCTTAATTGCATTTGACCTTAACCATTGGACAAAGTATTATGCTGGTCCAATTATAAATATCGATTTATATAAAAGTTAACTCAAAGCAGCATTCAATTGGTGAAACATTGGTGAAAATGGCGCGTCAGGAGAATTATGGGTGCACCATTGGGTGGTTTGGTATGATCAAAGTACTTTTTCTATGAACAGCGCAAAAACTGAAACCTTTGTGATAGGTACATTCTGTGTTCTGCTTACCATTCGATTTAGCACAAAAGCAAGTGTCGAGTGTGTTGACCCTATCAGGACCGCCCTCTCCTATCAACTTCTTTTTATATCTCCTAAAATAAGTCAGATACAAGTTCAATTTTTTGTGACTTTTAGCTTGTATATATGTTGAGCTTTGAGTAAACATTTGGGCAAGATTGACTTATTGTAAGGTCAGTTTTAAAGGACATTTTAAAAGTACATTTCAGAAAATTGATGGTTTTCATTTAGAGTAGCATTGATCATTGATATAATGTTTCTGTATCATATTTACATGATACTTGTGCATGTGCAATTCAAGATTGTTAAAATACACATTTATCTTATTCCCGAAAATGAGTGCATGCACACCGCAAACCGTAGACCGACAATTATCCTACAAAATTACCGACAAAATCAACCGACGATTGTCACCTCCAATATCCTGTGATATCCGACGAATTTGTAGGTTCTCCACCCTCATTGAAACAGATGCTTTGTGTGCAAATTAACTAACCAAAAACTGTTGAATATTGATTGATTTTTTCAATTGGTGATTGCGTGACTTTTGGGCAATCTGCATCATTGTGTAGCAAAACCATGATTTATTTTGGCATAATTTAATTAATTACCTACATTTTTGATAAAGTTTAAGCTATAATTCATTGCTATTCATTTTGTCGACTTTTTCAGATATTGTAGGTGTTCAGTGGCAATCATCCTACAAGAACCAACAATGACCGACAAAATAGATTTTGTAGGATAAATGTCTGTCAATTGTCAGTTAACGGTTTACAGTGCACATTGTTCCTGCATAACTGCACATGTAATGCATACATGTAAATATAAAAATATGAAGTTTTGATCCGAACTTTCAGATATGAAGCCCATAGAATAATGTAAAGTACACATCACCATTCGAAAGATAGCATTCAGAATGTATCATAACCCTGTGCTTATAGCGAACAAGTCATTAGAACGAGACATTTCTAACGATGTGAATATGCAGAAATACATGAAAAGACATTATTTACGTTCAAATTTCATATTGCTATTTATAGTACTAAAATTAACATAGAAGATTATACTGACAAAACCATATAGATATATTTGAGTAAAAGTTTGCATAAATACTTTAGTTGTAATGAACAATTTTTGAAGAGTCAAATATATACATAGATGTATAAAAAATGAAAAAAATTGAAAATACATATTTTAAATTTGAATTTTTGGTATGAAGGTTTTCGAATCATACAAAATAGGCACTACCATTCGAAAAAGGAGACTCGAAATAGATAAATTTTTTTTCAAAAGGTTTTATCCATCCGAACATGGCAAAATTTCAGAGGGGCGGCAAAAGCCCCCTCCAGTCCTACGCGGCTAAAAATCGCCCGGTCCTGATAGGGTTACATAATACTCGACCAAAAGTCAAAAATGCTTCACTGCCGACTTGTGTCTAACATAATCATGAGAAGAATCAAAACCAGAGGTGTAGATGACTTGTTTGTGTTCGTTTATTATGCCTCCAAGCTTGTGCGAAGTTTTTTATTTTATCTAATCATAAATTCATTAAATATTTCGAACATCTTTCGCTATTTATCTGAATAGCAGTCATATAGCATGTATTCACAACGCATGTTGATGTTGTCATCTTGCTTTCTCAGACATCTGTTGCGTTATTTTCTGACTCAGGAGTATAACACGATAGCGGAAAAGGGCAAAAGAAGTTTGAAGTTTCGGCGTCAGTTCTTCCCAAAGAGTCTGAATTTGGATGGTATGTCTATCCATAACACAATTTGGGACTTGTCTTTTCATCCTCGAAATATTCTACATCCGCGAAATATGATCGCTTTCTAATGAAGAAAGAAGACATCCTTTCGAAAGAAATGTCAAACATTAATTTGGATACAACATGATCATATTTTCTACTCCGCTCGAACGATGAGACAACAAAATTAACATTTCTACTCAATGCATCGCCAAGTGATTCTCTATTAACAATCTATCTTTGCACTACATGATAACATGTGATAAATTATTCATTTACATAAACAGTACTGATCCCCCGACTATTTAGGAAGAACTCCGTGATGAAATATAATATTATGTCGGTCATCAACGCATTAAATGATTGAACAGCACTTTACCTGCAGCTTTGTCGATGGTTCAATGGTTAGTTGGTGCAGTGAGTTCGACCAAAAGAGATTTTTATTGCTATTTACTTGTTCGTTAAAGTCCTTAGGATAAATAAAACGATTTCAAGGCAATGATGACTCATTGCATTGTTAGGATGAGATCTGACATGGTTTTTCGAAGATCCTTTCTTATGTCTCAGAATTGTCGGTGAACCCCTCATGTACATGTAGATGACTCAAATTGTTTGAATTGAGAACATCAATGTTGTCATTGTAGTAAGCATAGGACTAGCTACCATTTTTTGTTAAAGGCCATACATTTTTTCGCAGAGGCACACGACAATTTTGTTCACTTGATGATTTTACCATCGCCTTCTCAGCATTCCTCACTGCATAGTGCATACAGTGATGTGTGTTCTGGTGTGTGCGAAGTGAAATCACAGCACGCACTCCATTCACTCACTGCCTCTGGAATCTTATTATATGGCTGACAACTTATTGTTTGCTATTTCCAATAGTAAGCGATATACGAATTATCCATTCCAGAAGGAACAAGTTGTCTAATGTAAATTCAATTTCAATGTTAAGATTAGATACCACCATTCCATTCTAGAAACCGAAGCCGCGCGCACAGCTGAATCTAATTCTGCGGATTCATTACATCAGCTTAGTTGTCCGTGGAGATGGAATGCTCAAATAGTTTTGATTGTTTCGTTTTTGAACTCTGGAAGAAGTTAGATATGTATACAATAGCCACAATAGCAAACTGATAATATGTTCAGTTCAACCAAGTTACACAAAACTCGGCATTCTATAAAACCTTTGATCTCAAGCCATGCTTTGCGCATTCTTAGACATTCGTTTAACATTCTAAAATCACAATTAGCAAATATTTAGTGACAAATATGTAACAAACAAATATAAAAACAAGTGCGAGGTATTTGGTAACAAATATTTACTCAACAATGTTTACTAACGTCTCCTTCACTATGCCAAATAAGCCTATTCTTTGCTTTTATAAAGCTAAATATCAATCAAATGGTTGCAATGCAGAGTCATGTGTACATTTTATGTGGAAAATTGAAGCAGCTGATAAAAAATCTAAACTTTCTTTTAAACGGCGATATGGGAATTAACAGGGTTTTACAAAATCTTCTGAAGAGGTTAGTATCCAAACACCGAAATTGTAAAAGGAATTTTGTCTAGAAAACTGAGTATTTTAAGTGACATGAAATTGATGAAACACTTTTACGGGAATGCGCCGATCAAATGATTGTCAAGTGATGCCTTATATGATTTTCGGTGAAAGCATTTAAAATGCCGAATTTGAATTTCTACTTGAAAACTGTCACAAGTGTGTTGATGTGTAATATCGCATAATTATAACTTCAACGAAACAAAGACAGGTCAATTGAAAATTATGGTTGGAGAGCTTTCGGTTACTTGTTCATTTGTTAACATAATTGAAAGTTGTCTAATAGAGCATGAGAAAAAATTTTCAAGTTGTTTTACTTTAAAACATTTTAGACAAATTCGAAAAAGGATTCAAAATCTTTTTGATTTATTGCGACAACTAGATTTTAAAATCTCGAAGTATACTATTTCAAAAAGCAGAATTGAATTTTTGAAATACAATAGACGTCTAAAAACATGTCATAAAACATATCTTAATTACTTTTCTTACTACAGTCCGTTTCATAAAAAGTGGATCATCCTAAAATTTGACTAAATAAAACATAAGTATGATACAGAAAGCATTTTTCATGTTATTTCATGTCCCTAATACATTTAAATGTCCCTATATAATCTGATAAGCTATGATACAGTAAAGGTTCTTAAGAAGCTAATATTTTGTGGACCTACCCTTATTGTCAATGACATTACCAATTCGTCTAGGCATTGATTCGATGATATCGTTGATTTTTGACTGATCTAACTTTCTCCACTCTCTTTTTAACAGTGACGTAAGTTGTTATACGCCATCTGTAGGTAGCAGTGAACGACGAACGTTACGTTTTTGAATACTCCATACATTATCTATAGGATTCAGATCATGAGAACGAGCTGGCCAAGATAATATCCTAAGCCCTAATTGAGACTTGCATAAGTTGACACTACTACTCCTGTGACACGTAGCATTATAATCCATAAATAACCAAGTCGATGGATCACCAAGTTGATCTGTCATTTGGCCAATGTTCATTCGTAAAACATTCACATAGCGTTACTAATTCATGGTTACTTTCCGTATGTGAAGTTCAGCCTAGTTCTAGCCAGGCTGACACTTTGCCTTTTGTGAATGCGATCTCGTTATTGTTCATTTGTGCTTTGTATTGTTTTCAACCGGTAAGAGATAGATTTCTAGCTGAAAGCAATCAGGAGTGCTGCCAACACCACCGCATCGAAGGCAGGAAGGTATGGAACATGAAGTCCAGTGAATCACATATAGCAGTTACATTATTGTTAATGAATAATGGTGCTATACTGGCTCTGATTGACCGATTTTCTTTATTTTTGTTTTGCTTGATAGCTTTTGGCTTGTAGAACAACATATTACATAACAAAGGAAACAAATGTAATTTTATAAGAGTGAGGTATGATTTTGTGTAACATTGCTAAATGAAGATCAAATTATCTACTACTTTTTTATCTATAACAGGAAAACAACTCAATATTCATACTTGAAATTTCCAACAATGATATTAGTAAGCACAACTGACATATCTTCCAAATTTCAGGGAAATTCGTTCAAGTTTGGCGGAGTTAGACAAAGTTGAAGTTAAGACGATGATAAAGGGTGATCCATTTTTATGAAACAATCTGTATTTGAACAAATTAATCAACTATTTCATCAACACCTTCATTGCAAGTGACTGGAACGTAGAAGTGTACGGCACTATCTTCTATACGCACAGTGTTTCCATCTGAATTTAAATAACCAACAATAACTAAGCTATCCTTCCTTTGTAAGGGATGTGGCCTGGAAAAAGTACAGCAGCACCACAGATGTCTCGGCGAGATAGTGAATGCAAATAGAGACAAAGCTTCCGAAATTAACAGCAAGATAAGGGCTGTTTGAGCCGCATTTTGACTGCTTAATGAGAAGTGGGTCTATTGAGCAAAGATTGAAGACTAAACCTTTCAACTCGTGCATTCTACAAGCGATGTACGGCGCGGAGACATCAGCAGCAGTCATGTCCTCGATTGATAACAAAGGTCTGTCGCAGTACATTGAATATCTGAGAATGACACAGAATTAGACAGATCGTCTCTTCTTCTGTTTGACTAGACATTGTTGACTGGCATCTGTTGACTGTCATTTGAACATGTAACGTTGATGAAATGGCACAATCTGCTGACATAATGCCATAGCAATCGAACAATGAGCAGCCAGTTCAACATTAAACACGCCAAATTGTGCGAAGTTTCAGTGACTGTTATCATCCGGATCTCACAGCAAAGAGACACAGACGATGTCAAGTTCTACAGAGAAGTTTGTAAACGTATTTTCGTGCGCCTGCTAACTTTTTTAAAAATGATCGGAGGGCCCAACATTATCGAGAAAACATTGCGCAATGATCTGAATTCTTCGAATGAAGGAATCGTGACGATCGGAGCATTTTGAAGAAATTCACAGCAATCCGCAAGCGGCGCAGGACTATATTTTCTATCTTTTCAAAGCATTAATAACTTCTTTTTGCCCACTTATCAAATTCCTGCATGTGCTGAATCAGTTTGCACTTCCGATACAGTGACACGCTTCAACAATCTAAATCTGTGATTAAGTCAATACAAGACAGCAAAACCCTTGATTCCCCGACCGCACTCGCCTGACCCCGGAATGGCACCGAAGTCTGTGGTGGAGACGAGATCCCACCTTCTTCATTAGGCCACACTGACGGCTCAAAAGGAATGCAAGTGAAGTCATCCCCAAGGGATATCGACAACTGTCCTTATTGTTATTGGCAGAATACTACCATCACTCAAGTTGTATCGAGACAACATATCAGCATGTCATTCGACTTCGTCAGACAGTAGATTGACAACAAAGGATATTTAATTTTAGATATTCAGTGTACCGCGACAGACGTTTGTTGTCAATCTACTGTGTGACGTAGTCGAATGACATGTTGATATGTTGTCTCGATACAACATCAATGCTGGTAGTATTCTGTCAACAATAATAAGACAATACGTTGTCGATATCACTTGGAGATGACTTCTGCCTTCAATCGCATTCCTTTTGAATCGTCAGCGTGGTCTGATGAGGAAGGTGCGAGCTCGTCTCCACCGAGGACTTTGGTTCGATTCCTAGGTCGGGGAATCAAGGGTTTTTGCTGTCTTGTATTGACTTAATAGTTGTCATTCCCGTGATAGCCATGTCCTAGTTAGCAATGGCCCGACGCCGCTAGACCTGCAAGATTGCCCAGTACTGAAACCAGCATGAAACGACATGTGACCAAAAGCGACCAAAAGTAGACGACACTTGTGGAGGGTTTCCTCCATCTAAGACCCCGTCAAGGTAGTCAAAGTAACTATAAAAGTTTGATATTCCAAATGAATTCCCATTTTTACGAATTCGCTATCCTATTTACTTCTCTTTTTCACATTTAAATCAGGAAAAATCATTACCAGTAACAAATGTAAGGTAAATATCTTTTCTTTATACGATCAAATTAATTCCTGTAGTTGACTCCTGAAAATTCAGCTGATTCCAAGCTGACCAAATCATTTCACAAAACGTATCTAACACTGCTTTACAGATTTCCATAAGTTAAGCTAGATGATCGATCTGAGCCAATTAGCTCTAAATATCAGTGAGATGAAACGGTGAATCACAAATGCAGATTATTAGTTTTCAATTACACCACTCCGAAACAATTGGTGTATGGTTTTGCGAATGGTGCCATCAGTTTTACAAACAAAGGCCATCTTGTTTGCATAAATGGCAGTTCCCAATTGAATTCCTCTTTTTTTAAAAAAAAATGATTTTTGAGAGTCTGCAGGAAATTGGCTATATATTTCTTTGATAAGGGATCTGTTTTGATTAGTTATCGAATGAAAACATCTCAAGACAATGATGGTTGACATTGATATAGTTAAAACGCGCCAAACACATCTCAAACAGAGAAATCTGGAAATATACGTAAATTATAGGCATAATTTATTAGAAAATGAGTCATGGTTTTAAGGTGGTTTTCAATAAAGGGCAATTTTTTTATTGTTCCCATTGGCGACATCTGTTCAAATTTTGGCATTAGTCATCTGAAATACGTAGAAACTAAAATTTTCAAACTTCAGATTCCTGGCTTCAATATTGCTTGAGAAACATTATATAATGCATAGTTGCTCCGGGAGCAAGCAAAGTTGATTATGAGAATTAAATTCAGTAGCATTTATTGGAATTGAAATTTGCCGACCATGAAAATAGCATAAAATGGACTTGGATCGATTAGAAGCCAACACCAACGTTCCAACTATCCAAGTTGGTAGCAACTAAGTTATAGACGCCACTGATGATGCTCACTTGACTTCATCACGTTGTTTGACATGCTGATGACCGACTTTATGATGTGGGTAGCATTTCCTATTATATTAAAGAGATTAACGCAATCACTTGTGAAAGTTCCGAAGTTGACATTGATTTCTGTTGAAAACTCAAAATTTGATATTCAAACATTCCTTTCTTCAATCGAGAAACTAAACGAAAGCAAGATGCAAGTTCGCTGTCGGCGTGTTTGTAGAATCTTGTGAACAAGCCGACAGTGTATCGTTGAGTGCTTCCATTTTTTATGTACTAGAGCTCCATTGAAACAAAATTTTCTTGTTAAATATTTTATCAACAATGAATTATATCGTGAAAGTTTACTTTTCTCAAAACGATTTCTCGTAAATTAAAACTTGAACACTTCTTCCTTATGTATTTAACTAAAAGAAAAAAGAGTGTGGCGCATTGTTCTATGCAAAATAAGATTGATTATAATCAGGGTTTGCTTTTTTCCGGCCAAAACTGGTTTTTGCCAGTAAAAACTGGTAAAAACCGACAAAAACTAAAATTCCAAAAATCAGTTGATTTCTCACCGCTAGATCGAGATCGTTTGAGTGGGCGATACTTAAGGGTTTTCATATTGCAATTGTATGTTGCAGAGCATTGTAATTCAGTCTTACATAGAATCAATTATTATCAGCTTTATGGCGAACGACAGACGATGCTGTCTTCGCAGTAGCTCTGTCCATTTTTCAAACATTTTTATTAACAACCTTGACTTCAATATCACTTGCCTACTAGCCAGGAAATAGGAGTCAATAGCTAATTCTGAAATTGTCATCATGTCAGTGCTCACTGTGCTCTTGTAAATGAAAAAGTTAGATTTCTTGTCATTTAAAAGAATAACGATATAAGTCATTTATTCAAACTAGAAGGCACATGACAGAAGACCTATCTTCACGTGGCCGAGTTTTATTAATCGAACTTTCATTCTTATGTGCTGAGTGCTTTGTCAGAATACAGTGTGTATCTAAAAATCTTTTTGAGGTTTCATGCGATACAGGTCAGACTCTCCCGGACACAGAGTGAATAGAACATGCTATCTACCATAGGGTCGCTCCACTGGTGAGTCTCAGCTCCCAAGTCAAGCAATGTACAATAGCCACTTAGAACGCATTTCTGCTGCTATTATTTGACTACAATGCTCTTGGTTGTAAGCAGCAGAAAAGATGATTTGGGGGAACAAAGAACAATTAATTTTGACAATGAACAATGACACAGGGGCAATCATAAGAAAGCGAAGTATATGTCCAAACCCCTTCAGCTTATCTCAGCTAAAGAAAATATCCATTAAGCTGCAAAATCGATTGTTGGCAAGAATCTTAGAGGGACAAACAACACTGATGACAAGTGATATTACATGAGTCATCGAATGGCCGCTTGAATGATTGCGACTTCTTTTTAAAATTAGAATGATGTTCTTCATTTAAAATTCATAATATACACACAGGTAGCATGTATGATCAAATTAAATAATGAGAGTTGAGCAAGTTTTTATATTTTGAACTCAGTTCGAAACATTTGGAATTAAATTCTTTTGGCATCACTTTTTAGTATTAATTTAGTAAATTAATTTACTAAATCCCCTTCGACTGTAAATGCTCATGTTTAAAGATATACACTTTCTAATTATCATGTGCGCTTGTTGCCATTGGTATTGAAATAACTTAATAAGTAACATTAATAATCGTGCAAGCTAGAGAGAATGGTTATAATAATAGTTACAATAGTTCATGCATAAGTTTGTTCCTATGCTTACAGTATGTAGTTATTTGGAATGTATGTATTAATGATAAGGCTTGTACTCTGAAAATACAGACACAATCTTTTAATAGAATTAGATGAACTTAAAATATATAAAATGAAGTTACTACGATTAGCGCTAATCATCGAAGTTAGGAATATCAATGCCTTGTACGCACTTAAAAAAGCTAGGGCAATGATGCCAGAGAAAAGAGTTTCAACCAGTTTTTACCACATAAGGGTGGAAAACATTGGTGGTTTGTACCAGGTTTTTACCGGTTTTTACCCTGATTATTATTGACCTTCTTTGTAATAAGCTCAAAATGCTCTTGAATTGTATTCGAGTAAATCCAAAATAATATACATTTTCGCTGAAAAACTTTCCAAGTGAATTCTTGCAACGAAAAAGTATGTTAAAAACCGAAATTTGTTTTTCTACAAACTCTCACAGTTGATTTTACAACTTTCAAAACTAATGAAGACCAAGGAAATAATTGCAGTGGCCATTAGTTTATTCACAGAACTTTAACTTTAAAAATCCATTTGCTTCTTTTCCACGAAAATACATCTCCTCTGACCGACGCGAAATTTGTCCTCTGTACGACGCGATTTTGTATGAGAAGTTGAGGTCGGTGGTTCAAATATCCACATTTTAGCATAGTCCGTAAACTGCATTTTGAACTAATTCATGGTTACATATGGGAAAGTATGTTGTGCCTTTTTAAGGAATCAGACAATAAAAGTGCAGAAGGATGCAGATGTTTTCCATCTCAAATTTCTTATTGTAAATTCATGTCAGTTTTCTCACATCTTGAACTTCCACCATTCTCAGTGTCTCGCAATTAAAGTTTAAGGTAGGCGGAGTTAAGAGAGCAACACGTGTCATTAAAAATTGATACCTCGATGAAAAGCGATACATAACCGTCAAATACATGATTTCGTTCCTCAATCCTTGAAACCTGTTTTGTTTTAATGACCTACTTATCTGCCATCTCCATCTGACGTACTTCTATTGAAACCATGAACACTTTTACTAATTAATGTGTAACTTTTTACGGATTATAACTCCTGTCAGACGATGCAAATGTCACTTACAGCCATTCACTGTCTGGAAATTGATGTTGACATCTGTATATACTAATTACAGAAACTTGCCGTTGCTTTTATTGATGTCTAAAAACGTTATGTCTGCTGTTTAATGATTCAATATTTCAGGTGAAGACTTAAGTGCAATTTTCTACGAACGAGAAATGTGAATTTTCATGCTTCAAACAATCAAAACTTGACATTATGTGAAAATTGATAGTTTGGTTGGCAGAGCGAGGGACGACGCCGAAAATGAGGCTTTCACAGAATGATGTGCAGCCTGTGAATAATGCTCGTCTGCTCGTCTGCTGCGTTCTACCTGGTTCCAGTTATTTCAGACAGGACAAAAAACACAATGTGAAGTCTGAATTGCAGACTGAAGTCTTCGGCAAAAATGAGTTTTTCTATCTTTTCTCTGATCAAGTGAAAAGTAATTAGTCTAGAGCCACAATTTTCTGCATGTGATTGTCTTCATTGAGTCATGAGTTCATGTGTTGACGGAGTTTGTCTATAAAGATCAGACAAACTTCCTCAAATGCGAAAACACAACATTTTGGCCAAATTTAGGCACATTCAATCACGTACAACACCGATCACATGCATGAAACTACCAAATAGGCTACATATGATTGGAGATGATTTGTTCACACTCCATGTCAAAAACTATGTCTTAATCAGAGGATATATTATCGAGAACTTCATCCTCCATCCTATTGGATTTACAGGTATTGACAGTTAGAAGTCGCAAGCTGATATTTGACAGTCTGTCAAAAGGATTTACAGGCGTTTTATTTTGATCCAATTTGACAGGAAGAGGAACCCGGTAAGAAGACCTCGAAAGACGCACAGATTCGTACTAGCAAATAGTTACACATCATTCTGTGAAAGTCTGATTTTCTGTCTCATTTCATACAGAAACTTGCTCTGGAGGCATGAATGAAGTTTTACATTTTTAAGTTTGGTTGAGTTGATCTGTAATGAATAAATGCAGAATAATGACGAATAAACAGGCATTGCACAGTCTTGTGATTTTCACGACAGCACCATAGGATGCCCAAATATGCATGATGCGATACATCCTTCAATTAAAAGCCTTTTCAACATTGATAACAACGTAGTGATATCGCACATACTCTTAGGAGGACATTTTGAAATTCGATCTGCAAATTTGTTTAAATTTACTAAATGCAAGATGCCTTATGTGTCAACCTTCCATTTTTGTAATCGGTGAAAGTCTTTATCTGCATAATTATTTCATTATTTTTCATAAACCAGTTTTCTAAGCCACGGATAGCCAAACTGACTTTTCATCTATTTGAAAATAGACGGCAACTAACCTAATAAATGAGTCTCATGCTGCAATTTCGACGGTACGTGGTTGTAAATAGATCAGGATCAAACTTCTCGCGTTCGATGATCAAATTCATCCGCAGATGCTGCAGATTCGACGGCAGAGCGATGCGCAGCTTACGAATAGATCACAATCAAGTTTACCACGTTCGATGAACAAAATCAATGATGATTCGGGATTACAATCTCATGTCCGGGATTCGTGGCTTTTCACAAGTCCCTAAATTCCGGGATTTATTTAGGCCTACATAACACGAAGCATAGTTGTTGTTTCAGTAGATGCTTATAGATATTTTAACCCTTTGGCTGCGGTGCTTATTTCATACACCTACCCAATTTCACTGAGCCGGAGTTAACTCGTATCGAAACATCATGACAATATCACTGAATCAAGTTAGGTAATTCTCTTTGTGTCTCTGAAGGGTTCAAGTCGCTTCAAACTAGAAACCATTTAACTCGTTATTCGTGAAATTGGAACACTCCAGCAGACCGAGTTAACTCGGGATTCGTGAACAGTGGAAGGGAAAAATTTATTTGTCAGTGACAGCTGCCTGCCCTACCAATACGAGTTAACTCGGGCTCACTTTCCTGCTGTACTCCAATGTCACCGTCACCAGTCAACTGTTGGTAACGCTCGAGTTAACTCGGGCTCAGCCGTTTTAATGGTAATTCAGCAGTTGCCGACTTTTTTGCCAATGGAAGCTGAGTAGATTTTGAAATACTTATCATCGATATTATACTAAATATAAATTACTAATTCAAAACTGTATCTTACGGTTGTGTCAATGTAGACTAATATAAATGTCGGTATAGTAAATACTCTGCCTGCTATGTTTGAGCATTTACGCCACAAATGTATTCTAGTCTGAGGTAAAGGGACTAATAAGGTATAAATAGTATCCTATCTATAGAAAGAACTGCAGCATTATTTTCTTATAAATCCATGATTACATTTTTAGACTTCCATTGTTCCAACAAGATCACTCTTGTATGGATATACGTTGGCTACAATCTGGAAGCCTTTTGTTAGCCTACATTCTGCCCTATATTCAATCATTTTTCTGCCTCAATTTTTTCTAGGAATCACAGCTGAGGAGACGTTTCATTCTGTTCAACTGCATTTTCAATATTTCATGTATCATATGATAGATGAACGTAATAGTCTACATCTACGTGAGCGCATATATCTGACTTTCAAATAAGCCAACTGCGTTAAATACTGATATACATGTAAATTCTTTCTTATAGACTTTACAGGAAGTAATGATGTTTTGCTGTGGAAGTCTAAAATAACATCGGTTATTAGTGAAAATGCAATTTATTGTTATCCGTTAGCCAAAAATAATGCAAAACAGTAGTAGGTCTAAATGCAGTATGAATGTATAAGTAGTATATGCTATGAAGGTTCACTATGTCTATGAGGAAGTCACTGACAATGCCGAAATCACCCATGCTTCTTCGTCACAGACGGTTAGATCATGTAAAGCAGGGCATGAAAATTCAACATGACAAAAATTTTCATCTGCATGCAAATATAGGCATGTAGAGCAATTTGTTTCGGATTTCCGGGATCAGGTGAAAAAATTATGTTCCCAAAATCCTGGAAATGATGCATATTTGACAATTTTCAGTAATTCTGGGATTTGGAAAAGTGACCGTGATTGCAAGCTCATCATACAGTATTCACGAGTATTGAAGTTACCTTTATGACAATGTGCTCATGTTATCACGATGTCGCGTGGAAAGATGTGCCTCCCAGCTGTTCGGTGCCTAAAATATCAGCTAGGGGGTCTTCATCTATGCAAGAAATTCTACTAAGACATCCGAGAGAACATTCGGTGACAGCAGAGTCCACGTGTGATTCAGTTCATATTTGAATTGTCACAAAAGTTTTGGTACCGACTTCTGGCTTTTATACAGTTTTCTGGCATAATAGGCTACTAGCTTCATATGAAACATTCTGTAATAAAGTTAGGTAATGCCTAAAGATGATATTTAGGCATGTTACATACTAGCGAATGTCTTGCTAACATGAAATGCATTTTAGGATAGAATTGCCTACAAATGCAGTTTTATGTGCATTTAATGCACATTATACAATGTATATGCATTTTGCTTGCACATGTATATGTTTTCTACCAATTTACATTCATCAGATTTAATGGAAAAACAAAGTAGGGTTTATACACATCAAGTGTTTCCAAATGATACATCATTTGCCTTTCACGAGGTCCTCATGCATCAGGAATCTGCACAAGTGTGCAATAGAAAATGTACATCAATTTTTACATTCACATGTACATGTTTTGATCCATCTAAGCAGCTTGTTGGATAAAATGGGAACAATGTCATAGAAATAATGCAAGAGAGATTATGTGCACATAGCAAAGACGCAAGGGTCCCTATCTACAGATGTGTCTTCCGAAGATGTACATGTATAAGACAATCCAAAATGAAGCAATTCTGTGGCAAGATTTAATGAATGATAACATTTGGCCATTTCAGTTTTTAATATTGAGCATCACTTTAAAAGATTGGAAATGACTGTCTCCTGAAATGGTCAAGATTTTCATTGGGTCATAAATTTCACGCATTCATATTTAATGAGTTTTAAGTTAATTATCATTTGTCTCTGCTTAGGGATTCATGTTATTTTAGGTTTTCTTTCATTTGTATATCATTTTCTTCATAAGGTGTAGGAAATAAAAAAGGCTACGGCATGTTCTTCCACAAATGTGAGAGCTTTGTATTATTTCTTTTTATCAGATTGATTTCATTCAAAATTAATATTCTGCATGGCTGCTGTCATGACAACTTTTGATTTAGAAAACTGGACAAGTATCAATTGTCCAAAAGAAATCAAAATATGATAAGCCAAGTACGTGGCAGCTTCAGCTTGAGAACGATTAGAAATGTCTGAAAAGGGATACAAATATTTGGACAGAATCCCAAGCGAAATTACGTGCTTATATACCATTTTGTATTTCGTCTCTGTTGTCGACATCATGTTTTTTTAATCACTGGAAGAAAATCTCATCAGATAATTAATTTGACTTTCTGCCAACTGCTGTTCGCCTCCTTATTCGATCATCTCTTCAAGCTCAATATGTAGGTACTTTCAATTTATGCATGTCATATACAGTATATTGACATGTCTTATGAGAATGAAGGATTGTGATAAAATTGCCATGGAAGAGATCCGCGCTCATGAGGCTTAAAACCACTAACAACCAACTTTGTTGTCCTCTCCACTAAGTTGCAGATACTTGTCATTACGCTGAGCTAAAAATAAATAAATAGATGGACCTTGTTTGTACTCGGAAGCACATTAGGCTCAGAGCCTTTCTTCCATGTTGTTATTTATCCCACTTACGTTCCTTTTGTGCTGAGTGTTTAGGAAGAATGCAGAATGCAGAGTGTACCTATATTAAAAGTCTAAGGTTTGACCCGACCAAAGTTTGAACCAGGGTCTCCCGGACGCAGAGCGAGCACTCTACCACAAGGCCACTGCGCCGGTGTCAAAAACAGCTAATGTATCAATTACTCATTCGCACCGTATCACAAGATAGTTATCACCACTAAAAATGACCTATGAAATTAATCACATTGAAGCCAAAAGTCTAGAGCATCTCCCGGTGTTTTAGAGTTTGTTTGAACATGTTGATTTATGAATCATCACAAAACTTCAAATGCACGATGCTCATGTGCAATCACTTACAAAATTTCAGGCTATTTGAGTGAATGCGTATTGAATCAGAGTTGTTTAAAAATGATGACATCACTTCTCAGTTTTGATATGGGTGTCAAAGTCAGTGTTCAAACGCACATAATAATTCATTGAAGATCACAAGCTGGTGATGTCTGAATTACACAACGGTTGACTTCATAGCTTCACTTTCAATACATCACTGTTAATTCTCAGCAAAACTATTTCGTTAACGATGTTTAAGTGGTATTAAACTCGTCATTGTCTATTGCAAGTACCGTTTTATGACTTTTTTCCAATTTGCAGACACATTGTTAACTATCCTTCTACAACACTGCTACTCTCAATTTCTTTAGACAGTTGAAAAAGCAAGAACAAAAAAAAAGAGTGTCAGAAATCAGTCATGCGAGATATATCACCGGCACTGTTTCACAAGTTAGCACCTGTTCTGGTTTCAAGTTATTCTAGAGAGTTTAGAAAAGCTTTTCCAAGCGAGGTTTTATTGTACCTCAATCTTATTCAAGCTAAAAATTGATTCGTCAGGTGTGCTATTATGCAACTTTTGCTTTAATTACTTTAAAGTTATTTGATAACGCTTTAAGAGTGATCTATTAATGTTGGTATATCATATCGACATACTCAGTCGTGATTTTTTTTGCTCATGAAATCTCTTAGCATGATTGGTTTTCAGTTGAGCTTTGGTTTGATTCTTCAGTTGAGTTAATATTTGAATGATGCACTTCACGATCACTCAAACGTAATTCTATTACTTCAATGATCTAGTCACTCTAGTGG
This sequence comes from Prostheceraeus crozeri, assembly GCA_907163375.1. NCBI lineage: Eukaryota > Metazoa > Platyhelminthes > Polycladida > Euryleptidae > Prostheceraeus > Prostheceraeus crozeri. The sequence goes on along the minus strand of CAJQUW010005424.1, from coordinate 404,540 downwards.
TTTATGAGTGACTATATAATTTTTTTCAATTCATCAAAATTGATTTTCCGAACTCTGAATTCGTCATATTTAAAGTAATAATCGAAGTACGCTTCACAAAGATTTTAAAATGCGTCAGTTTTGTTATACCACATTAGAAATGTGTTCGATGCTTACTTTTCCATCTAATAAACCGCTACGGGTAGTTCAACTGTATCACGATGAGAGTGTTATCAAGGTTAACAGCGGCGAATATTTCTCGTGTACATGCCACGTAACAACTGAATCAGAAATGCTTGAATTCAAACAAGATTTACATTCCTTCACAATTCACGTCTGTCGACCTTCGAAACTAATCCTGAAACCGTGTTATCAAGGTCACAAAATTCAATAACTGAATTTCAATAATTGAAAATACGAGTATATTGTTTCCTTCTTTGAGGTTGTTGTCATTCAGGTTATGTTTCCTTTCCCAATCAGTTGTTATTGAATAGCGCCACTGATTCATTGGATAACAAGTCATAATTTCTTTAATATGAAAATTCCTTTTCCTGTAGGCTTTATTCATACTTCAGTTCAAGAGAGGTCGTCAGTTCAGATTGTCGTTATCCCCCGCTGTCGTTCATTATCTTCTTTCAAATATTTTCTTCATAAATGTTTTATGCAGATCTTCTGTGATGCGATTATGCCACACTTAGTCCTGCCTTCTTTCCTAGCTGAATTTACAGTTTCTCAAACCAGAGGTCTACAATCTCTCTTGGTGAGGAGCTGTCATCGGCAACCATGGTTACTAAACGTAGAGCAGCCTGCTATGAAGTCAGCTTGATTACCCATGCAGTTTTTATTGAGATAGGCTTGACCTTTCTATAAGAACTGAGAAGGTCATTGTAGGACGAAGGATATTTGTCTACAGCTGGCAAGTATTATTATGTTTAATTTGTTTATAAAAGATAGCTTCATATCCTGAAGTGGACTGCATTTTTGCAATCTCATAGGCCTACCGCTTCTCATGTAATGGCGTTACCATTTCATGAACGCCTGCGTCCTATGCTTGCCACCGACCAACTCTCTTGAAGTTCTCGTTTCTCCATAGATAAGCCAGCATGCGAATGACACTTTGAGATTTTCCATGCTTTTCTCGTCTTAAACTTTGTCATGGCCATTGATTCCTATTCCAGAAGGAGTTGTTTTTTTTAAAATTTCATAGATGTCTCCTAAGGGTGACTAGTAAAATAAGATAAGCAGCATCTCCCTTAATTTTGACCATGCCGACAGAAAAATTGCACCATGGAAGAAGGTTTTCCTATACCGATAATCAATCTTCTATCCTTGAATAGTAATATCCACAGAAATCCGTATAATTATACGAACATACACAATGATACTACGTCACGGCTACATGTTGCATACTGGACATGCGGCTTTCATAAAGATATGACAGCTTCGATATTTATGCTGTTAAAGCTTCAGCTTATTTTCTCACAAAATTATTAGAAACATATTTGCATAGAGGGTCCCATGCAGTTCCACCTTCGAATCTACATGCATAGACGAGCACGACTTTTTGCATGAAACGGGGCCGGAAATGAGACTTTCACGTGTGACAACTCATCGCACTTGACTTGTGACGTCATTAATATGCCTCATAAAACTGCTTTGCAGAATTGTGTTGGTATCTCACGCAAGTGCTGATTACTATTACTTTTCCAGCACAATGCCAAGGGTTCGGAGCACAGAATTAAATTGTTTAAGCGGATCACTTTGTTAGAAGTGCAAACTGATTCAAAATGATGGCAAGGAACGTACTAAATGGGCAAAAAGAATTTTTTAATACTTTGAAGAGATAGGAAAAATAGTCGTGCGCCACTTGCGGATTGCTTTGATTTCCTTCAAAATGCTCCGATCGCCACCATTCATTCAGATTCAAACAATTCAGATCATCGCGCAAAAATTTTCTCGATAATGTTGGGCCCTCCGATCATTATTAAAAAAGTTAGCAGGCGCAAACTTCTTTATAGAACTTGACATCGACTGTGTCTACTTGCTGTGTGATCCGGTTGATAACAGTCACTGGAACTTCGCGCAATTTGACGTGTTTTATGTTGAACTGGCTGGTCAATGTTCGATGTCAGCAGATTGTGCTATTTAACTTACGTTACGTGTTCTACCGTTACGTGACAAACAGAATAAGAGACGACCTGTATAATTCTGTGGCTCGGAGTCTTACTTGCATCGAGACTGCGCTCCATCTCTCGTGCACCAGTACATCAGCGGTCTCCATGCGCGCTCAGATCCTCTCTCGCTCATCTCCGACAAGTGCAGGACGTTTTCCGGCTCCTTCCGGTCATCTACTGTGTAGTAGTGATTCCATCTCACCTTTCCTGGTGTGCCTCGCGGACGCTTATAGATAGATCCACTTTGTCTGATTCTGACATGTCCTGTCTCAAATGAACTCAGAAACTGTCCTTCTAAGGGTCTAATTCTGCAAGATTTGAATATAGCTCTACGTATATTGATGTACATGCACACACCTCGCCAACTTTATTAGTTAAGTGGTCCAGCATTACTGAACTACATGTAGTTCGGTGCCTATATAATCAGCTGATTACTAGCATTCATTTTATCTTATCACTGTCACTTAGAAGTGATCTTGAGGAAGTAAAAAAAAAAACTTTTTATCCACAGATGATGCATTCTACATGAGCCTTTTTTATCAATGATTGATTCGGTGAATTCGTTATGATATTGCAAATATTGTCAGTTCTGAAGCTTGACAAAGCGTCATCGCATGTAAAACGTGATTTTATCCTTATGAAAATATTTTTACAAGAATAGGATATCTTGCTTGACAAATAGACAAACAACTGATTGGCGGTCAGTGGATCTTGCGGTTTCATGTTTGGCGCCTAGCAAGCGCTAGTCAGAATGCTTTAGTAAACATCTCTTCTTGTAAATGTAGATGAGCTGCTATTAAAAAGTCATACCCTTCTTTGTAAGAGAATGTAACTAAATTTGGCCAAAAATACAAAAAATGTAATTCAAATAAGCGGTGCTAATTTGGTTGTAATGTTGGCTTTGTGTGTACGTACCTTTCACCAATATTCGCAAGTAGCTTCTCAATCAATTGTTAGAGAATGAATTGTACAATCGAACTGGAATTGCCGTTATTGAACTGAAAATATCCACTAATGACTTTAAAGTGCCGCTACAAATTTCAGCTGCTGCTATTGTCCTGCAAGTACCGGTGGTAGAGCCTGAATGAGAAGCGGTCGGGTCTGGGTCCAGACCTAGATGTTTGGAAGTCTGACTGAACGTGGCCCCGGTTCGCCGAATTTTGAGACAATTTACCTTGACGTCTTTTCAAACGTCACTTACACAATCTTCAGTTTGCGTTCATGCTGAATCAACTGAGATATCTGTAGGTCTTTTCATAATCTTCCCCATGGCGCGTGTCAATATCATTAGAAATCAATGGTTAGCTTTCCTGACACGCACGCAGTTCTCCCTATAAAATAATCATTCAATAAATGGATCTTAAGGTCAACGCAATCTGATCTGAAAAAGGCAAGAAAAAATTTTTTGCCGGGATAGGTCAATGGAAACAAGGCAATTTTCTCTGCCGGTGCGAGTCACAATTAGTTTGAAAATCAAACTATCATTTGCATATTTCGAATAATAAAAGCTCGTATTCACGAATATGAAAACATATACCTACATGCATCATCTTTACTAAACAATTTTGTTTAGACAAAATTTGATAATTAGACAAAAATTTGATAAATTTTGTTTAGTTGGTAGCTCAGTATATGATCTTGTTCCTCATTCTGTTATGCCTCAATGAATAGATCATTTAAGAAATATTTACAACTGCATTTCAAATGTTTGCTTACTTGAAATAAAGTGGGCCACGTGCCGGGTCTGAGCTTTAAATTAAAAATACTGCACCGCGCCGAAAAAACTTTGGTCATCGAATGCAAAATCTGATGTTATTCTAATCAAATATTTTAACAAGCAGTAAATATGTTGGTTGACTTTCTTACGCATGTTAGTGGTGTGCTGCATAGACGAAGCTAAAAGAAGTGAGAAAATCAGTATATTTTAGAATGTATAATTGTAGAAATATTTGCTTATACAGTGTCGGGTTTCCATGGTTATAGATATTTAACTACTGACCTGATTGTGAAAAAGTAAATGTTATTGAAGAGAGAGCTTCTACACTGCACAGACTTGTGGTGCAGGTGCACACGGGAGGAATAACCGATATTAATACCTTTAGTCGGATAGAATAGCACAAAAGAGACCTCACGTCTATCAGAGCTTCATTGCTATTGGAACAAACCAATGTGTGTGGGCTAGGTTTGAATTTGCATTCCGTTCAATGCAATATTGATCTTCTTGCCCCGTGAGACTAGTTCTGGCCGTGACCATCAGTATTGAGGAAAGTCATCTCTTTACCCAGGCACGCAGACAAGACAATTTATCTCTATGGACCAAACAGACAATGTAAAGGACCCGCTTGCTGGATAGGATGGCAACTGCCTTCTTCGAAGAATAACTTCATTATGAATCTGGCACGATGTAGTCCTCCTCACTGTGTTCATTGAGATTTCTGTTTGCGATAGTTGTTGTTCGATGAAGACAGTTACGATTCAATACGAGTTCTCTGTTGTTCAGACGTTCGGTTCCCTTCTCAAAATGAATGTTCTCTCAAAATAGACAGTAGGAGAAATCAGGAATTTGGCACCAAAATACGGTATTGTTTCAATGTTAAATATTCTGCATCGACCACAAGAGTTAAGAACAGTTCTTCGCAGATAAAATGTAGAGGCTCCGACAGGAAGATATTCATGAGATAATATCTATATTTGAGTTCAATCATTGAGAAACTGCCGACGTTTTGGGCTTATTACCCATCACCAGACTTCATACTACCCTTTTCTAGGACAAAATATTTGTAGATGAATTATTTTGTCATTATTGATCTTTGTTGGTATGTAGTGTATGTTGTGTTGGTATGACATTTTAATTGCCTGATGAGACGATAGAAGCGCATTACAAAAAGTATTGAACATTCTAGAATATGAAATTTTAGTGCAGCATTCTTATCGATAGAATATGTTCCTATTTATGGACTTATTATACCACTGTCTCTTTCCTCAATTCTCGACACACTTTCATTGACTTCAACATCCATTTACGAAGTAACTATCTCTCAAGATTTATGATGAATTTTCAATGCAGAACTAAAAATTGGTAAAACACTATCTCCGTGCGTTGATGCTTTATACAGGAAAATGAAGGCCTAAAACATTGAGTTTCTGTAATTTCCAGGCAGAGCCGAAAAGAAAAATTCTGATTAATGTCATCTTCCTCTTAGTGCTAGGAGATGCTTTTCTGCCGAACTTGGAAAATAGCTGAAAATGGAGTAACTTATGAATCTCTCAATCATCTTTTGGTCATGGATGTCAATGCGACCCAAAGAGACATAGGCTGTCGAGTCCCTGCAATTAATTTACAGTTGGGACTGTGGTGACCAGATTTTTTTCAACCAAAAACGGGACACCTGTCGAAGTAGGAGAAAGGTCCCGTCGCTGTTTCCTGCGGCAGGGAATAATTAACTCTCAAGATTTTGCACACAAACTTTTTTGCTTGAATAGCAGATTTTTTAAATTCTTGAAAAAAATTCCGGAACTTCTGTAACGGAATGACTACTACTGTCATTCTGTTCATCAAATGCCCCGATAAATGTAATTTATACACCGGTATGTGCAGTACTGATAAGTCAGTCAGTAACTCCAAGGAGTCATAAAATACCATCCCCTCTTCTGCATTGCCATTGAATATTGCTATTATGACAGTCAATATTCGATAATTTCTTCAAAGCAGCAATACTAGAATTTATTTATTGAAATCGAAGGTGTTATCAAATTGGACAAGCAATTGTTACTGAGTTCTTTCTCCACCTAATGATACACCTATGCTTCAGAAGTACAGTGCATCCTGTTTTGGCTAGGATGAGTGTTAGAAAATGGAAATAAATGATGAATTTTCACGTGACAAAGCTGTTTCCGGATCCGATCTCCTTTGGTCAGAGTTGTTGACGAGATGGATTTTTCTAGCATTATTTCTATTTTTCAACCTGATATGATCTTTTCTAATAATGCCTTTGCAACAGTCCTCAACGACAGTGTGAAGACGGTTTTAGGGAGACAATTTGTCATTGAATTATATGAAAGTCACTAGCTGAGACAGGATGTGCATTCAAGCAAAGATAAATACATGAACTTGTATGGTAGTGTAGTACAATAGTATAATAGACTATTTTATATTTGTACATGCAGTTTTGTGGACTGAGTTGGAGAACTGTTGCAATCGTTTAGGCAAGTCAATCACATTTGTAGGGCTTCGGCACGCAATGTTGATAATAATAATCAATCGCGGATGCGGTATTAAGTGCTTTGCAGATTGCAATCCACCGTCCACATGCCTGCGTTAAAGCAGTGACTTCCTGGCTAATTCGCGCTCTCAACAGATGGTCCGGTAGCCTTGTGGTTAGAGGGTATGCTTGCACGTCCTCAAGCTCCAACGTCGCTGGTTCAAACCTATCCACGATTGATGAGTCTCAACAGGCTGAGACATATCTCGTGGTGGCTACATCTGTTGAGATTTGATAAATAGATAATTATGGTTATAATGATTCAACGAATGCTAGCGTAAGATAAATGCGACGAAATTAGAAAATGCAAAACGGTATCGGCTACACACTGAATATCCTGAAAATTATTTATGCAGTATGCCAGTATATCGTATGTGATTGTGTTTCACGTCATCGACACGTATATATCATGGATTTGAGTCATTTCATCGACAGGTCGTTTCATCAATGTCTATGTCCAGATTCAGAAAGCATTGGAGTCCCTCATAAAGCTCAAAGACATCATAGCTTGATGTCTGTGAATTATTGAATTAATTGATGTGTTTAGCCTATCTATGGATGCATGATACTCTTGAGAGAATATCATCCACCTGTCGACGAAAAGACCCGTCGATGAAATGAACCAATATAGTGTCGACGAAGCGAATCACAGCCATATACATGTATACATATAAATGTATGTATATGTACATGTAGGTCAGATGTTGTAAATCTCCGTCAGCCAATCAAAGTTAATACAGTAAGTGACGAGCATGCAGCATACAGTGATGTCGTCGATATCAAGTGCTTAGAGCACTCATTATTTCGCTAATATCATCAATCTATCACATTATAATTCTGTCAAGATCACGATGATGGTTTACATGTAATAAGAATACATATCATTCTCCTACTCCTTCAATTTACTTTTTCATGATTCTCCCAATTTATCTGGTCATAACATCCATATGCTTAACACTTTCCAAGCTGTTAAGATTTATCCTTGCTCTTTTCGAATGAGTGAGAGATAGTTACAACGTGCTATCAAAATAAACGATTGGTATTCAACAGCTTTTCCCACAAATCACGAATGTAGCCAAACCAGTTTGTTCGAGAGAGAGAGAAATCACGACAAGAGAGATCGGGGACGGTATCAAATAGGCGTGAGATATTTTCTGATGAATATTAATGAACTGGCGGTCGGTGCTCCACAATGCAAGCGTTTTCTGAGACATTAAGGATGAAAGCTAGAGGAGGAAATTCAATATAATTCAGAAAGGATAATTCGGATACCAAATCAAAAACTAAAGGAAGGAACTTCACTTTCGCTTGACTTAGTGATTGCAAAGTAGCAAAATATAGAAAGAAATTTTAAGAATATTTCATTTATAAAGACTTAAACAGTCAAGAGACTGAGTTATAGGCAAAATAGATACATGGACAATCGTTGAAAGCATTTCAGATTCAGTTTCAATGAAAAAAATCAACAATCTAGAAAAAAAATTCAGGAAAGGAGGATTAATGTCAAAATCGAAATTAGGCCAATATGTTTTAAGGCGTACCACCGTGGAGTATTGAATTTTGTTGTTCATGTTGTCGAACAGCTGAGAATTTTAAGTTCCTTGTGGAATTCTGACTTAAACTGGAAATCACAGTTTTTAGAATATTGAATCACGTTGCTCAAGACGACAATATGTTTCAAAGGTCAGAGCTTTTTAAATCGTGATTAGCTATGAAGAGCTTTCTTACTACTTCAAACATTCAAAGTGTTATGTTGTGTGCTACTCAATTACATGCTACGTTGAACTATATGAAGGACTCATGAAAATTGTACGTAAAATTTTCAAGCGCACTAAGAAAAGCCTCTACCCATGTGTCCATGTTCAAACAATTTTTGAAAACTTTTTTCAAGAGGAGATGGAAACACTTTGAGATTTTTATAAAAAGTGTCACAGTCAAAATCATCCTTGGTATACAATGTTCTCTCTCTCTCCATCTATCAAGATAGGCTTATGAAAGCAGAAATTCTATTTTCTAGTGACTCCGAGAGCAACAATGGGATTGCATGCTACCGTGTTTAGATCGTTTACAGTATGCCTCTTTACGGGAGGAACAATTTTGAAAAATTAAATTATTTAAAAAAAACATTTCAAACCCAATTCTAGATATCGCGAGTGATTTGTCAAAACTGCACCACTTGAATGGCGTTGATATCTTTTTTCAATTGGTCATTTTGTGCTAATTCTAGGGTCAACAGTTCGAGTCGAAATGAATCACTTATGGTACACTCCCCATTAGCAGGTTCAATGACATTCAAGACATTCAGTCAAGTACACATGCCAGATTCGATCTTCTGAGCAGGACAAGGCAGGAGAACAGTCAATTCTTGGAATTCAATGTGTGCGGGGAGAAGCTCCGAATACTTCCGCCCCGATGGCTATTTTGCTTGTAGTTAGACTTGAGATTTTGCCTCTTAGTCGCTAATTTATGCCCCAGGAACACATGCCGAAGAAAGCCATTGGCAATTCACGTATGTTTTTTGAAAAGCAAAAAGTCGTGCTTGCGTATAGTGTATATTAATAATTAATAATGTAATTATCACAAAACCAGATAGTGACGGGTTGGGTCACCATGATATGTGAATGACGTTTCTCAGTCAACTTCCAAGCAAATTTTCATGTTAAAATTTCAGATTATTTATTGACCTCAATCTGTCTTATCGATTTGACCAGCACTTAGAAAATGAAGGACAATGTTGATCTCCGATCAAAACATTTTTGCTACATTTCGCCTCAAACCGATTGTCGGTAGTTGGAGAAGAGCAGAATCAGATAAGGTTGTAGCCAGGGTCTGTAAAGCCAAGTCAGAGGCATTTCGGAGCAATGATTTTTGGTCTTAGCCGAACTGATTCACTATGGCTTCGGGTCTGATACATTGGAGACCCTTTTCTTAAAGAATGTACACGTATGTCTTAAAGACGCTATAGAAAAGAAGGACACAATTGATTTCAAAGATGACTAGTAAATAAAGTCAAATTGTGCAATAGAAAAATACCAGATCAAGGAAGATAACAAGTTGAAAGAGTGTCAATTAAAGGAATGTCTATTTGTAGACACGCAGTTCAATGGGATTCATTTGTTGTTAATACGTTTTCATCACATTTTTCGATTTTGTGTTCTTCCAGTCAAAATGTTAAGTTGCGTATGATGCGTGGTGATTGACAGTTAATTAGTGCCGTTTTGAGTTGTGATCCCTGTTTTTCATAGTTGTTGCATTTCATTTCACTTGGTCGTTGCACATGAATAGAGCACGAAAGCGCTCGTGCATTACTTCCATATTACATTGTTTTGATTTTGGTGTTTATTGTCAATGGGTATCGTTTTGGATTACTGAATGGGGCGACTATCTTTATCTTTAAAGAAATGTCGTTTTTCTAGCATTTCAGGAACTTGACAGGAACGCATCTTTTGACCGTTTAACTTTTGAAGGGAAACAAGAGCATTCTTTGAGAGAGAAGTGATGTGTGTATACCAAATTTTGCATTCACAAACAGTGTAGATAACGTACAGAAGATATGAGAATTAATTGACCTCATGTACGGGAGCACTCCACCTGCAGGAGCAGTCTGAGGTACTCGCAGATGCATATAGGGTTAATATCTTTCCTTTCATTTATGAACAGCGCTTCCCCAATGACGTGATAAAGAATCATATACGAAATGCATTGGGCGAAGATGGAAGTAATATATTATCTCGGTTTCCAGTTGCAAACCACATTGCAACCGATAAATAACTGCTTCTTTCAAGAAACGAAATTCGACTTAAAGTTAGAATAAGGTCACTGCCTATGCAGCTATGATTTTTCTACTTAATATGGCAATGAATTAGCTTAGATTCCGCAATCAATCTTGAAAATCTATTACAAACTACGGCGGAATGTCATAAGGATATTTCATTTCCCAAACGTCCAGACAACTTCAAGCACCTATTTTCTATCAAGTTACAAATTCCAAATAGGATAATAACACATTTCACGGCGTCAATTATGCGATAAAATCCCCTAAATTCTCATGTTTTGACGATACATTATTAAAATTTGAGTCCATTATCCGAACAACATTGTTCAATCCTTCATGTTGTCAGGCATTCATCTATAGTCTCGACACGGCGATAAAGTCAAACCCTTTTGCGTGGTATCTTTTCTACGGTGGTAATAGTTGCATCCTGATAACTTCCGACTGATGATAGTTTATAAAGCCTTGTTTGATGACAATGGAATTTTAGCGGAAAGACTTTAGCCAATTCTTGGAAATCAGCAGGCGTAAAACGTGATCATGGATATGAAAGAAACTGAGGATTAAAGATATTTGAAGCTCTTTTCAAGTCAAGTATAATATTTTATGTTCTGGTAAATTAAAAGTAAAATAACATTGCTTTTGATAGAACACAAGTAGTAGCGAAAGCTTTGAAGCGCTTGTTGTATAAATAGCAAGTTCTTCTCTGCATGCTATATTGACTATTAATTATAAGCGGAAATATTTTACTTCTGTAATTATCGAGTCTCATCCTTTGAGAGAGCAGCAAAAATGTGAGGTAAAGCGGTAGCGAAAAGACAGAGAAAAATATCTGCAAAAGAGTTCATTTTATTCAAAGAGATAAATTACCTTGTCTACATATTTCGGTCTAGAGATGAATTTCCTCAATACGGATGGTCACGGTCAGAACTAGTCTCGAGTGGTAGGAAGATCAATTTTCCATTGAACGTATTGCAAATTCATGTCTGAATTCTGACGAGCTAGAAGACTGACACATTAATAAACGCACGCAGTCAGTAAATTTAGATCGTGAGGAGTCAAGTGGTGTGAATAGCATTTCAATTTGACGAATTTATCACGGAGGAAAATTGAGTTAAAGATGTGAACTTTCACTTGACAAGCCTACCTGCAACCTGACCGCAGATTGTGATTTCGCTGATACGAACTACTTTTGCAATGCGCGAGCTTAGACCATCACACAAGCCAAAGTGAGACGAATATCTACAGTACTGTGCAAAATGATTGCCCCACCCTAAATTTTATGAGATATTCGGCGAATTATGACTTTAAGTGACGATAAGGTATCACATATTGGTATAACTATTTCGAAAACTTATCTTAGTGTTATCCTATCGTACTAACTATTGTAAATGCTTATTAGAATGCATATTTTAGCTGATTTCCTTTATGCTGTTGGTAAAATGCAAAACCATGTATGCATTTATCAATTAACAATCCATAGAAACAAACTTATTTCACATGAGATATAGCAAAGTTCAGTAAGTCAACGGTCCACCTTTCGCCTTAATGCATTCTGCTACTCGTCGAGGCATCGATTCTATAAGTTTTTTGCAAATACATGTATCAGTCATTTCATTGGTTCGCATCAAGATGTCCAGGCATTGCTTGATGATGTCTTGCTTCGTCTTCACTTCATGCTTATTAATTTTTTGCTTCAAGATGAACCATAAATTCTCTATAACGTTCAGGTCCGGGCTGTTCCCCGGCCATTCCAAAAGCCGCACTCTATTCAAACGCAAGAACTCCTTACACACTTAGGCGGTATGGCATGGTGCCAAGTCTTGCTGAGGGATCCACGCCTCACCTTCCCATCAATCATGCGCTTGCGGTAACACTCTGCTTTCCAGAACTCGGAGGTACTGCTCTTTATTCATTGATCCATCTACGAAATGGAAGCGCCCTGTACCTCGTATTGACATGCAACCCCATATCATTAGCTTTAAAGGATGACGAAATCCAGCAGCGAAGTGATCTGCTTTTGGAATCTCACCAACCGTGCGTCTCACGAAGCGGGTCTGAAGTGGTTGGATCTCTATGCATGTTTCATCGGTAAACATGACTTTTGACCAGTCATCAATATCCCAATGCCTGTGATCTTTCGCCCATCGAAGTCTTTTTTCTCGCATTGCTGGCGTTAATACTGGACTATTAATTGGCAGATAAGCTGGCCGTCCTGCCTCCAAGAGTCTTCTCCGAACGGTAGAAGAGTCAAGTTCCACACCATAATCAGTCGCAAGCTCTTCAGCCAATTCTCTGGATGATGCTCTAGGAGCGGCTTTTGATAACTTTACAATCGTTCGGTCTTCTCGCTCTGAGGTAACCCTAGGGCGGCCATCAGCTTCCGTGTTACCTCTTTCCTCAAATCTTTGAATGATACGATCCACAGTGCGACGATCTTTTCCCACTGCAGCTGCAATTTCCCGATGAGACATCGAACCAGATTGATAAAGGCCAATAATTTGACCGCGAGTAAAATCGCTGGAGGTTGCCATTATCAGCGCACAGTGAAAACAAATGTCATTGACAAGACGATGCAACATAGAAATCAGTATACCCACGCGTGTTGAATGCAGCATTGATGACAACTGTTGTCTCGATTCCCGCAATGATTGGCCGCTGACTTGATTCAACCAAACATGACGCATTATCGCATAGCAGCTATGCTGATTAAACGTGTCGAACAACATAATAAATGTTTGTCTTTTCCTTCAGGCCTACTCCTCTCTATTTTTTATTTATTTATTTAGTACACCAATAAGTGCAAGGAGCACCAAGGCAACACAGGAAATACATTCAGGAGGGAACAATTAGAAGTTACAATAAAACATAAAAAGCTTTCGTTTAAACTGTTTCACCGTTTCACTGTTCACAATATCGTCGGGGAGGCGGTTCCAGTCATTTATAATGCGGTGGGAAAAAGAGGATAGGCGACAATTCAGATTTGTTGGGTGGGCGAAAATTTTGTAGTTATGTCCACGGGTTAGGGAAACACTAAAGGTGAAGAAGGAATTAGGATCACTTGGAGTAAGGTGGTTACATATTTTGAACACGGTTGTAAGGTCCATAATCCGACGACGACATTGTAGTGTTGGGAGTTTCAGAGCTCTCAGTCTTTCTTCGTAGGGCAACGAGGATAGACCACGGATGCTTTTGGTGAATCGACGTTGTACACGTTCGATAGCCAGAATGTCTTTATTCAGGGATGGATTCCAGACTGGGATGGCATATTCGAGGTGAGGGCGGACCAGTGTCTTGAAGAGACGAATAAGCAGATCAGCGTCCCGAGAGACGAATGTCCTGAGGATGGCAGATACAATGCGATTCGCTTTCTGAACACAGGTCAGAATGTGCCGAGAGAATTTTAGGTCTTTTGAAATCAGAACTCCAAGGTCTTTGACACACTTGGAATTATTCAGGAAACTTTCATCCAGACGGTAGTCCGAGGCTGGATTGCGAAATCCAAGGTGTAGAATGGAGCACTTTTGGGGATTGAGCGATAGCTGCCATTTCTTCGACCAGGTGGTTACAGCGTTGAGGTCAGCTTGCAAAAGTTCTTTGGCTTTCAGGGGATCAGTGCGCTTGATTTCGGAGTACAATTTTACATCATCAGCATATTTCAATAAAGAAGAGTTTGTCAAGGTGTCATCAATGTCATTAATAAAGGCGACAAACAGATCTGGGCCTAAAACGGATCCCTGGGGGACACCAGAAATCATGCTGTAGGGGGAAGAATGCACACCATCCACGACAACACTCTCAGTTCTATCCTCAAGAAAAGCTTTCAGAAAACATAGAAGTCTCCCTCCAATGCCCAAGGAAGTCAATTTCGAGAGGAGACGAAAGTGAGGGACTGAATTGAACGCTTTTTCAAAATCGAGATAGATGACGTCAGCCCACTGACCGCGATCCACAACAGATGTTAAATCCTCGAGGAATTCTAAGAGCTGGTGGGTACTAGACGAATTGGATCGAAAACCAAATTGAGAGCGCTTGATTATGTCATATTGGTTCCAGAACTGCCACTGGTGATCGCGAACAATCGACTCCATCAATTTGGAGGCAGTACAAGTCAGGCTGACCGGACGGTAATTCTCTGCCTTCTTGCGACAACCTTTCTTATGTATAGGAGTAACCAGAGCGTGCTTCCAGACTAGCGGGATATTCCCCAGCTCAAAAACGATCTGGAAAAGGCGAGCAAGAAGTGGAAGCAGAACAAAAGCACCTTGTTTGTAGCAGATATATTGAATGCCATCAGGGCCAGGGGAGGAGAAATTCTTCTTATGTGATAGGTGGAAGCGAATTCTATCAGGTGTGAAGACTACATCAGTGAGGTAATGATCAGTTTGTGCATGAACAGCAGGTATGGGAAGAGACTCAGAGGTGAAAACAGATTTGTAGGAATCACCAAGAATAGTAGCTGAGTGTAGGGGATCATACACTACTCGGTCAGTGGACGGGTCGACAAGCGGACCAACGGTGGATCGAACCTTTTGTTTAGATTTTATATAGTTCCAGAATCGCTTAGGATTGTCACTGTTAGCCAAAGATAATTCAAAATTGTAAATAGATCTGCGGATTGCTTGTTTCAAGAGGTTAGATGTATGATTGCGCAAACGTCTAGCCAACGTCTATTTGGTAGATTTCATAACTGATAGTGTCACAGGCCATATAAAACGCATGCAAAGGACTGTAACTGAATGAGGAAATGATGAAATTGATAAGTAGAGCCATTGATTTTGACCAAATATCATTATAATTAGCTATACATGTAAAAGAGCTGTTTTCATAGAATACTTGTGGGTGGGGCAATCTTTCTGCACAGTACTGTATGTCAATCTCTATCTGCCACCATCACATACAATTTCTGATTTAGGAGTATGTCCGCTCTAGACTAATCTATGTGATTTTGCTGCTCATAGTCTTATCAAATCAACGGAGGACTACACAATTTCGCTAGTAAACTTGCACGACATGGCAGTAGTGCGTTAAATGTAATGCAGAAACTAATGCTAATTGAAAATCTCAATTCAACTCCGAATATAGCTGCAAGCTCAAGTTGAGGGGTTGTGCCCATGTCAAGAGATAGAACTACAATGCGGACCTGCTGATGATGTCTGATAATGGATAAAATGGCAGCTATTCAGATATTCCCATTTTCAGCTGAGGATTCTCATACAATGATGTAAATCATCCCAGCAGTCATTTATAATAGATTTAAATGATTACTAAATTGAATGATTAACTTGAAGTAGTCCTGATATGGACTGATGGCGTTCTCCAATCCGCAAGTGTACAAATGCAATGCTGCTCTACCCATTGGATTAATCAGTTCTTAAATAAACTGAATGGAGGTTTCTCGTTGCAACGAATTTGAATTGATCAGCTTTGGCCCAATAAGTGGTAAAAATGGAAATTTTGAGACATGTAACACTACTCATTCTTACTGTTGATATATACTTCTAATATAGATTCCAAACACAGCCGCATACACGTTCAACACAGACGTCTATTATACTGTACCGACTACAGATGCTGGTAGTGGAAATAGAAAAGTGGAATGGTCACTATCTGTTCATGAAGTTAAAATGGATACTATAAAACAACAGGAAACTGATGAAAATTGGAAAAGTGAGGGTAAACCATATAACTACAATGATACTAATACACCGATTACAATTGAACTAATGCTACACACTATAACTGACACTACACATGGTGGATAATGATAATAGTGGACAACTGGAATCTGGAAATACAATGGATAATCGAGGGAAAAAACAGAACTACAACGACCCTCTTCGACATTTTATTGTACAATCTTTATTTTAGTTATTTACTTGTCGGTCTTCTTCACGAGTCTATTCTTTATCGTCATGGTCATCAATAGATATCAATAGACTGTGTCTTCGTTGATCTGTCCGCAAGCATGTGCATGCCTTCACTCGTAAAATTGCCACCATTGAGAAAGCCCGACGGGCGAAATATATCTGGTGCTCGCATTTTCTGATTTCTGCATCACTTGGTTCTATGGGATTTAGGCAGAGCGTGTGGCGTGCGTCAACCTTGACAGGGGCGCCGCTTTACACAACCCACTATACCTAAGACTATACTATTTCTTCACTTGAATCTGTTATCGCAAGTTTCTGAATCCGCCTACAGTACTTCATGGAATCCAATATTTCTTCATTTGTTCTTCATTTGCCTTCATCCACAATGATATGCTTTGAAATAAGATGCTTCGACCACTACTTCAGCCGATTACCGATTACGGGATATAAAACATAATTCTGCAGTCCGTCAGTCATCAGCAGGTACTCGTCTAGTTGTGTTTAGATCCCCTAACCTGAACACTTAAACCCAGACGAGCGGAGTCCCTCACATTGTGGCTGAAAAAATACTGAATAGGTGATGATATGTCAAAAAGATCAGTAAAACATCATGCAAAGGTTGCGTTTCCCACATGTAATCTCATCCTGTCATTAAATTCATATCATCAATAAATACAGCATACTTTTTGCGATCCGCTCATGTAAACAAATCCTGTACATAAATCTGTGCCTCCTTCGATTCCCACAAGTAAGCAAATCCTGTTTATCTTCACTTCCCACAAATATGTAATCGTCGTGTGATAAATATGAAATCCGCCTTTACAAAAGCTTTACCTCATTCATCGTGACTTTACAATGGGAGCTCTCTCATCTCCCTTAAGCCATGCTAAGCGTTCTGTACCCTCTCTCTCTCTCCATTCTGCAGTCTCTCTTTTCGCTGATAAAGAGTCGGGACGAGATACGACCGAGACAAAAACGCGTAAATATTGTTTTTAACTTTCGGTAAAACTACAGGGAGCGAGTGATTTTACTTGTATATAAACTACTCTCTCTTCACCGCCCCATGTGATGGCTGTAAGTTATTGTCAGTTAGCTCACCACCCGTAGAACAAGGCGTTAAGGAAAATGTGAGTCATTTGTTGTCGCTTGCCTTATTGAAATTCACAGAGTGAAGTGAATTGTCTACCGCGAAAAACCACATTCGCAAAGCGATTCGTTATCCCTCAACTCAACAATTAGTCATTCTACTGTATGAAATCAACAGTTTTTTTCTTTGGTTTAGAAAATTGAGATTTTTTGAACAGGTATTTGCTTGGGTATTTTCGCCATATGTATGTTGACACCACTGACACGTGAAATAACAAAAGTGCTAGAGCTATTGTTAATGTATGAGAACGTATTTGTGCAGGCGCACGCATCTTCATGTCCTCATGCACACTACCTGACTCGGAGCTTCTTAGGAATGTTAGGGATAAATCCGGTAGTTAGTATTGTGAAGGGTACCAGTAATAAAAGCCCAAGCTAATGACTGCCGGTAAATTTACATCATAAGAGATGCAAATGGCAACTATTAACGGAAATATTACTAGAAATAGTGGTAATCATTACCGGGAGTAATTGGCCGAATTAATAGTAATCTGGTCGTGTCTTTCCTCTCTCACACTAACATCACGTATTGCATTTTCAACACTCCCTGTACACTGTAGAGTACGAAATCTGGCTGATTTTGAATACGAAACCGATGTACAAAACGAGAATAACAAAATGTACGAAACCGCTATTGTTCGTACATTTTGTTATTCACGTCTAGTACATCGCTTTCGTAAGAAGCTTTGGTATCTCACAATTTATAGTGTACAAAGACCATTTCCAAAATTTGCCGCTTTCTATCACTTTCAAATTCGCAGGTAATGTTTATGTTCCTGTGCACGCGTGTAAAAGGCAATCCGCTTCCTCTCTGTCACGTACAATGACAAAAGTATCATCAATAGACACCGACATCTTAGGGGAAAATATTTGTCATTTTAGGCTTTTTTAGGTGAATAATTTTACAAAATTTAGGTTGTATATTTTGGTGAATCAAAAATCCATTAAAATGTCTAGATTCATTGAGAGCGATGTTGCTTCATTTTTTCGGTAACTAATTTGTAAACAAATACCGCGACAATAATCTACGCATTAGTTTAAAAAAAGAATTAGAGAAAAGAAAGTGACAAGTAAGTCATATATTTAATCGCGATTCGGAGCGATTTCAAGCTATAATAACTGCACAGATTAAACATAAACAACAAAGTAGGCCTATATATATGCTTCAAGATGTGTATTGACAATTCAATTGCACAATTTTGTATGTGTCAAGCAGATCAAAGTTACTCGCATTTCAAATGCAATATAAATTCAATTAATATGTGTAAAATAATTTGAAACTATGACCAGAAGCATGTGGCACTGCCCAGAATCATTCATCAATGTCTTCATTATTCCGAATTTCAAAGCAATTTGTTAAAATGATTTTCTCAGTGTTTTCCAATGTGAGTAGATGAATTGATCAGATAGCAAGTTTTAGTGGTGTTTTTAAAAAATATCCGGAATTTAGGTAAAACATTCATTTTAGGTGATTCACCTAAATTGTCGCTGTCTAGTCATCACCATACCGAGTAAAGAACATGGACCGTCAGTGGATGATTACTTGACGAGAGGCCGCGAAAGATCTCGAGAGATTAAATAACGACATCAATTTCATCATTGCTATTTTCAATCTGCAAATTATTTGGGCACAATCAAAGTTTACTTATTTAGGTAAATCTAGAAGCAACCAATAGCAATGCATGAAATTAATGATTCTTACAAGTGTAGCTACCCGGGGAACTAGACACTGATATTAAATCAAGAGGTTAATCAGAAAATAACTTGACCTAAATGAAACATTATGCGCTATAGGTCTGAGTCAATAGAAATTAAAAAGTTACAAGTATGTAAATTTGATTTACAGGGTGGACCCCCACTTTGATTGTTTTGTCGGACCACATGTATCGCTACAATAAAAGAATAGGCTCTTTTAGTTTCCACCTGAGCTAAGAGGCACGAGCCCTTGATTCATGCTGCAATAATATCCCGTCAAAACAGCCCCGCTATGTAAATCATGCTTCCTTTTTGCTTTATTTAATTTCAGGAAAAATAAAGCTGCGTTCATCTCTTATGTTTTACGGCTTTGCATGCCACAATGTTAAATGATATTAAGCAGAGAAGTATCTAACACTACTATCTTTTCTAATCCCAAGCAATCTGGCAATTTTTTATCATCACCAGCCGTGCAGATATAAGCCAGGAAGCGTTGTGCAGCAAGTTGTACAGCAAATAGTTTAGACTCTTCCGAGCTGCAAAAATTAGTCCTCAAGTGGCGAAGCCCAGCTTCTGCGTCTGCCAAGGAATTTAATGTTTAAATTGTTTTCTGATACCATCTCTCTGGTCAGAATTTATGGAAAACATGTCCATTTTGAGGGGAAAATTAACAAGAGGACACTTTAAGATTAAAAGTTCACAAATAGATATGATGCTTGCGCAAAATTGCTTTTTCTGTAACTTTTGGCATTAGCGATTTCAAAAGAAAAAGCATAATTGACTTCTAGAATCGTTAGATTAGGAATTTATTCTCTAATTTCCCATTGTTTTTTGCCCGCACGTTTGACGCAAGATTTTCTGATAACACAGTGGGCGCACTGTAGACCGTAGACCGACAATTATCCTATAAAATTGCTGACAAAATCAACCGACGATTGTCACCTCCAATATCCCGCGATATCCGACGACTATGCAGGTTCTCCACCGACGAAATTCTGTAGATTTTTGTCGGTTATCATTTTATTTATATTATAATTTTCTTAATAGTTTTTGAAGAAAATTGTTGAATGTTGGTTTCATCTTTTCGATTAGTGATTGCACTTTTGGGTAAACTGTATTATTGTGCGCAAGATCATTATTTATTTTGACATAATTTAATTGACTACCTACATTTTTGATAAAATTTAATCTATAATTCATTGCTATTCATTTCGTCGCTTTTTGTCAGTTATTGTAGGTGTTCAGTGTCAATCATCCTACAAGAACTGACTAACAATGACCGTCAAAATAGATTTTGTAGGATAAATGTCTGTCAATTGTCAGTTAACGGTTTACAGTGCGGATAGAGTGGTATCACTGCTCTTCATAGTTACTGTAGAATCAGTAGACAGCGTCTATCTTTCCAAAATCGAATTTGTTTCTGCCAAATTGTTTGCTTCAGTTTCATCGGTGGCCTCAACAAACACGGTCAACGAAGCATGCTCAAAGAAAAATATAACTAATAATTTCGCGATCCTTCAAATTCCTGTGAACAAACAAACTTCAACTTGTGAAATTCCAGAAGTTGGCTATCAAACAGCTCTTCTCATATCTCTTCAAAGAGAAAGATAGTCAAAGTTGACAAATTGACTTCATTATCACGACGGCAGATGCGCTGAATGTTTTGACGCTCAAATGAATAAAAGGCGGATTTCTGTTTATGAGTTTAGCAAACATCTAACATCTAGCACGAAGTTTTGGAATTTTCAATAACTCAGTCACAGCATTTAGCTGTTCATGATGAATTGAAACTTAAAACAAATCGTGTATATAATTGAAACTCAGTTTGTTCTGTTTTTTGAGAATGTATCATGCTGTCTACTATTCGCATGCTGTACATTGCTATACAGAACTTTTGAAGAAATATCAACATTAATTCTGAAATGTCTCATTTTACAGGCAAAGGAAGTGTGTAGAGATGAAATGAGATTGTTCAGGTGTTTGGATAATCCTTATTTCATTGACATAATTATTTGTTTTAGAGGAAATCCCTGAGCCCGATTTTGGCAAACAAAAAAGAACTAACTTCAATGTTTCGGTGTACTTTCGGTGTACCAAGTGTCCGTATCATCTTCAGAGGAACTGATATAATTGTGAGAAAAGTCTGAGCAGAATACGAAAAATATGAAATTCAATAGCAATGGCTGTCAATGGGGCCGATTACTCCCTTTGCGGGTGACAATTTCATTTTTTTGAGCGACGAATCTAGGTTGAATAGCGATAGGCTGGGGGTGGTACTCGCTGCGGGCATTCGCCTGCGGGCACGGGCGCGGGCATGTATGTACAATATTGGCTTAATCCGTGAATTCATTCCCGGTCGGTGGATGTGCAGGTAGGGATTCATGGCGGCAAACATGTAGACTAACTTTTATTATATCATTGAATATAGTTACTGTAGAATTGAACTACATCGTATTCTTTTGTCACTATTTATTAAGGTTAGACCTAGGCCTATGTTAGCATCTTACATACGTGTATATAGTCCGGCAGCCAGAACGAGTTTCTGCAGGGAACGAGACCGAAAGTGAGACTTTCATAGAATGATGTACACCCTATGCCTACTACGAATCGGTGTGTCTGCCGAGCTCTAGTGAGTTCCATTTCTTGTCAGACAGGATCAAAGAAAAACACATGTAAATCCAATGGGACGCAGATTGTAGTTTTTGGCTAAAATGAGATTTTGTATGTTTTCTCCGATTAAACGAAAAGTACATGTACTAAGCCCAGCGTCATAATTTGCATGGCATGGAATGTCTTCAGGTCATTTCCTTTCACCTTCAAGCACCCCTGTCTGTAAAGTTAAACATAAATAGATTTGGTGAGCTTCTTAATGTCGGCAAACACAAAGATTGAGCAACTATATCCACATTCAACCATATTCTCACATATACAATGTCGATCGGAAGCATGGTAATAGCACATGCACATCATAGGAAATGACCTGAAGACATTCCATGTCAAAGATTACGACTATAGACTTAATACTTTCCAGTTGGTAAGCGAAAACATAGAAAAGTTCATTTTAACCAAAAACTGCAATCTGCGTTCCTTTGAATTTACATGTGTTTTTCTGTGATCCTGTCTGATAAGAAGAGGAACTCAATAACTCGGCAGTAGACATGTGGTGTACATCATTCTGTAAAAGTCTCACTTTCGGCCTGGTTCCCTGCAGAAGCTCGTTCTGGCTGCCGGACTAATAGGCCTTATTATCTTGTTGTGAATGATGGTATTATTCACCTAGCAATTTCGCGCAGCGTGATGCTGATAAAGCGTGTTGGGCTAGTCATCACGACAGAGGGATTTTAACTTCCTCTATGAATTTTGATATTCTCTATTTTAATTGGGTTTTATACAAAAGGCGTGTGTAACGTGAAACGTTTGACGTCAACTAATATTTCGCATTGTCATTGCGGGATAATACTGACAACGAATTTCCTGCTAGTGCAACTTGTAATACTTCGCGATGTCAGATGTGAGAACATCCTGCATTGCCAGCTTCCACGTTTCTCGAAAAAAACCAATGTTAGCTAGAAATATAACATTCTAGGTTCAGGAGCAACAACTGAGCTGCGGCAATGCGGGGAACGGTGAGGGACGGACAAACGTGCGGACACGTGCCCCACCCCAGATGATAGGCAAATGCAGTGAAATGGAGAATAATTCATGCAGATTCCTGTGTAATTTTCAGTTAGATCAGTTTCCCAACATGCCCACAACATGCCCGAAATAGCAGGATTTGAGTTTTGTCCTACTCCTACACGAAGAAGACGCAATCGAGGCCGAAGACAAGAGCTAGCTTGATACTGGTGATGCGTCTTCAACTTGAAAAAAGGATTATGATTCTATCAAGTCAATTTTTCGCAGTTGAAAAGTCAAACAAATGTGACGGGAATATTCGTGTCAGTAAAGTGAACCTGACAGTAAAGGATTCATGGATGCACGACTTTCAAAAATATGCATCCGACTTGTGCAATACTACGTGTATAATTTTGCTGCGAATAGGAATAGCACAAATAAAATAATGCACTTCGTGGCGATGAATCATTTTACGCGTCTTTAACTTTGGTATCCGAACTGCACCAATTTTTATTAGGCTAAAGATGCATTAAGAGAAGATTAAGATAGCATTTATACGACCGAAATATAAATACAAAACCACTTGATTCATTGTCGATCAATTTCGTATCGTTTATTGATACATCATCAGGGCTTCTAGGCAAATCAGCAAAATGAGGTTTATTTAAAAATTAAAATGATCAAGTAGACACAGTTAAGAACAGCTAAAATGAAACTTACAATAGAAGGTTGGAAAGGCAAATGGCGCATTTACAATTACCTCTCTGTAGTACAATTTAAAGGTATGCAACGGAACAGAAGAATCGCATTCGTTCAATAAATTGTCAGTTTCATGCATTTGAATCAATATGGACTCAGCTATGCGAGTGTGCTTAGTACGGCAGACAATAGAAAAATCATTGGAAGTTGCTTTATGAATGTGCTTTGTAATTTCAGAATCTTGCGGTCTGCCTTTTTAATATGCTCATCAATTCGAGTAATCAGTGTAATGAGTAATGAGTGCCTACGAGTCTCACCTATGTAGCTGCATTGCCCACATTTGAATTTGTAAACACTAAATGAGAGATAAGACTCGTAGCCATTATCTTATAAAAGATTACGATATGTCGAAAAAATATTTCTATTTACTAGTTTCTCAAACCAGGAATGCAATATTTAGTGAACTAAATAAGTCAGTAAACTCAATTAGCTTGATTAAATAGAAATTGCTAAAGGTTCAAAAGGCTGTCTCCGAGTACCCCTTTTTGCGGCATATTTTTCCACTCTGCGTTGGAGAATTAGCACGCTCCAGCGGACTGAGTCTTCTCGGTTCGTCTGTATGAAGATAGCGGAACAATTTCTTAGTTTCGCTGATTGGCGCGGTAATTCAACTTTATTTTGTCACTATACCAATTTGTTGCACTGATCATAATTATAAGCTTCATTCCTCATGAAAATGCAGTTTATAGCCGGAAATCTGATTGAGTGCATTTTGAATGCTTTGATTTTAAAAATTGGTACCACTAACTTTACAATGCAGATCGCAGAAAAAGTAAAATTTTGATTTCCAGTCAAAAACTGCATTGATATGAAAAATGAAGGGGTTTTTTGTGATCACCGTAACAAATTGAATGAGGTGTGACAAAAATTGATTTTCTGCGCCTTGAACCGAACATAAGAAATAAACATAGAACATAAGAAATAAAAACATAAGAACTTCATAGAGGACCCACTTTTAAACTTGAATTTCTCAAAAGCGACTGCGAATCTGTCAAATCAGATTCGAGATCAGGAAGATGAAATTCTTAAATCAGAAGTTGCATCGAATGCATCGCTGTAATAAAAAGTGGTTGCGATGGGTGGTTCTCCTTACTTCTCATGCGGTTTTCCGGTTTCATTTGTGCAAGCGCAGAATTCAAATGTGCACAACAAATGTGTTCATTTCTTGAACTTGGTCAGTCTTCTCTCTCAAATCATTCAATCTTCTTCAATGAATTATTATCAAATGTTGGACACACAGAGTTAGATTGTTTAATCGCATCACTTTGCTAGAAGTGCAAACTGATTCAAATAGATGGCACATGCAAGAACTTAATAAGTGGGCAAAACGAAATTTTCAATGCCTTGAAGAGATAGGAAAAATAGTCGTGCGTCGCTTGCGGATTGCTCTGAATTCCTTCAAAATTCTCCGATCGCCACGATTCCTTCAGATTCGAAGAATTCAGATTGTTGCGCAAAAGTTTTCTCGATAATGTGGGTCCCTCCGCTCATTATTAAAAAAGTTTGCAGGCGCATGAAAAAACGTTCACAAACTTCTCTGTAGAACTTGATATCGACTGTGTCTACTTGCTGTGTGATCCGGTTGATAACAATCACTGGAACTTCGCGCAATTTGACGTGTTTAATGTTGAACTGGCTGCTCACTGTTCGATTGCTATGGTATTTAGTCAGGAGATTGTTCCATTTCAATAACGCTACATGTTCCAATGCTTCCCTTCTAGTCAAACAGAATAAGAGACGACCTGTCTAATTCTGTGGTTGGACATTTTTTTTCATTTCCCATGGTTGTTGGATTAAAGAGTGTGTACTTTAAGTGAGGAGGAACTCCACAAATCGAATTATTTTACTTATTTATTTATTTTAACAACCCATTTTCCCTGAAAAGGGATCGGGGAAATGTTATGCACATAAAAATAACACTATATTATAACTATAACTCTTTGTTGGTGCCCATTGCTATAATGTTCTCATAATTAAAGGATTCATGATTTTATACGGTGTTGAAATGAAAATATCATTTATATTGTTCGGCGCTTCGTCCGTTCTTTATAGAGCAATATACGGAACTGCATCGTGGCTGCAGGAAATCGCTGTCTGACAAAAGCTCACAAACGACTGACAGTGACATTGCATAGACGGGAATGACACGTGATACAGACATTACAGCAAGACACAGCGATTGACAACTTAGTGTAAAAACTCATGTGTAAGTCAAGAATAAAGAAGTCTTTTTCTCAGCATCATTTTGTAATTATTTATTTATGATTTTATATTTTTCCTTCTTTTCCTCCTTCTTCCTCATTTTCTTTCCGCTACCTTCTCTCATGTTACTTTTCTTATGTACGTCAATCTAATTATCTTCGTATTCGATTCTTTATTCTTGACTTCTCCATTTCCATTATTTCTTCTTGATCCATCTCTTCCACTTGTTTCATTACCAGTTCGTCTCCCATCCCTGCCCACCTCAGTCTCTTTTCCACCACTTTCTGTGTCACCGTTTCATGCAATCCCACTTCCTCCCTCAGCTCCGCCATTCTTCGTTCTCCATCAGCTTTACACCACAGATGCTTCTTATCCAGTTACTTTAACACACTTGCAACACCTTTTGGTGCTCAGTAAGTGCCATCGTTTATAATCCATGAAGTAATCCGTTTATAATCCGATTTTCACGCTCGAAGAACATTATCTGACTAAAAGCTCCTTATGTCATCTGCAAATGGCATTCAAAAATCTACAGCCAATGCTGCATCATAGCATTTGAATTTATGATGATTTACAAGGCGTTTATATTTCACCGTGCAATAACCTCTATGATCATTGCTTCCATATTGAGTTTATGCTTTCCAAAGAGTACATAAATTTCAAGGAGTGGAATAAAGTCTGTTAGTTGCACTCCTTGAAATTTATTGACTTTTTTGAGAGCATGAACTTTATTGTGGAAGCAATGATCATAGAGATTTCTGCACTTTGAAATATAAATAGCTATTTTATTATTGTGTCAATTTCGGACAATTTCGAATTCACGGTCAATATTGTGGATTTCGGACAGAAAGAACTGTGACACATTGCTTAAAAAGAATTTGATTGTTTAAGCACCAAAAATGAATAATATTTGATATTTCGCTTTGAAATTGTGCATTTTCTTCTACCCACAATGATATTACTGAAGACACACGTGTTAATCATCTATATCTACCAATGTCGAGTAAAATTACAGATGTAAAGTAGATTTCTGCAGGTCTTTCTTTTGCTTAAATTGCATGTAGCGCGACTAAGAAAGAATTCCGCTGATTGCAGGACATTGGCACCGATCTAAGCCAATGTTGCTTGATGGTAGGAGGAATCAAATTACTGAAGTATTTACTGGCTTTCAATTATAATTGTCTGGCATTTATTCAGATTGGAGGATGACATCATCACCGATTGATTTTACGGTATTAAAAAAGCCCCAGATTTCTAAGCGCTTTCAGTTGCTGGTCTCCGTGGCACAGTGGTTAAGTGCTTGGTCTAGCGACCTTCAGATCCAGAGATCGAGCCCCGAAAGTGTCACTGGAAGTCGTCAGGAAGGGCATCCGGATCACATCGCTCCAGATTGAAGTCTGACCTTGTCAGTACCGTCCAAGCCCCACTGTGAAGAGTAGCGACGTTAAACCATCATTCACTGGAAGTCGTTAAATCAATTGAAGTCAGCATTCTTCTGGCACGCGGAAAGACCGAAAACTTCACCGTCTCTGCATGTTAAAGTTTTGGAAACATCAAAATTGTCCTCTGCGAGGATATCGGACAATTTCTATACACGTACATCAGAAGATAGGAGCTACCATAGATATATGCGCATGTACTGATCGTAGATATCTGCATGCATAGTTTCCAAATTTCACACGAGTTTGCTGTCTTTACTTACATCTTCCACTTTCTCTAGGCAAGCGTGGTCACTGCGTAGTATATTGTTTTCAATGTGTATGTCCTGTCTTAGTACTTTAGCATTATAAATTGTCGGATTTCTGTGACTTTGAACCTTGGAAAGTTAACTCGGAAGAGCGTCTTCTCTATACAGCAAGTCTAGAATGATTTGCAGTACAAACTACTGTTTGGTTCTATTCGGGGCTATGTGATGCCTAGAAGACCGTCTATCATCTACTTCTTTCGCTCATCTTCACTGCTTCAGATTCCGAACAGACTAAATTTGATTGTCGAACTATTGCCTCTAATTCATGTAACAGGTACGCACTTACAAAGTCGACGAAAGCTCGTTAGCAAAGAATCATGAAAGGCGAATTAAGTCCCATTTATTCTGATACTTTTGCGCAGATTCTGTCGACACTTCTGGCTGGATTCGTCTATTGAATGATGCAAAATGCACGAGACTATAGTTTTTGCCAGGAAGTCTCTTATTTCCTCTTCTTTATTTCAAGATCTTGTTTGATCATTCCTGTGAAAATGATTTGAAGCTTTTGCAATTAACTAAACCGCCATTCATGCAATTAATGCCAAGCAAGATACATTCAATAACTTAAATCGCACATGTGCTTCAATGATTGCACTCCTTATATACCTTTCTGCTGTATGATACAAAGAACATATAGCGACAATTTTCGGTTGAAATCTCTAGAAATTGTACGGTTCAGGGTGGCACAGATGTAGCCTACTATTTTGAAATTCATTTAACTCGAGTTATGGTTTACCTATTGCATTAAATGAGATGTCATTTCAAAATGAAAGATGTCCAATTTTGTTTATTACTTGTTTTACACGATAGTACATCATTTCGACAATTTTCCATCAAAGAAAAGCAAAGAAACAAAACATTGGAAAGAAAAATCTAATTTATTTAGCTATAATGCAATCATTTATAATGATTAATGGTGACTATCATTCGAAAATAATCTCCACCATTTTCACAACAACGACTAAGTCTGTTGTGAAACGTCGCTACAGCTGACATTCTTACGTCTCCACTCATCAGTAGTCTCCAGCAGAACTCAAAATTCATTCTTTGGTTAACAAATGGGGTCTCTTCACCTTCAAAGTGGCACATGATTCATTATAATATGCTTCTTCTACTTGAAGCTACATGCTTCCAAAACTGGTAAGCTATATCTGACCACCCTTTACATCAGGGAATATGTAAAAAGTCCCTTTATGCGCTTTTCCGATTGATGTATTGAGCATCTATCGCTGATCGGGTGTATTGCAGAAAAATGTGTTGAATTGTATATTTTACACAACGAGGTCATATATACATGTAGACAGTACTCCTGTATGTTCAAATGATCTTAATTACAATCAAATGCGCACAAACTTCTCTGCACTCAATGACACTATACATTCGTATGCCGAATGCGGCGCAAAGCACAAAAGAAACATAGAACATTGGTACAAAAACGATTAGGCATTTCATAATCAAAACGCAAGATCATAGAATTTTTACAGTATCATTTGGCAGCATATTCACATCCCAATTATTTGCGAAAATAATATTTGACGGCTAAAACCGCGTTACAGTGACCGTCTGAATAATATTTGACATTCAAATTGTTGTGATGACATTTGCAGGATGTAAATACCATGATGAATATTTGAACATTTGCTGATACGTTTGTTTCAGAAATATGTCTTTCTCCGCGAAGTTTCAACATGAATATTATTCACGACACTATGCACGCGATTTACGTTACAAAAGTTTTTAAATCATAAAGATTTTTAGAATAATAACATTTGAGGAATATCTTATGTTGATTTCAGTTATTAAAACTATGTTTGAAGCAATTATCCATGCAACTATCATTCATGATACAATGTGCTTACTTTTATCTGAAAGATGTGTCTCATTTCTGTATTCCACTCTCAGAAGATTAAAAAGCATTGAGGTCAACTTTGCTTTAGGATTTCAAAGTAACGAAGGAACTCTTTGCAGTAACCTCTAGATCATTGAAACAAGAGCAATATTATCTACATCTATTGTAAGTGACAAAGAGCAGTAACTGATTTCTAATTTCTCTATATATGATGACATTTGACAGTTTATGAGAAATAGTGCCACATAATCACCAAAGCTCAATCAATTGCTATTGAATCTGTTCAAAGACATATATGATTCAAAGACCCATATGATTATCATGATTATGATTATGACCGTCTTCTGCAAGAATATTCACTGGAAACACTTATTTCACGACGCATCAACATCTGCTGGAATTACTTTAACAATTTGCCAAAAGCTTTGAGTGAAAGAATTTCACGACGTCCACAAAAAACAGAAATATTGAGACGTAAAACAGTCATCTTTTGTAACACCATTCTTGCCATCTGCAGTACAGAACTTCTTGTAATTGATTTTTAGTGTGTATACATGTATATCTTCTCATTTTCACTTTTTTGTAAAATGATCAGCTTCTGCTGTCTAGTATTGAATAATCATATTAGTATTATTATTATAATGCAATTTGATCAAATTGTGTGTAAATTGTGTTTTATGTCAGACTTGTTTTTTGCCGTTTTGAACGACAATCTTAGACTGGAGTATTCGAGAAAATCACATTACTGCTGCATTTAATTCCGACCCGGAATTAATTCCATTTTTCGTCGGAATTGGAATTGGAATTGACGATATTTAAATCTACTGGAATTGGAATTGGAATTGACCTTGATAAACCTCAATTCCACTTTTTCGATAGACCTGTGATAAATCTATTTGTACAAAAATTGAAATCACAGTATTCGGCCATTGTGTTAACTGCACGCAGAGATAAGAGAGAGATAGATCGACAGAGCTAGTTTTTTTCTATTGTTGAATAAAGGGTGCTAATTGTGACTTTGATGGGCCTACAGCCCCGGACAATGTTAATTCAGCAATTAAGCAAACAATGAAAAGATAATCATCTTTGTTCAATCTGTTATTTACTTATTTATCATGTAAGATAATTAATCAAAATAAAACGATTGTTGAATTTAGTTATTTATTGCATAAGCACAAAAATTGGAGATTAACTTAATTGTTGTACACACGAAAAAAATCGGTTCGGAAAGAGGAAAATTAACCCTGCATTAAAGGGCAGCCTGTCAGTTCAAATCACAATATAGACAGTGTCAACAAATTATTCTAATAATTAATGATTCAATTAAAATGGCAATGACATGAAATATTATTCAACTTCCAATCACAACAATTGACAATATTGATTTTCAAGACTATAATTATAAAAATACGATACTCAACGA
Organism: Prostheceraeus crozeri; assembly: GCA_907163375.1. NCBI lineage: Eukaryota > Metazoa > Platyhelminthes > Polycladida > Euryleptidae > Prostheceraeus > Prostheceraeus crozeri. The sequence continues at coordinate 374,047 of CAJQUW010005424.1, read as the reverse complement.
TAAAAGAAAAACTTTAAACTTGCAGTTCACTTCTTGATGTTGAATTCACTTCAATTCGATCGGACTCACTTATACCAAAATAATATCATAAATATCATGAATATCAGTGTCACTTATACCGTCAATATTCAATCGCGCTCGCTGATGTGTTGCCGCATACGCTACTGTGTTGTTGTTCGCTGGTACGCAGTTGTAGTTGTTACTTCTGTAGTCAAGTTACACCACGAGAGCACGGAGTTCTTCTAACAGCTACTGAAGATGTCGTATGTGTTGTTGTTGTTTCAATTTCTCATCGTCTCTAATTTATGCAAATTTTTGACACTTGACGATAAATCTACTTTCTTTTGAAAATTGAAAGAGTTTCCTTTAATCTCTGCTCGTTAGCTTTCGACCCGACCACATTTCGTTCTTATCACGGAATTTTTAATCTTCTAATTTACATGGACCATTAATCAGTTTTCATGATATCATTTTTATCGTCGTTTTTTCTTTCATCAACAATCACGTTATTCGCACATTGAATTTCTTTCTTCTGTCAGTTTATTAATAGATTTATTCGCATCTCTCGCTCTCTCTCTCTCTCTCATAGAAGTAGATAATAGTACACTAGAATGGAAGTTTGATATCTTGCCTATGTACAATGATGGTACATGGAAAAATCTATGGTTTGTAGATCAGATTCGATCTAAAACATTGCATCATAGTCAAACTATTTGCCAAGTTGGTTGTGAAAGTTGTTGGCAGCAAATTAATGCAGGATTTTTATAAAGATAATATTAAGTGAGATGGCGGCATCGTTTCATGTGGTATAGCCTACTATTCCCTGGGTTGGTATATTGTGTCGATTTGCAGCAGTCATTAACACCTGTTTTTCAAAACTCGAATTAAAATTGGTCCACAAAGTCATAACTGAAAGTGGGCGGTGCACTGGTTGTAAGAATATCTCAAGAATTCAATAGAAAAAATTCTAACCGTATGATGATTTCTCCTTCATACGGTTAAGAAACCTAGCGCTTTTGTCGAATAGACACATTGAAAGCTTCTTCACCGACAATAATTTCTCAGATAAGTGAATAGTCGCTGGAACTTTTCAATTAATCATTAAATGGCACATGTGATATAGTGTGATGATATTTTGGAAGCTGATATTCGAAAGCATGTAAAGATTTTGAATATTGTTCAAATATAGCGAACAGGGGAGCCCTTTCAAGTAAAATGAATACTCTGATATTTCTTGACCTCTGATTTCAAGCTGGAGCAATGTATGTTCTGTAAATCGACATTGCAAGTTGCATATGTGACTGATAATACTCTTGATAGATTATAGGAGCGATATTTCAAAATGATGAACGTACAGAACGTTTTAAAGGATTTCTTTCTTTGTCATCCTGTCGCCGCAGTATTTTGTACATTCACAATTGCTTTTGTGTATGATCTTTGGACAAGGGGCAGCAATCCAGATCACAATTTGGCTTGATAACTATAAATACAAATGAGAAAACATGGAAACCATGGAAACCAGCTCGCACAATTTGCGTTTTTGCCCAACTTAGTTCCCCCGGCGTGTGCCATAATTTTCATGCAATTTCCATTCTAGGACTTTCTATGACACTGTTAATTTCTATACTCTCTCTCTCCCTCAGCGTTTGATTCTTTGCTGACCGTTAATTTTCTTTTCTCTTTTTCACAAGATGTTGAATATCTCGTTTACGAAACGAAAATGGCGTAGGCTCACCGGCTACATATATACATGTACATGTACACAAGAAATATGAACTATGAACATGAGAACGCATATAGGAACGACGCAGGGAACGGCACACAGGAATAACGAGGATAGGATACGGGCACATGGGTTAAATTGAAGCGAGGAAACTTTAGATACATTAACATATACGCGTCATGCAACTATTGGAATTGAATCTCATTATGGAATTGGAATTGAATTGAACTGTTTCGATTGGAATTGGAATTGAAATTTCTGCTCTGGAATTGGAATTAAAGATTTCAATGGAATTTTTCCAGCTCTGCATTTGATGGTTTCACGTCACTACTCTCCCTTACTGGGGCTTGGACGATGCTGACACAGTCAGACTTTAATCTGAAGCGTTGTGATCTTTTAGTCTGGATGCCTTCCTGACGACTTCCAATGACACTTTCGGTGGTCAACCTCTGGACCGAAAGATCGCTAGGCCAAGCACTTAACCACTGTGCCACGGAGACCACCGTATTATTATTGCTGTTTGTAATGCACATGACACCCGTGTGCAGTCCTGACATTCTTTCAAATGCGGTGATCTTGGGGTATGCAACCTAAGCCTGCAGATCATGTAAATAGAAAAATGGGAACATACCTGAATAGTTGCCATTTCATCCAATATCAGGAATCAGCAGCAGCGCTAGCTGATCATCAAATACTATTATTAACACACTGCTGTCGTTGTCTTGGTTTGTGTAAAATAATGCTGCTTTTTGGAAACACAGTAAATAGAATAGTTAAATATCCAGTTGCATCCTAAATTAAAGAATAGGAACATAACTGATTAGCCGCTTTTTGATCCGAAATCAATCATTAAAGCTGCAGCCATACCTGAGCAAATTTGAGATCTGTTGCTAATAATTCATGGATAAACAATTGCTTCATGTCTTACTCAACTTACAATGCAGACATTTCAAAGTGATACAAATGGCTGGAACAGAAGGGACCCAGCTCAGATATAAAGGCATGTCTGCAACATTATTTGTGATTTCCTCCGTTTTATTCTTCATATGATATCCACAATCTTTGTTTTTGACCAGGCATTTGAAGGAAAAATTCGATATTCACTTCTAAATGATGATTAGCTTTGACATAACGAAAGCTTTTGACTCATTAAATCACGACTGTCTTGTGAGAACTTTACAACGGGGAAATTTGCCTTCGTCATTTGTCCAATGGTGTATTAGTTATCTGCAGGACCGCCGTCAAAGAGTCGTGCTGGACTCCAATATAAAGAGTGACGAATCATGTGCCATTTCTGAAGTGCCACAAGGCTCAATCATTTCGCCTTTCTTATTTGCAGCTCATATGGGCTCTTTGCAATCGTCCAATTTAAATAATTTCATGTTCAAGTACGCGGATGATATTATCACTTTGATTCCTAATGAACATATGTCCAATGTTGAACACTGTATTGAGTGTGAAATTGGGCATGTAAAAAGTTGGTGCGAACAAAATGGTCTAACATTGAACAAGAAAAAGACTCAAATCATGTTGGTCAAGCAAAACATTCCTACCTTATCATCGTCAATGTCATCTTTTAAAGCTGTACAACATCTGAAAGTTCTTGGCATTATTTATGATCACCACTTATCTTGGGATTTGCATATTGACAACCAATGCAAGAAAGCCGCAAAACATCTATTTTTGATCCGAACTTTGAAGAAATTTTTGGCAAAGGAAGATCTCATTCGTATTTACAAAACTTTTGTCCTACCTATCCTCGAATATTGCAATCCTTTATTCATTGGTTTGCTTGACTAAAATTCCTGGAAGCTAGAGAAGATCCAAAGACGATATTATCACATAATATGTGGTCTTCATTGTGATTGTGTAGAATTTCCAACCCTTTCCTCAAGAAGAAAATCTCAATCCATGAAATTATTTTCGGCTATGTCCGACGCCAACCATGCTTTACATGCATTACTTCCTCCAACACTGCGATTTTCTGGATATTATGAGATGCCCTTGTGCAAAACACATAGACGATATAATTCATATATACCACACTGCACCTCATTGTACAACAATACTTGGACTTAGCATCCAATTTGCGTGTTCTTCAACTTCTGGGAATACTTTACTTCGAATATTGAGTGTGTACACGCATCAATAACTTTGAAATTTATCGATGTATCATCTCGTAATTTGATCATGTTGCTGTAAACTATCTTCTGTACTGTCTGATTTTCATTCTTACAATAAACGAGTATTATTATTATTATTATAAATGGTTTAATAACAAATGGTATCTTAAGATAGATTTGGGAGCTATCCAGCAGAGTGCATGCTCTGCAACATGACAATGACTCAAAGAAATTCAATGGAATAATGACCTTCTTGCACTTATACCTTGGTCCCACCTCGCGGGGTTAGACAGTTTTCCCAGGTGAGTAGTTCACCATAGATCTCCACTGGCCGCATCTTGAAGTTGAAGACTTGCACCGTTTAGGTCTTCCTTCACCACTTCCAACCAGGTCTTCTCTTCTTCGGTCTTCCTCTCTTACTAACACCAATCACGTTTAGCTTCATTACACTCCTGGCACATTTTTGTCGATTTTTCCTCATCACGTGCCCATACCATCGTAAGTGGTTTTGCTGCAGTGCACATTGAATCGATTTCAGACCCAGCACAAGTCGAATATCCTCATTCTTGCGTCGATCTCGCAATGACGCGCCAGCCTATGATTTTGTCATCCTCATGTCAGCGTTACTCTACATTCCCTCGATGTAGCGGCGTTTCACTGGCCAGGTTTTCCTGTCGTGCAATAAATGTCCGCGTACACACGCGTAAAAAAATGTCATTTTGGTCCTGTCAATAGATAATCAAAAAATAATCAATCAGAAATTTTCTCTATTTCTTTTCATTTCTATGCTGCAAGTCATGAAATAGGAAATGAAATAAATTTCGTTGTCAAATCTGCTCATCAATAGAAACTGACTTCTCTTCCCAAATAGAGGTGGTTTGGCTTTCATGGATACCAGACCGTGTTCATCTGGTATGGGCTGTCTGAATGATTTGGTACCGATAGTCTTAAATTTTACTGGAACTTCTCATATTAAGTTAGTTTTGAGTAATACTTTTAGATGTCCTGAGCAGTAGTATATTTACTAAATATTTTCGTGCTTGTGATGCTTGTGATGTACATTCATCCCTGAGTGAAGTGCTACCGCAGTCACCTCTCTCTATCCATATGTTCCGACCCGACCTCGAGCATACGCTAAATGTTAATGTCATTATAAGCATCACCAATATTGAGTCACTGGAACATCAAAATCATCGGGCCACCACGTTTCCTCGATCAAAAATCCCTGACTTAACAGGCTTCATCTTGATTGCAGAAAATCTGTGATGAAAAATTGACCACTAATCAGAATTATCGTCATCTCGACAGTCAAGTCTTCACAATCTACAGAACCTCGCATAGCTATATGACCTGCAGTTTGACACCAGTTCCAACTTGTGCACAGAGCATACCTACAGCTTAGCTTTAGTCTTTCGCTCAGCATCGTTTTTATTCAGCCTGTTTAGCAGTTAAATTAGTAATGACTTTCATTATAAACCCATAGCTATTTTACAGTCATTTCTTCTCAGGATAAGATGTTTGTATAGACTTGCACTTCTTAATTTTTTTGAAATGAAATCGCATGACCGGTAGATGCCTTCTATACCAATCATGTTGAAGAAATGCCTCGTCGGCTTTTATCTGCAGTCAATAATTTAAGAAAATCGTGTTTATATCCTGTGTGCCGCATTTTGAATGCTGGAAATAGATGGGGGCTTTTTTTATTTATTCAATTGAAATCGAGCAATGCTCGACAATAGCGAATAGTCGCCTTATCGACTGAACATACTTTACTATAAATTCAAGTCGTACATTATAAAACATCATTAAGCTTTTTTGAAAACAGTCACAGATGGGGTCTAAATATGGCCTCCAAATTATTGAACACAGTAGCTGGTTCCAAATCTTGATGGTTCTGTTTGTAAAGAAATAGGATCTGGATATTGTGCTGACACCGAAAAGCGTGTCCACGTGTTGTAACGATCGACTCACCTGGATCATTCAGATAAAGAGGCTGAAGCCGATAAACCAATGTCAGTTTGAAAAGATCATTACAAGTCTTATAGGCAACAAAAATATCTGCCGATCACTGAGACTTTTCAAATTTAGCTTTTGAAGACGTTATTCGTATGTTATCTTTCTCAAACTCGCTACTTGTCGCGTTTCCCTTTTCTGAACGTTCTCAAGTTGAATATCGCAAAATTATAAGGATTCCAGTGCTTAAGACTATACTCCAGCAGTGGTCTGGTATTATGCTTTGTATATTGTCATTAGTGACGCTTCTGTTAAGCATCTGAACGATTGTCTGCACATCCCGAGGTACTTATTATCTTTGGCAACAACAGATTCCACTTTTAGCCTCCACATCAGATCCGCAGTTACAAGTACACTAAACTGTAGGGCACTACCTTAGGTACGAAGCCGAAATTTCGTGCCAGTTAGCGCCTAGTTAATGCCTTTCTAGTGCCTCGAGGCACCAGTAGGCTCCACTAGGCACTAATAGACACCAAACCAAATATTTGTTTATCCAATAAAATCTAAGGAAAAATCAATGGGCATGAACTCGGCACCATGAACTTCGTGCCTACTCGTGCCTTGTGTTGGTTAGAATTGATGCCTAAATTTTGTACCTAATTCAAGCAAAATTTCGTTCCCTAGAGTTTACAGTGAGTGTTACTCCTAGATCATGGACAGACATGCAATTTGAGCATTTGATTCCAAGATGCGGTATTAGTGACAGACAGGTCTGATCTAGTAGAATATTAGTTTTGTATTATTCAACAGGTGTACAATGCCATCATGCACTTCGCCTGTCTTAAACTGCTATATAAATGTTTCAGGCACGTTTCCAGCATAATCCTACTCCCTGGATTATCATGCGGCTTTGTGAGAATTGACGATGCATACATTTATTAGAAAGAGAGCAGGATAGTTTATAATGCCTCGACAAAATATTCAATTTAAATCATCCGACGTCATTGAGCTGTCTTATATTATCCGCAGTGGAAAATTTGTCAGCATCATTCTATAGGCTTCATTGCACGCGAAATCATTCACCTAGGATTCCGGAAAATCAAATCAAAGGCGCGAGTACGTGACAAAACTTTACAATGACATTCATTGGCTTTTTTCTACCTCACTTGACCTTCTTTCGTCAACTTGTCTCAATAAATCAGAAATGTCGCAATTCCCGCTCAAACATAGCTCTAACCTACAAATTATCATACCACGCTTCATTCTTGCGCTATAGAAAACTTGATTCCCAAACTAGAATTCCCAATAGACAATAAGTGATTAACATCGAATGATGACATCAATCAAATCGATCGTCAAACGGAAATTTCTACTTAGCGCCTGCAATTATCGCTTGATAAGTTTACCGCTTGGTATAATCGGTTTGAGAAATAATTTTCTCTAATCAATAATTCAAGCTTAGCTATTTTCGATGAAAATTCAAAAGACATTTCTGCTAATATAAGTAGACAGATAGAAGTGAAGATGATTGAAGCTCCAAAGATTCTCTCATTTTCTTGATATAAGTATTAAGTCTGTCCATTCCCTTGACGATTTCAACTTGAGGATAACGACGAGAAATTACGCATTGCGATAGTGAAAATGAAAATTGGAACAATATTTGATTTCATGGTCACTGATGAAATGTTTTCGTAGAACTGATGAAATGTCTTCAATTCTGAGTTAGGAGACGAAAGAACTTATGCGATAGACAAGTGATGAGTGGAAACTAGACAACTCAAGAGGGATGTGGGTGCGGATAATTCAAGTGCATTATCTTAAGACAAATAGATGAAGAAAGAATATTAGGAGATTCTGGTTGTACTAATTCAGGAGAGCAAGACAAAGTCTGATGAACCTATCCGTTTGCACAGCCAAGTACCACGAGTCTGTTTTCCCCCGTCCATTCTGCAAGAGTAAATCACTAAATCTTTTAATAAAGCGGATTTCAATTATCACCATTTTAATATAATTACATAATGTTCCACAATAAAAGTTCATCCAAACAATTTATGAAATGGGAAAATTGTGTAGAAATTATTGAATTTCATATTCCAATTGTAATATTTCAATACATAATTCCGTGCAATATGCCCTTGAAATAATGTAATTCAAATCAAGCAGATCACGATCTTTTCAAATTTATTCGCATCAACGAACAGAATTTATGGATACAGAATTTATAGTTGCAGCATAGGATTAATTCTCTGCTCTCTTAAACTTAGTTTTCTCTAAATTTGGCAAGATATGTGACCACAGAATTATATTGTCTAAGCCCAGCACTTTGCTAGAAGTACAAACTGATTCAAAACGATGGCAAAAGCAGGAACTTACTAGGTGGGCAAAAAGAAACCTTTAATACCTTGAAGAGATAGGAAAATAGTTGTGTGTCGCTTGCGGATTGCTGTGAATTCCTTCAAAATTCTACGATCGCCACGATTCCTTCAGATTTGAAGAATTCAGATCATTGCGCAAAAGTTTTCTCGATAATGTTAGGTCCTCCAGCGCACGAAAAAAACGTTCACAAACTTCTCTGTAGAACTTGACATCGACTGTGTCTCTTTGCTGTGTAGTGCGGTTGATAACAAACACTGAAACTTCGCACAATTTGGCGTGTTTAATGCTGAACTGGCTGCTCATTGTTCGATTGCTATGGTATTGTGTTAGCAGATTGTGCCATTTCATTAGTGTTACATGTTCCAATGCTTCCTTTCCAGTCAAACAGAAATGTCTAATTCTGTGTATGTGACAGAATGGGACACTTCACACTCGTAAATATTATATTCTAATATGTTTCGTCATCTCATTTTCAGTGGGAGAGTGAATGGTATGATTGATGACAATTTGCTGCTGCTGTACATCAAAATCGACAAAAATATGACAGAGACATAATGAAAGCAAAACACTCCTATTTATAAATAAGATCTGTGTGAAGAATTGTTGCTGGTTTCGTGCTACATTGTGAAACAGTCAAGCACGAAAAATCAATGAGAAGGACTCAAGACGTACATGTACACCAAAGGAATGTGTTCTTCTTCATAGTAAACATTGCTTCTGTGAACAAAATTTATATATCAGAGCTTCTACTTGAGAATATAATGAGATAAATGACACTGTTCTGATTACCCAAGGCAATTGCGATTGTGAACATTTCAGTTAAATGCAACATATCCTATAATAACCTCGTTTAAAATCTCCTTGAATTGATTGCTCTATTTGTTGCATCGCTCACTGCCCAAAAATAAATAGGAATTCGGAAAAAATTGTTATTGTTTTGAAAATATAGATCGGTCCACATTTAATTACTAGAAGAAAAGAAAACTAAAAAACAGTTGTCCTTTGAGCATGTAAAAGCGCTCGACTCAATCAACCATAACATGAAAGAACAAGTGGCCGGGTATTAATACGAGGGCTAATGACACTTTCTTTCTAAATTCGCGCACGAGATTCGTATTAATATTCCTATGTAGATTGTCACCCAACATAAGTAAAGCAAAAAAATCAATAATTCCAGTCGTTTTGCAAGTTGCGGAGTGTCAAACAGCACAAAATTTCATTTATTTATGTAGATCCATGTATTTCCGAGTTTGGCACACTCAATGACGTAATGATCTGACATTCATTTAATCACTCAAAATAGAACTTGTCATTTTTATGATTATGATTGTACTTTTATAGCACAATTCTCCTACAGCAGGCAGAAATGTGATATTCCTCGGAAACTGGAATGTTGTAAGCTGCAGCTTGACCAATTTTCTCTTAACACTAGAAGCACCAATGTGTCAAATTTGACACAAATGAGGTTTTGACGTCATCTTAAGGTAACTTAAAACTTGAATTAATTCTTCATGCTTCCTGACTTTTTACAACTTAGTCACATTTAGCGGAAAACTTTATAAAACATTGACTTACTATTCATTAACATGCTCAAATTTCATTTATTACTAGAAGCACCGACTGTGTCAATTTTGACACAACAACTTATCGCCATATCTTGAACTATGATACTAGGTCATCAAAGTAAAAAGTCAACAACCACGAGTGCAGGCGAGGTTGTTCAACATTCACAGTGTCTCTCTACCGCTATTGGCTGATCAAGCTACTGAGTCAGTTTCCCTCAATCAGCATCTCATCAGTTCGACACTTCACGATGGATAGACCACGACGACCTGCTGCTGTTGTTGCTTCGCAAATGCTCAACACCATTAATTTTGAAGATTCTGGAGATGATATGGAATCTGACTTCGACGATGCTCCGAATTACTTACCCTCCGTCGAACTAATTAATTCGTCTGATGAGTCGGCGAACGAAGAATCAACTGAAGTTATTGAAGAAATGTCAACAAATGCGCAATCTACAAACAGGACAGCGGCAACTCCCTCGCCTTTCACGGGTAAGGATGGAACTAAGTGGGAGAGAGTTGATGGGCGACTGCCTGTGAGAGGACGGTTACAAACGCAAAATGTACTTCGTCACCCACCCGGACCGAAACCCTTTGTTCGCTCTCGTGTCACCAACATCTTATCTTCGTGGTATGAGTACATAGACAATAGAATCATCGATCGAATTCTAACTTACTCAAACAGTCGTGAAGACTGTACAACGCAAATCACTAAAGAAGATCTCCTGAATTTCATTGCTCTACAGTACTTACGAGGTTTGTACAACAAAAATCTACCAATAAGGTTTCTTTGGAACAAAAACTATGGTATTGAAAAGTTTCAAAGAACGATGTCCCGTCAGAAATTTGAATATATCTCAAAAATGCTTCGATTCGATAACAAAAACTCTAGGAGCTCAAGGTTGAATAACGACAAATTTGCAGCAGTTCGGGAGATTTTTGATATGTTCATGAATAATTGTCATCAAAAATACACCCCAGACTATTCTTTGACAGTAGATGAGGAGCTGATGCCACTAAAAACACGATGTCGTTTCATTACTTTCATGAGCAATAAACCAGATAAATACGGCATCAAATTTTGGGACCTGGTCGAAGTCAAAAGCAAATATTTGGTGAGCTGTATTCCTTATTTGGGGAAGGATGCGTCCTCGCATGATATTCCTCTATCACAAAGAGTTGTTACGAATCTCGTGGATCACTTGGGAAGCGGATACAACGTTACTGGAGATAATTTTTTTTCTTCAGTCGCATTGGTAGAAGATCTTCAGAGAAAATCAATCTCTTACGTCGGAACCATTCGTGAGAACAGAAGGGAGCTGTGCCCAGATATGAAAATTGACCAACCTCTTTATCATTCAAGATTTTATCAAAATGAAAAGAAAACAACACTTTCTGTAGCTTACAAATGTAAACCGAGAAAAACGGTTTATCTTCTTTCGAGTATGCACAAAGACGCCGAAATCGACGACAACCATGATAAATTGAAACCACAAATTGTGCTATTCTACAATTCCTCGAAAGTAGGAGTAGACTGCGTCGATCAAATGATCCGACTATATTCGACTCGCAGTGCGTCAAGGCGATGGACGTTTGCGGTCTGGTGTAATATTCTTGACAAAGCCTGTATCAATGCATGGGTTGTCTATAAGCAGATTTCAGGAGAGTCAATTAGCCGACGAAATTTCATATTTACTCTGATAGAAGAAATCTTTGAAATTTCCACTGCCAATCGCTACGTCTATTCTATTTCACAACCACAACACGATTACTCCCATTCTTTGAGTCCTTCCGTTGTTCTGAAGAAGCGAGCTCATTGTGGGAGCCAAGGATGTAATAATTTAGGAAACATTCATTGCTCAAAGTGCTCAAAAGTGAAATGCGGAAAATGTTTGCAATCAGTCGAGAAATATACAATCGCTGTGTGCTTCTGTTGCAACGAACAATCTAGCTAATAGCTGCTTCATTTGTGCATTTTTACTAATAAAATATCGAACTCAATCCCAGAGAATTTTTTGGTGAGTTGCATAACTGCAATTATACAGTATTGGCCTACAAAGAAATATAAAAAATCCCCTTCCATATTCAATGCCGATACTGAACGGTCATCTCGATTAGCATATATAATACGTATATGACTTTTAATGTAAATGCGTTTGAAAATTTCATACTGTTTTATAAAAATTTTAGAATTTACATAATTTAAGGCTATTTGTATAATTCATATAATAGTTAAATATAGGCATATAAGCTCATGAGTGCTCATAAAGACTGTTATTTGTCATAATTGAAAGCTCCATCTATGTTAACAAATTTTCTAGTGAATAACAAATATCAAAATAACTATTTTTAGTATATGTGTCAAATTTGACACACTTGGTGCTTAAAGGAATATCTAATAATGGTGCTTCTAGTGTTAAAGATGGTGAAAACCTCATGACAACCGATGCTATAGTTGCAGATGCGCATGGAGACTGTCCTGATCACGAGATGATATTCACAAAATTTATATTAGGTCCATCACGTTTTGATTCTTCTGAAGATCTAGCAACATTTACCTGTATCGGTGTCTGACTGGGCAATTAATGGATATTATATTGATTAACCTCTTGTTTGATATCAAGTTGCTTCGCCTCTACTTTCATTACGTGTGAAGTTGGATTCTCCAAGCCTGCACTATTGGAAATCTCACTATTACTATCGTTCTCGAGAGGGCATCTCATAGATCAATTTCGTAAATCGTATCAATGAGACATCTTGCTATTTTTATGAACCAATCATTCTTAATCTATCTTTGAATACTCAAATGAATTTGCATGTATATTGAAATGTGTCATTCTGTCATTCAATTCAATGTCATTCATCGTTCTTGGAGTACACATAAGGTCGACTGTCGTTAGTAAGACGTGGGTCTCTGGGGCAGTTTTGATTAAGATTTGCAATTGGCTTTGGGCCGCGGTTGCTTTTGTCGCCAGAATCACTGGATTAAACAATCAATGTGGATTCCGATCTTTATTATCAAACTTGTCGGTTGTATAAACAGAGAAGTCAAAAAATCTAGCATTTGTAAACTTGTAATGTAAGGATTGCAAAGAAGTAATCATGGATAATTATATACTATTGTTATTCATTCACGTGTACTAAGCCATGCTCCGTGAATTTCATGAGATCATCACTTGCAATAAAAGCCGATTTATCTGCAACCTTCCGTCGTCTTGCTTTTTGGGCGATAGAAACAAACACTCGTGAAGGCGAAATAGCATCAGCTCAGGAAAGTCAAACAAATTACTTTTAATAAGTCTTCTCGTTTCACTTGGTAAATGTTTCATGATGCTAGATGCTCTGCTAATTCTTCCTCAAATAAAGCTACCTATTAATCATGTTTACTGTACACTTTATGGTTGATAGGAAACTGATGCCATTCAAGTGTTCGATAGCGATTAAACACTGCTACTTTATTGCTTTATAAACTTGATTAATAGAATAGATATTCATCGATAATAGAATTCTTGTGCATTTGCTTACAGTGATTGATTATGTGTAGACCTGCAGGTCAAGACTGCTCCCATTCTTTCGATATCTCAATGGAGTTAACAGCCAAATCATCAGCAGATAACCAAAAGTAATGAAATCTCTCATCAACAGAAATTCTTGTTGGTGGAGGTGTGGAGTTTGACATTGACACGTTTTATTTGCCGAAAGAAATGAAACATTAAAAGGATTCATTGGCCCTTTTCTTTGCGTCAGTCGCACTTGTAATGGCAAAAAGAAAACGATTTCCAGTTTTGGATTTCACTTCATATTAAGATTCTGTGGTGTTTCATGAGATTATCTGATTTATCATATTCTTCAATTGAGTTTAGGGGCGTCAGGTCGGTCAAGCTCTAGCCTAAGCAAGATGCTCCTGGATTTCGAATGGGATCATAGGCCAGAGTGTGCGGTGTGGAATGAATACAGTACTGGCCTTTGCTCGACCTTAATTTGAGATAATTGGTATCATGTATAGCAATGAAGTGCTGATAGCATGCAGACATGACCTCAAGAAGCCATTAAAAAGCTGTATCTCCTATATTAAGCTAAATTTTAATAAAATTTTGAAGATTTTTCTTTTGACTTGTCTACTGTACGGAATTGAAATCAAATTGGAAAATAATTAATTATGGATCAAACCGGGCGCATAATGACTTCGGCTAATTGAAACAGAGAATTCAACAGAGAATAATACAATAAGATATCATTGGTTGGTTTACTACCAAGACAAGATGAGATTCAGAAAAATGTTTATCTTGACTGTCTTATTTTGTGTTAATTAATTCTGATATTTTTGAGATGATATGCATCAAATAATCGAATAACTTCCTCTTATGCACAAAGCTCTAAATTTTCACTTTAAACGAGAATCATCACAATTTTTAACAGTAACATTTTCGACTTTGATAATGCCTCTAATTCAATGTCATGCGCTTGTGTCGAAACATGTCGCTAAGAGGGATTATTTCAAATATCCAAAACTCATTATCCAAACTTTCATGATGAATGATTCAGATATTAATGACTAATCTAAAGATTTCATTGTCTAATATTGCTATAAAGCACATTCCGATCCATTTCTTCTTAACTCGTGTCTCAAAGTTTATCAACTCCTCTATGGCTTCATCAACAACGAATAAAGCATTTAATAATTCCACTTCCAGTTGCTTGAAGCACATATTAAGGAGCTTTTATGCGACGAAGGTAAATTCGATACCGGTATGAAACATTTCTAAGCGGTTACGTAAGGGATGAAGGGAATGATAAATTACCTATTCTTCTCGTCATGTGATCATTTAGAAATACACGTCACACATAAAAAAGAATGACAGAATTCATAAAAAGAGTGAATCCCATAAAGTGCATTTTTCATACTCTCCATGATCATGTGTAACTCTTTTCTCGTCTTTTCTCTTACATTGATGATCGTTCGGATATTCTAGTTATCTTTCATATCAACTAATGTTGTACATTTTATTTACTGCCTTCGTTGAAGTATAACTAGAGCTGTGCGCGGTGCACCGGTTCAAGGAGGTGCGGCCAGCGCACAACCCTAATAATTCCCATTGTACTTTTGGGTCGCTTTTTATCCAAAGTATAAAACCCTTTGAATTTCAATGTATAGGTTAACTAAGTTAACTAAGAATAATACTATTTTATTTTTCCGACAGTGTTGAGCGGGAGCTTTTAATGACTGTAACAATGCATCTGAAATTAGTCTATTTCTATATTTTGCTAAAACGTTTAAGTAGGCCTTCACCACTTAATAGAGAATCTTAGAGAACCACTTAGAGAATCTGTGTAGTCTATACACGTTGTGACGTTTCCCTAGCCACTTATTTGCGCTATGTTTGACACTACGTTGCTTTAGTTCTCAAAGTCAATCATGCTGTGCTCTTATCTTGCCTCGGTATTTCTATCTTGTCTGAGTTATTCATGCTCGTGTATAATTGTCACTTTCCTGATGTCGAATTACTCCGTCAAACAATACTTACGATACAATTGTCCGTGTAGCACCTGTTCTCGGGTGTAAAACTACGATCTCGACTTAACCCTCAACGGTACAAGCGTGACAAAATGTACACATTCAAAATTCAGACTGCAATTTTGCTTTATGTATTTAAAATTCAATGGTTCTTTTTCATGCCAGCCTAACTACGTGACACGACTTGCTCGTGAGCGATTTTCATTGATATATGGTGCTTCAATTTTTCGCAAAATCAAAATAACCTTTACTCGTACAAACGTGTACAAATTGTCTCGTTATTGAATTGGTGCAAGGTTTGAAGCCTTGATTGACAATGTCGTCAATTACACATGCGGATACTTGACTGTAGATATCCATGCTCAACACCTCTCCATAACTCGATGCCGCTAGTGATGCTATGTATAGTAGAATGCTTGCCAGCACGTGGTTGCTCTTGCACGTGATTGGCTACGCTTATTTCAAATCTTTAGTTATTCTGCTCATTCTGCTTTAGTACTTTCCTGACATAGCGCCGTTGGAATGATGCGTCGACAACGTCGAATGACCTTTATTGAGGCCTGTCAAGAATTAGGAGTGAACGACAATGATGATTATGCAACAGAATCGTCCGATGACGACATGCTTGTGAATCCAACGAATGACGGTGACCATGAGGATCTCGACCCACAGTTTTCTGGCATTGACCAGAACATCAGTGGCCACGACGTAGACGACGAGGGAGATATCGATGTATTTCAAGAATTGTCTGACGATGATGGCAGCACAGATGATGAGGCTGCTTCGACTATTGAAGAAGCTGGAGGTGTGACCTATTCCCATCAGCCGATTCCTCCACATCGAATAGTAAGAAACATTTTGACTGAGCGACCACGATCCTTGTGTAATCCGACGAATGAGAGACAGACTTTTCTATTGTTCTACGACGAAGACATTATCAGACACGTTTTACGCTACACTAACAGGAAAGCTTCTGACATTCGACGTGACTTTTCTCAGACACATTCGAAACCGGCTCCATCATACATGTCAGATATTATAGCTTCTCTGAATTTTTAGCATGTTTCGGTGTCCTAATTAGAGCCGGTGTCGACAGGGACAATATGACTGCATTGCAAGATCTCTGGTCCTCAAATGATAGCCGACCCTTCTTCAGAGGAGCAATAGGCTACCAACGTTTCAAGTTTTTCTTGCGTGTTATTCGATTCGACAATTTCCGTGATTGTGAAGTGCGAAAGAGAGAAGACAAGATTGCTGCTATTCGCGAAGTTTGGACAATGTTTCAACGAAACTTATTGAGATTCTACGTGCCAGACACTGCAATTACGATAGACGAACAACTCCTTGGATATTGTGGTCGGGCACCTGGTCGCATGTTTATGCCAAACAAACCCCAAAAATACGGCGTCAAGATTTTCTGGGCGTGCGAAGCGTCCACTGGATTCGCCTTGACTGCTTCCATTTACACTGGAAAAGAGACTGGTGGGACTGTGAACCGAAATCTTGCAACGGATGTGGTCTTGGAATTGTCTACTCCATTCTTTGGCAGTGGTCGTGAGATAGTTACTGATCGATACTTCACCTCACATGATCTTGCCATCAAGCTTTCAGCAAATAAATTGACTCTGCTTGAGACACTGAAAGCAAACAGAAGAGAAGTTCCGCGCTGTTTGAAAGACGTGAAAGACACATAAGTGTTGTCCACAAAGGCCCTCTTTGATCACGAAAATATGATAACTATTTCATCCTTTGTACCAAAGAAACACAAAAATGTTCTCATGTTGTCATCAGCTGACAATGATGTGAAACTGTCAGACCGGCCGGATCAGAAACCTGAAATCATTCTCAGATACAATGATACAAAAGGAGGCGTCGACATTATGGATGCATGCATTGAGGAATACACTTCACGGCGGAAAACTTGTAGATGGCCATTACTGATCAACTTCAACATAATCGATGTCTGTTGGAACAACGGTTTTCTGATGATGACGAAAACTGGATACCGTCTCTCTCGGAAGCAATTCATGAGAAATTTGTCACATCAACTAGCAAAACCCTTTGCTTCAACGCGAATTTCACGCAGAGATGTTAGACTGGCTGCAGAAGTTGCTGGATTTATTACATCGAGTGAGGCACCACTGAATGGCGGCCAAGATCGGAGCGGCAGCAATCGGCCATTGAGATGTCATGTGTGCAAGAAATGGAAAAGGAGTAAGTGTGACACTTCCATGTTTCCCATCTGTCCACTACATCGGATGCAAGTTCGAAAAGATTTCTGTTTATCTTGCAATTGAATGATATGATTTCACAAAATTGTTTATTCAATTTTTGTGGATGGTCAAAGCTAATTCAATGTTTTTGCTAAACGTGGGCAGTTTTTCAAGCTAGTATAGTCGAGATTGAGGATAACATTGTTTTCAATTTAAAATTTGGCTAAGTGTGTGGAAACCACGATGAACCATGGAAGTTTACAATTTTTATTCAATTTGGCCTATTTGTCTTTTGTCAATTGGCCTAGATGCCTAATCAAAGATCGACCGCAAACAGTGTCAGATAATAGGTATTTCATGTTTGGCAGGGGTAAGACTTATAAGAGATGCAATATTCACATATCGTAAAGGACTTGTTCATATAATCAAGCACAGCGGTTTTGTGTACAAAGCGTACACGTTTGTACGTCTACGTGCGTAAAATTATGTGTACCGTTGAGGGTTAAGGATACGATGTGGTCGACGCTATCAAGTTCTAAAGAACGAATAATTTGATGTTGTGGTGACTTATGAATACAGGGTTTTCTTCGTTCTTTTTCAAACTCAGTGATATGCCAAACATTAATTCAAAATTGTGTATAGTTGATAAGCCTTCATAAAAATGATGCAAATGTGCAGCAATGAATCCTAAAAATATGCTCAGACAGGCTTAAACTGTAAATCGCTCAATACCAGTCACATACGAAGGATGCATACCAAGATATTATTTTGGTATACTTCTGTATATAGTTTATGCTTTTTATATGTCATTTCAAGTATGGTATGCTTTACATACTAAAGCCATACCAGCACAATGTTAAAAAAGGATCAATTATGTCTTAAGTAATTTTTGGCCTTTTGTCAATAAAGATTACACTAATGTTACTCCTGTTTTGTAAGTAGCGAGATAATGACATTCAATAGTCAAACTTACAATAGTGAATTCGATTTTAATACACGTAAGTCTAAGGCGATTCACAAATAATCAATAAGTATTCAACCATCAACAATTATGCATTATGTAATTTTGAAATTCAGCACATTATCAGTCCGAAATAAAAACACATTATAATTCATGAACGCAAAAATAGTTTTGTTTGAGATATATAAGTCAACATGGTTGCTCGACAGACATCGTTTGAATGAATTGATCAATTGTTTATTCAATCAATCGAAAGAAATCGTTTGAATCAACATGGTTCATACAGTAGAGCTAACCAAGCTTCCTGTTAATGTTGCTAGACAAATAGCAACGACGAGTTACTCAAGGTGCATAAAACTCACAATAAATCTGATCTAGTTAAATATCACACTATCAAAAAGAAATAATCACGACCGGTATTACTGACAAGAGTTATTTGACAGTAGTATGTAATACATATATTTTTTTGCTATGTGACTTAAACATCGGGTCTCGTATATAAAACATACCAACAACTCGTATTTCAGTGTAAAACAGCCAATCACAGATAGAATAATTCGTATCGCTACATACCAATCATATACGAAAGTAAGTGAGATGTCTTATGAAAAACATACCAGATCTCTGTAAGCATACGAGAATCTCGTATCAGATGTTAGTTTCAAATTGTTTTTTTTTGGTATATGTTTGTATGTGATTTTCGTATCCAGCGATTTACAGTGTATAATGATCAATGTTGTAGGCTACCATTCTTTTTTTAAAAAATAAGCTTTCATTTATAATTATAAGGTTTGGTTTTGGATATTCTTATTTTCCTGCCTTATAATCAACTAGAAACCATGAACCTTGAATACAGGAGCAAGAACAGCAAGGACGTACAGCAAGAATCGATATGGATACTCCACAGAACATATACATTAACTCAAATTCTCACCCTCACAATGAAACAGTGTTCAAGCAGAATTCAACGAAGAACAATGAAGCATAATGTTAGCAGCAGTTCGAGTCTAAAAGACACAATACAGTCGACATCAGTCAGCACGCCAAGATGTCATCGAGGAGCTCATGAGAAGGAGAGTTCAGTAACACCTAAGTGAGGACGTCACCTTTGAACGGGTGAATTGACTGAGGGTATACGAGCAGACACTTTTTGGTTGTTCCATTCGAGCCCTGATCTTGCACTTTTATAACCGGAGACTCCGGTCACCATCAACATGTCCATAGAGTCGCTATGCCGCTTCTATGTCTCTCCATGAGAACTCTACGCACACTGTTACCAAGTTTGATCATTTTCACTTTTTTTTTACTCCAGTTTACGAAGCGCTTTGAACTTTATGAACTCCGACCGCAGCCGTGGCTTAACAGCTGCTGATGTTATTCTCGATCTACCTAATCTAACATTAATTTCTAATTATCTATCTGTTTCAGTTTATTACTTTATTACGCCTATCCAAAAATATACTATATTAGATTATTGCATGTGTAGGTATGTGTTCTATCACTTTATTGATTTTCTCAAGCACCTTGATTGTATTCTTATTGATACGTATCTTCTTGATGCCAGATCTATTGTCTGTGTTCATATAAGTCGTCATATATTGCGTCATCTTATTTTTGAGGCTCTCTTCTTCGTCGGTAAGTGTTTCAATAGTTGTCTGGTTTGTCGCTTGTGGTTCAAGTATTGATTCGTTATTAGCTGAATTATCGATTGTCCTGTCATCTTCAATAGTTGTAGTTGTTCCATTCACTCGACCAGCAATTCTTTGTATCTCGATATTTGTTAACAAGTTGTTCTTCATGATAAACCGTTTCTGGTTAAGCAATCCTTGCTCGGATATTGTCGAAATAGGGTATTGCTGTTTCCAAATTGCGTACATACGTTTCCGATATTCTCTCTAATTTGTTCGACTCATATAGTAACACTCAATTAAGGTGTCATTATCGGCATGTGTCCACTTCCTTCTATGACGTTGCTGGTGATCATGCGTTCCAGTAGCCCTTCTGCTTGAACATCCTGATTCCCCAACATTCAACGCAGGCCTTGGTAACCCGGGCGACGCCTGTTCCGGTATGGAATTTGTATTATTTGAATTCTCCATATTTTGTGTAACCTATGGGTGTTGGGCAAGGACGAGATTAAGGAAGGAACCGCTTCTCCTTCCCGAGTTGGCACTTATTGTGATTCGAGCGTCTGCAGTCTGGTTAATAATCATCCAATTACACTTTCCACTTGCGACCTCCACGTAGCTGGATTACAGGTGTTTGCCACACACCCGGTCGGCTGTAAGGATATAGATGATATTAGAATATAGTTATTAGAGATCTTTATCCACTGTTATCGACCTCCAAGTAGCTGGATTACAGGTGCTTGCCAAACACCCGGCCGTAAATTTATTAATAAGGTTGTCTGCGTAAGGAGTCGAACCTGGGCCATCCAGACCACAGGCAGACACTTAAACCACTGTGCCACTCGCTCGCCTTACATTGCATTACAACTATTGATTATTATTATTACGAAAAAACACCCTAACTGTATTTACACATATCTCCATCTATTCACCGAACGAGAGTACATTATTTGCCAGAGTGTAATCCCTAATGTTTCTTCCCTAATTAGTATATATTTCACATACATAATAACCGTAGTAGGAGTCCTATCAATCCTCGGAGTCGAAATGATAGAACTCCGCATCCCTTCTCCATACTTTGAGTGCAAGTTAACTGCCATATTGACGGATCACACTACAGCCGTATCTGTAATCCTGATGACTTACGAAGACTCTAACTTTCCAAGTGTAACTTTGATTTTCACTTTTATTCATTATTGGTCAACTTATTTGCACATTTTTATCTTGAGCCTCAAAATGAGATTTTTGCTTGACTGAAGTTTGTAATTCAACTTGTTCTATTTCATGATGAGTAGAATGTCGTATTAGAAACCTTGCTAGATGTGAAAATGGTAACTCTTGCCAGGGTAAGGTTGGCAACTTGGTTACGGCGTAGGGACCATCCCAAGAGACAAACCCGAACCATGGACCTTCTGCAGCCGCGCACCGAAGTGCAGCTCTTAGCCATCCATCTTCCTTGGTGACTACCGTGTTGAAATCTTATCATACTATTGTCATTCACTCGAAGTTATTCATGTTACACCGTCATTCAATACAGCAAGTATTTTCAAATTTTATTTATTACATGGTTGCTGATTTAACATTGTTCTTCCATTTCGCATAACTGGCAGATTCATATTTCGAGTAAATCGACAGAATTAGGTTATTTAATAATTTTTGAGACTTGCAAGAAGAATCCTAACCACGCGTTCCCGAATCCTTATAGTTTCGATTAGCACCCAGCTTTGCAATGTGCGAGAACTGCTAATTCTCCGTCATATCCAATTTCATCGACTTGAAATTTTCTCTAATGAAGCTTGAAATAAGAGAATGATTGTAATGCGCGATCAAATCCGTTATCCGTGGTTCGTGGTCTGCTACGGATCATAAGGCATTGAATTCCACTGTCGTTCGGATGTGATCACTTAATTCAGGTAATCAGCTCTCCAACATATCACTTGTTGGTATCTATCAGGCCTATTGATAACAGAACATCTACTAAAACAAATGACTATGGCTCGGATACAAAAATCATGTGATGCAATTTTTGAAAAGGCTTTTAATGTAAAACCCGAAAGGCTGATTATGCTTACTGAAACATTATAGAGAGAACATTCTTTTGAAATAATTCCAAACGCTAACCTGGCCTTCGGAGAGTATATTTTTTCTTTCCATCAAAAGCGTAGAAATTCTTACTTGGTGCAAATTCAAAACTTGATGGTAGCGTCTTTAGGTGTGATTATTCCCATTATGTTATTATCTTATTGTGTTATTGATCTACTATTACGTAATTTCAAAAACTTTTATTTTGTAGGCAATTTGGTTGTATTATGGCTGATTAATTTCCCATTAGTTGCGAATATGAATAAAATTACGAAAAGAAACAATTTTTAAAATGTGGCTTAAACTGAGTATCACTAATTTGCTCTTGAATACCTCAGTGTCTAAAAGTGTTTTCACTTAGATAATTTTATGCGATCGATAAATACTTCGCTCTCTAAAATGTCAGTATTTTTTCGAAGCTGATGTTACTATTTCAAAGGAAATTTTTATACAATGTACATACGCTTCGGCTTAATTTGTCGCAGGGATCCATCACTTGTGTGTCATATACTCGTAAATATAAATTTAACTAATTTTGTGGAAAATCCCACTGAAATGATGACATTTCCTTGATGTCCATGAAATATTTCATCTCTACAGTGTGTACTTCTTTTCAAGCGAAAATTTCTATAACATATCCTCACATATCTATCATCCGATTACTAATATATCAGAGCATGTTGCACAATAGATGCCTCACTACTACTTATTGTCATCTTCAAATAGTAGTTTAAGCATCAAAATTAATATTTTCAATCCTAAGTAAGATGTTTGTCATAATCAGATGCCATCGCTCATGACCTTTAATTTCGGGAAGAATATGATGCCATGGAAATACAAAATGCTAGATTGTTCGTTGCCACACATAATGTTTGAAAAAGCAGCAATAAACTTCAGACGACTAAAAATAAAGTAGTTCAATTCTCAGAGGCCAAGATTGACTCGGACAAGATTCGAACTTGTGCATGGCAGAGGCTAGAACACAATACCATAAGAAAACCTGGATTGTTGTCATTCTGTTATGCCTTATTTTTCTCCATTGCCATGGAACCTCTGAGCAATTACTTTTCAGTTCTTTAGACATAAACGATTATTCGTTTATCTTCCTGTTATTTTGTAGCAACTCTGTTTACTGACTGATTGTGTTCCTTTTCGCATTACAGTATCACCCAAACAGAATAATTCTTTCTTGTGTGAATTTGCAATCTTGAAAATGTTCAATGTACTTCAGACACTCAAGGAGGTATTTCCATGCTGTGATTTCCTGTTCAGTGATTGCACTTCAGTCTACTTATTTCTATCCTCATTTATTAAACTGCAAGATGCTTTCATGATTATGCTGATGAGGAGATTTATAGAGATCCCGAACTGTCTTCAGTTGTGCTGATTTCTGGGGGAAACGAGACGGCAGTGATTCATTAATCACCGCAAGTCTGAAGAAAAAGTTTTCAAAAATGATTTCATTTATTTGCTGATATGTACGATGTTAAATGTACCTAATAAACCGGATGAAGTAGAAGTGGTCTGATTTTGAGCTTGATTGTATAAAAATGAAACCCTGTCTGGGCTGAGTCTGATAACTCCTTCTGTTAAGGGCTCCAAAATGACAAACCTCCTCGTTTAACCCTCAGAGACCTCAGCTTTTTCAAGCTATCTGAGACACGTCCAGTGGACCCCTTTTACAAATTCTTAGTTTACCTGCTTAAATCGATATCAAATCTTTAGGAAAGTTGATTTTAAGTAATACAATAATGTTTGCGTGTAGCAAGTCGAAATAACTAATCCTTTGAGTGACTTTCAGCCTTTCTACTCGTAGTAAACAAATGCGAAAATGTGGTGCTTTTGTAATTCAACAGCATCTATCACAGTATCAGCTGTACTAAGAGTCGGTTTTACGATGTTTGCTGTCGCCATAAAACTTCAGATACTTGATTTTAATGAAATTGATTCATTCCATGCAGTATAACCCTTACATTTGGCCATTTTTTAAAATTTATTCATACCGATCGGAAATAGGGATAAACTGAGGCATAATTGCTACATTATAAGACCGCCAAGACAGCTGTCGATATCTCAAACTCATCAATTACTGCTGCACGCAGTCCGTTTTTAGTGTTGAACTATGAATACGATGATAGCTTTCATTTTGAACATTTATTTATGCTAATTTGTTCATGTATGCTAACCAGTCATGCACGATCATGTGCGAAAACAAAATGTTTACATTTTACGATCTTAACGCACATGCACGAGCATGATGTAAACATTAAATTAATGTATTTCACTCATTGGTCTTTGAGGGTTAAGCGGCATTTTCCGAGCGTTTAGCAGCTCACTTGTCGGAGAGGATGACCTCATGACTTTACAAAATTTTATTCATGCATTACGAAAGTGTATTCCATCGGAAATTATTGATATTCACCTCACGTTTGTTTTCAAAAACCTATCATTAACTTTCATTCCTACTTTGTGCATATTGCATGTTACTATTTACTCATTTATTTTGCGCGCAAACTTCGCTGATTTTTGCAATGAACCATTACACGTGTCCCAGTTTTAAAAGGATGAATCAAATTTCTTTTGTGCTTAACCTTCTTTCATCATTTATATATTGAGGTAATCTTTTATGAGGCAAGCTTAGAGTATTTTGCAAACTCTGGCAAAGCAACGAAAATTAGATTGAAAATTTGCTAATCATCATGTATGAAATGATGAGAATGTGAACAAGAAAAATGCATTTTGCAGCAAGGTTTCATGATTAAAATTGCAGGCGATGAAATTATATCATGTTAATAATTCCACAGACTAAAGAGTGAGTGTTTTGTCGGTGTCGCCTCTCATTTTCATGACAGGATACGACATTACTTAGGAGCAGACGATGCCATATCTCCTTACTTGAAGCGTCAAATCCTTTCACGTGATATTAGCAATCACATTCACAGTGTATTTTCGATTAAAAATGTCATCATAAGAACAGTGACAAACCTGCACCTGAAATCGAGGAAGCCTGCATCCTAAAGCGACACACACACTATAATTTTAGGAGGTTGCGTGAAATAGAATGTTGACATACTAAACAGAACAATAATCCTAGTGCGCTAGCCTCCTAAAAGGCTTTGCTTTAGGATTTTTATATTAGTTACGAATAGTGACTTGCTTTAGTGTCTGCATTTTGCAGCAAGGTTTCATGATTAAAATTGCAGGCGATGAAATTATATCATGTTAATAATTCCACAGACTAAAGAGTGAGTGTTTTGTCGGTGTCGCCTCTCATTTTCATGACAGGATACGACATTACTTAGGAGCAGACGATGCCATATCTCCTTACTTGAAGCGTCAAATTACTTGAGGTGCTTGTTTAGAGTGAGTGGTTTTCATTTTAAATTTCTATTTTGCGGACTGACCAATTTACTTAGACGTACAATACGCACAAATACACGTAGCACGGCTAGCAAATGAATTTCTTTAAATTTACAACTTCCAATTGAAAGTTGCGATAATACATTTTGCACTCAAGAAGGGCTGTTAAAATGTGTTTCACTCTTTTGTCCGTCAAGATACTACTGTTTTGACACAATTATCACTGGACTCTATATTGATATGATGTTCATATCATCAATACATTCTAAGCGAGAACATATTGTCTTTCATGAAATATTTATAACACGAAAGGCATTACCTGATATGATATTGAGATCACACTTAATGCACTTTTATTTATTTAAACGATTGTAAGGTTAACTAATATTTCAGACGAATGCGAATAAAAATAGACAACAGAAGTACCGATGATATTTCTTCGCAATTGTCTTGTGATGCTCAATATCCAGGTTCCTAGTCAAAACTGATTTCTACTTTTGAACAATTCTAAATGCGCACATCAAGAACAGAAGCGGTTGAGGAGGATTAAAGATATCGTGCGACTGATTGTCAAATACAAGAAAGCAAGCATCTTTCGGCAGAGAAAACTAGACTTTTTCATTTAGAAAGTCTTGAGTTTCAGAGTTTTCGTTCTGTAATTATGAAGCTCACATTTTGTAAATTTGGCATTCAAATGACAACAAAATGATTTGAAAATATACTTTTTGAAAAGAAAGTGGAAAATATCAGTACGATTGTTAAGACAAATCCCTACAGTTTGGAGATCAGGTTGATGACATTGGATTTTGATGATTGCCAAATCTGTATGTAAATGTAGATGTAGTAAACTTAAATAAAATCGAGTAGAAAACATATTTTCGGGACCAGTTTGTCTCTTGTAATTTGCTGATTTCCGATGAAGCATTGCTTCTAATGCAAACAAGTTCTGTAAAAATATATATACAGATTATTGTGATCATGTATAAAAGCATTATTTGAAAAAAGCGGATTACTTAAATGAAATTATATTGATGTATTGAAATACGTGTAGTATCTGACCTAAAGATGAGAAATATGATATCTTTACTTTTGCACCAGATTTTCCATATCGGGGCAATTTTGCCAATTTCATCTCACCGAGTGTTAATAAAATCCAAGAGCGTAGATACATTGATAACCGGATAAAACAATTTCAAATAGTGAAAAGTTAGTCAAAAGACAAATCCACTGAACACAAAAATCTGACAAAATAGTTCTGTCAGAAGTGGAAATATGATAATATCTTTATGATGAGTTCTCGAAATGTTGATTATTGAAGCATTACTTCTGCGTGACCTGCGCCTAAAACTTTCTAAACAGCCTTACGAACATTCAAGCAAAACTTTTTATGTCAGCATTACTCTGCAGGTCTTGACGATTGTGTCAAAGCAATATCAACAGCGCAGTTGAGTTTCGTCTGACGCAGCAATCGCAATACAAAATTGACTTTCATGCTTTGAAGCAGACATCGGCCTACTAAGGCATACAAATATTGCATATTGCATAAATTTCTTTGAAAGCACGCATCGCATGTTGATGAAGCTGTGCTGTAGTTACACAGATGCACGGAAGTTTATCAAAAAGTCTTTTACTTCGCGTTGATAATAGTTCTGCGTTTTTTTAATGTTAAAGTGTGTAAGGTAGGGTGGTCTACCTTTATTGTACACATGAGTGTCTATGTTTTGAATAAAATACAAATAATGCTTAAAAAGAGGAGAAAAATTGATGGTATATACAGATTTTTCAGTGACGCAAATAGGATTATTCCACTTTCTGATAAATCATTTCTGAGCGAGCTTAGATTCGACTACCGACTACCTTAGATTCATGGCAAATTTCGACTACCGGAATTGTATTCCTTAAAACCATATCTTATTAAAACAATGTTTTGAAGCAAAGAATACATAAAGCACGATTTCAGGATGTGTCTAAAATCTAGAATTCAAATACAGTTTCGAAATATTGCTCTCTATAAGACATTGCGATGAAGCTGTTGAATTTCCTCTTTGACAAGGCAATATTCAATTGATATTAAATGATATCAAGTATTGATTTAATATTTAATTTAATTATTAATCAATAATGCATCATCTTATTTAGTAAAATACAGCATGTGGTAACCGTGTCTTGCGCTAGCATTTATCAGCCGCAGAACATTGCTGCAACTAAATGTACAATAAGAGACTATCAAATGCATCTACAGGGTGGGCGGAAAGTTAATACCTATTTTGAATTGTCTCTAATTCGCTAAGTGCAGCTCAGGTTCGCATTATATTCAAGCATGATGTGTATCAACCCTTGCCATTTTTCTCTTCAAAGTCTTACAGTTAGATTATTGGTACTTTTGGATTTCTATGATGGAAAAGTTAGCAGTTTTTATCAGATTTTGAAAAACTCAATTGATATAATAGCACAGATTTTTAAAGATAAAGCTTTAAATTTGTCTTTACTTGAGAGACCTAATTTGAAAATTTTTTAAGATGTAAGAATTTTGTTACATGAAAATGCACAAATCTAATTTTTTATGCGTTCCAATAAACAGAAAAAAGTCAATTTCCTAATTAAAACATTTAATGCGAAAAATTGTAAGATACTAAAACTCAATATGAACACCCAATCGCTTTACTATTAGGTTGCGAAGTCGATCAGGCATGATGTTCCCTGACTGCCTGAGAAACTCCAGAGGCACAAAAGATGAAACAATCTGAATTTTGTTCTCATGCTCAGGTAGTGTCCCTGGCTTTGTACGATAAGCTTCATCCCTTGCGCATCCCCAACATAAGAAGGCGCATGGAGTCACATATGGACTTGTGATCGGCCATTAATGAGGGAGGGCCTCGGCGACCTAACGAGCGCCCTGAGAACTGCCCATCAAGCCACTCCCTTACCAGGTGGGCGAGGACCGTCTTGCATAAAAATCAGGTCGTTGATATTTTCAATGTGATAATGACCGTTGATAGTGACACTTCTCCTGTAGCCTCTGTGAATTCATCGCTTCACATTGGAGGAAAGGACCCACGATGGTATCTGCCATCATACCACACCAGACAGTCACACTCAGTTATGATTGATATTTCTCTGCACGAATCGTAGGGTCATTTTCTGCCCAGTATTGGCGGTTGTGACGAATGACGAAGCCACCAACATGAAACACTGATTCGTCGCTCCACAAAATGTTGTGAAAAAAAATTTGATTTCTTTCATGCCAAAAGAGCATTCGTGCTCCATAGTCAATAGGAGCGTCATGGTCGGCCTATACAATTATGACTGACGATAATGGATCAAAATTTACGCCTCTCAAGTAAAGACAAATTTAAAGCTTTATCTTTAGAAATCTGTGCTACTATATCAATTGAGTTTTTAAAATCTGATAAAAACTTTTTAATCATAGAAATCTGAAAGCATTAAGAATCTAACTATAAAATTTTGAAGAGAAAAATGGCAAGGCTTGATACAAATCACGCTTCAATATAATGCGAACCTGAAATGTACTTAACGCATTAGAGACAATTTAAAATAGGTACCAAGAAGACACCCTGTAGATACCAAGAAGCAGTTATAGAAAAATAAGGATGAGTCATCAAGGCATTTTACTGTGCATAATAAGTTAAGCTTACATCGAATGTTATTATTTGGACTCTAAAAAAGCACACAAAACAATGATCATTAAAATACGTCATGTTTTTGTGAACTCTTCTGGACCTCATTATTTGTGTAATCGATTTTTCAACGTCATTGAGAAATTTCATTTCCAGCCTAATCGTTGTTTCATGCATGAAGGTCATAAGAATTCTCAAATCGCACTTGCAGGTTCGTCATTAGAGGTTGATATATCTTTACCGTCCTTCTGTAGTTAAACAAAATTAATTGAGTCATTGGTTGCGACAATCAAACATTATTGTAAATATGAAAAAGAATCACGCTATGAGGGGGAATATTATCGGCATACAAGAGCATCAAGCCATATTAAGCGACAACAGTCTGGCATCGACTACTAAGATAATCAGTTTCAATTAAAATTGAAATGATGCTTCAGTGATTTCATGATAAAAGTGATTAAATCCATGAGGTCAGGAGTATTATTTTTAATTTCAACGTAAAATCCGTCAAAACAAAAAAGATTCACTGTATGTCTGGTCTAATGGAAAGTGTCGTGATGATAGGATCTCGAGATAAGAATCCAGTCACATGCATGTCTCCTGTTTTGAATTTTAATTGGAATTGAACAAATGCGAATAAGTTTTGATTTAATAATTTGATTTAGAATCACAGAAATTCGACTTTTCGCTCCATTTAAGTTACCGTAATATGATTAATTAAGTTAGCTAGTCAGTTCGTCAGCAATCTATGTCACTGTTGCTAGATTTCAAAAAGAATCATACTACTGGAATATGCAACAGTAGTATTCTTTCCATAATGTGATTCATTGCAAGCTAATTTATCAAAATGTTTTTATACATCAAGGAGAAATGATAACAAGTGTAAATAAGTGTACCAAATGCACTCATAAGCTAATGGCATCTTTCCAATGTCGGCAAGCAGCCATCGATTGGGCAGTGCTGTTCTGACAACACATTTCAACGGTGTAGCATTGTTTTCAGAAATGCATGTTCTTTCTAGCTCTAGTATCGGATCTCTATGGACTTAATGATGTACATGTAATCTATTCTAGGTCGTATCTCAGTGACTGTGAAAATCTGGTCGAATTCTACTACATCAATCAGTGATCATTATTACCGTAGTTGGCATTATTATCCGCTGAATTTGCATTCAATCTGCAATGAATTAAAAACAGCATTACTGTCTGGAGGAATGTCAAATATGAAAGCTTATACAATTATGCGTTAGATAGAGTACTTTCGTTCTATGATTAAGATGATGAAGCACGCGAATGTATTAGTGCTTAATTTTCTAAAATTGTGGAAGTTCACTCTATCTGATTTAGGGCATGCTTGCTATTTGAAAGTATTGTTCTGTATTCTCTCGCAATATAGAGCATCAAGGAGAAGTAAATTAGACTTCAGTTATCCAAAAATATCTATGATATTATGTGATATCCTGTAAGTTTATCATGTTGCTGGATACACTGAATCTCACAATCATTGGCGCTATTTTTTTAGGTATCATCATCCGCGCCTGACTATTTTCCACTAGGTGGGGTCGGCGGCCCGAATCCTTGCGCGCCAGAAGTTCCTGTCTAGAGCGTCCACCGGGCCCACTCGTAGTGTCTTCAAATCCTTCTGTATGCAGTCCATCCATCCTCGGTCGCCCCCTTTGTCTTTTCCCCTGCACCAATTGTTCCATAGTCGCCCTCACTTTGTTGGTCTTCTCCAACCGCTGGACGAGTCCGCTCCATCTCATTCGGATCTCTCTTACTCTTTCCACAACAAGGGTCACTCCAAGCTCCTTTCCTATCACTGCGCTTCTCACTTCATCACATATTAATGATGCGTGCATTTAGAAGAGAGCGTGTATTCCGAGATCGACATAACCCATTCGATTGTTACGACGAGGAAAATTTCCGTCTGCGCTATAGATTGACGAAATCATGCGCGAACTCATTGATTTCTCAAATCAGGGCAGACATCGCATCTCCTACCCTTCGAAGCTTCGCAGTATCTCCAGAACTGCAAACTTTCATTTTCCTTCGATTCTTGGCCACCGATCAGTTTTACCATGAGGTTGGTGATATTCATGGATTTTCTCCATCCACTGTGTGCAGAATTATTGTGAGGATATCGAATGCGATTGCAGCGTTAAGCTCAACATACATAAAAATGCCAGAATCTCAAGAAGAAGTCGATTCAACAAAGTTGGATTTTTACCGAATTGCAAACTTTCCAGGTGTTCTGGGAGCAATAGATTGTACACATGTTCGTTTACTATTCAACGTTCCTCCAGAAAACGCTGCAATGTATATTAATCGGTATCACTGGTATTCCTTGAATGTTCGGGTTGTATGTGACGCTCGATACAGAATTACAAATATAGTAGCCAGATGGCAAGGATCCATACATGATTCAAGAATCTGGAACAATTGTCGACTACTTATGGGTTTTGAGAGCAATCAGTATCAAGGATACCTTCTCGGTGATGGTGGATATCCTTGTTCTCCATATCTCCTGACCCCATTACTTCGAGTAAACAACGATGGAGAACGGCGTTATAACCATGCTCATATTCGAACACGCATTACTATTGAAAGGATGTTTGGACAGTGGAAACGTCGATTTCCTATTCTTAAATATGGGTTGCGAATGAAACTTTCGAAAGTACCACATATTATCATTGCAGCTGCTGTGCTGCACAACATGGCGATTGGAGAGGGCGATTTAAATTTCGTTGATGATAATGAACAGATTTTAAATGCTTATATAAGTAATGATCATATCTATAGAGGGGATGAAGCACGTGAAAATCTGTTTCGTCGAAGACTCATTGAACAAGTGTTTGTTTGACAAAGCCATTGGTAGCGCTACATTAAGTTTCATTATTGTTTACAAACAGTAATCACGCTAAATCAACCGTAGAAATTTTTTTGACCTACACTATAAATTAAATATAGAGACATAATTGCAAACGCAGTCTTTTGAATTACTGTATCATTGTTTGTCAAATATTTTATATTATGGTAAAACATATACGATCGTACGTATATGGGCATTTCCACGAAAATTTCAACCTGAGCATGGTTCATAAAAGGTGCAGTATGTTACTGCAAAGCAGTTCTACTTGGGGTAAAATGCACTGAAATTAACAAATATCAACTTTATTTTTCAAAATTTATCGGTCTTCACATAGAAAATCAAAAATAACATGACATGTACATGTTTTCAACTGAAATGAAAAATGTGAATTAGCTGAAAAATGTGATCGATTATTGAAATTACTGTGAAATATACAAAATTGACTCGGATAAGTTATTTGACGATAGTTATTTGCGAGAAATACTCTATATCAAATTGTGTATGCGTTTCAACAACTAAAACCTCCGAATAGTATAAGAGAATTACATTTAATTATGTTACATTGAAAATATCAGATCGTTATCTTCTTTGTCAGATAACTAATTAATTAACTTTCTGATTATCAGAACTAATTTTGGCGCAATTTCATTCAGTACTTTCAGAGAGCAAGACATCTAAGTTCAAACACTACCAATGTCCGTCAGATCGTTACCGTGGAAATGCCCATATGAAGCTATAAAATTGTAAGGCGTGCATGGAACAGCTAGAAGGGATATTCACTTTTGCTTCAAATTTTTATCGTAATTCTGCAACTCAATTTTGGAAATTATGTATTATGATCGTAGCAGGCTTACGAGCGTAAATATACATATAATTTCAGCCACGCTGTGGAAGTTGGATAAAAATTATTGAATGCAACAAGAATAATATGTATATTTCGTAGCAATACACACCACAACTGTTCACTATTTAGATTTTCAAAACGAAGTCATTGATTCATCGGAAAACAACTGCTGTATAAAGCCACTCGTATTGCCTCGTCTGTGTTCTGATGGCGGTACGGCAGCAGTGGTCTTATGTGCTTCTGAGTTCGTTAATTTTTCTAGAGCCTGAAAATAAAATATAATTCAATGATAATTACATACTTTAAGAAAGCGCTGCGTTAAACATCATGACTCACCTCAGCTATTCGTTCCTGGGCAATAGCCTTTCTCCTTTCCACATCGAGCCTCTCTCTTGAAATTGTGAAAAAATCAAGTGTTGTGGGTCGTTTTGCTGAGTTACTCGTACATTTTTGCGACTCTTCCATCAAGGCATTACATTTACAGGTAGGCTTTCTCGCGGCATCGCTTACTGTCCGGTTCTCAATTTCTGAATCATTGTCGCTATCGATATCAACTTTTGATGTACTGGGATGGGTTTGAACAGCATCGCCATCGTAACTGCATTCAAGTGGTTCCATTTCTGCGGCTATTATCTCAGATATTTGTCCATCACTGATGGACAAATTTGGGGCCAAATTGACTCCACCTCCAGTCGTATTTGTCTCTCTCTTCATAAGCGCAATATTCTTTTTCGTCTTGGATTTTAAACCTTTCCAAAGAACCTTCATCTGATTGACTGACTTTGCTGAATTATATTTACTGTTGAAAGTAGCTGTTAGGTCACTCCATGCCTTCTGCTTTTTCGCTAAAGTCTTCAAAGTGACATCCTTACTTTCAATAATCCGATTCGATCTTATAAAATCTATTACGATTTCCCTGTGGGCTGTGGTAAAGTTTTCACTTCTTCTTCTCGACATATTTTGGCAGCTTAACTGTTGTAAACTTTGTTGTAAATGATGCGATTCTTAACGATTTATTCGACGTTAGTGATATTTCATTGGTTAATTATATTAACCAACGAGGATGGTAGATGATTTGCGCCAGGGCATAGTAACTCTAATGACTTGATAATACCGCTTCGTGAAATCGATTTTACTCCGAAGTAGTAGCTACTCCTGGTATTTGTGCTACTACTGGTAGCAGTTAATACCGCTTCATGAAATCGGCCCTTAGTTTTTATATAAATATATTTAAAGCGCAGCAATTTTGTATTCACTCCTAAATGTTAAGATGAGTATGCATGTAGATGGATATTAATATCGCACATGCAATCGAATAAACATCATAAAAATATCAGTACTCCTTACAAAGTCATCAATGCCAATACAGTATGTCTAAGTTCAAAAGAGCCTATTCCGCTACCATACATCAACTTTGTTGATTATCATACGATTTTGGGTGTAACGTGGGCGAGTAATTTGTCGTGGAAAGCCCATTTTGACAAAATCACAAGAATTTTTGTTCAAAGAACGCATTGCCTTCGAGTTCTAAAATCTTTTCTGTCTAAGGCAGAGCTATTTATTGTATACAAAGGTCCGCTGAGACCATTGCTCGAGTATTGTGCGCCTCCTTTTCGTCTGTCTGCCTGCCAATCTTATAGTGACAATATTGAGAAACTTCAGAAGCAAGCACATCGTATCATTTGTGGAAAAGACTGTAATGAGATGTGTCTTGAACCATTAGATGTAAGACGAACGAGCATCTCTTTGTCTCTTTTCAAGACGTTTGAGGACATTTATCACTGTCTCAATCAATTTTTGCCTTCTCATAGTGACCGCTCCAAACCCTTATTGATCCCACCATTCAGAACAACTCGACGAAAGACTTCATTTCTTGTGTATATGTCATTGGTGAAGAACGGTCTCCATGAATTCTCTTGACTTTGTATATAACTTCCTTCATTTTGTGACTTGCCAATGTAATTTATTGATTTTCATTTGATCAAATAAACACTTATGAATGAATGAAAAACCTCTGCCTTTCTTCAGATTGGTCGACATTGTAATGTTCTCCTTCTGTCTCTTACTTATTAAATGTAAATCCTATTGTTATCAGTCTATTTTGCTAGAAAGCGCAAGAGAATGCGATAGTAAATCTTGTAAATTTATCAGTAGATTGAGCGGAAGATGTATAGAATTTGCAGCGTCTGTGGATTTTTCATGAATAATATTATTTGAAAAGAAATCAATTAGTGATAAATTCTTTCTCAGTTTCTCTCCATCTGTACTGACAATAATTGGGAAACTTGGAGCAACAACCAATTAAAGATCGCTTTCAGAATTTGCAAGGATATCTATTTCAACTCGAATTCATTGATATACGTTTAATGCTACCGGCATCTGCTTAAACGTAGAATTTTTAATATCAACATCCTTCCACGAAGCAACACCAATTTGATCCAAATTATTAGTCTCATGCGTCAATCCTTTCCAAACAAGCATAATTATCCTCGTGACTTTGTAGTGGAGAACAAATATTTGAATAGTCAACATCTTCTTTTTAAAACCGGATTTTCTACACTTATCAAATACAGCAGACGTTAAACTGAAATGGATTATTGGCTTACTGTGCTTACCATAATAATCGTGCTGCTACTGAATCAATAGTAAATGTTAATGGAATGATTCTTTAAAATATCAATGATCTGTTTATTTTTCCAAACCCAATTCATTTTTATCAGAAATGACAATATTTTTATTAATGTCATGACTTTAGAGCTGGTCTACCTAGGCCAATTCATCCCTAAGTAGCCTATCTGAACTTCCAGAAATATTCGATGTCTATGTAAGGACTCTAATGCAAGCTACACCCAGTTCAATGCAGTGCAATGGAGGTGCTTGAGCATTTACTTAAATATACTTTTTGAAAATCGAGAGCATTCGACAATTTCTTACAAAATTGTGCATCTCCGTCAATAGAATATTGACAAAGTACATACATGAGGTTATCATTAACATATTAATTAATTCAGAGCGCATCTACTTGTTATGTTACTGTTCTGTGAACAATGACATACTAGCACAACTCATCAGAACTTTATAATCAATACTGCCTGTCGTCTGCTATATAATACATTCTATGTCAAAGCCTGGTCAGAATATCATGCCTCACAATATATTTGATGTAGTCATTGATTTGGATGCTGGTATTTTTCTCCACGACACGGAATTAAGATAGTACTCGTAGCATACTCACAATACGTGTACCGCGTTTTCAAAAACCTCCAATTGAGTTGTATTTAGCACTGCTCCACGCAAGTATATCTCCATTCAACCAAACAAGCGTTCAACATTGTCCGGAGAAGGTTTTGCGTGAAAACTGATTGAAACATGCCGCTTTTCAAATTGCAAAAGATATTCGAAAGTAGGTTTTAGAGAACGTGGAATTCTAATCAAAATTGTTGGTTATAATAACTTAAAAATTGGTAAGAAATGGTGCCTTCCATAGAAAGAACATGCGATAGCTATGCCATTCTAATTGAGAACGACTGAGTCATTGGACGATGCCCCTAAACATGAGTCAAAAATGTTACCTTGGGCTAAATTGCAATTAGATGAAATTTGAATTGGTTAACAGAAATACTTGGAAGCTGAAAGACTCAACAATAAGGGCCGTAGCTATCATAGCTTTTGAGAAATATCAGGAAATGTCCAAGATAGCTCCGCAAGAGACCCCCGGGTAAATATACATAATCTCACAATGGTTTTGGCAATATTGAGCTGTATAGGAATTAGGGGCAATACAACTTACAAAACGCTGCCGCAAAATTAACAAAATAACATTTGCAATTCACTGCATTTTTTTAAATAGGTAATTGAAATCATGATATTTACATTTGCATTTTTATGATATTTGTTTGACTCAATTCTGTCTGTTGTTAATAATGCCATATATAGTGTAAATACGCAAAACATTATTTTTAGGTTTCTTGAATGTAGTTGGACACTGAAGTGTTAAATTCTACATAAAATTGCATCATTCATGGAAATTGATGACGAACTGAAATTTCAAAACGATGAAGAGATCAACAATTGGAACCAGAGAAAATTGTTGCCACGTGTTCGAAATGGCATCGGCTCTACAAGGTTTAAAAACCATGTTTGCCTATCTTCTGTACATGAGCACGAAGGATTGGAAGAAAATACACTGACTTCACAAACTTTCAGTGAAAGTTCAAATATTCAACTTCGTTTACATTCATTTATAATACGACTGATAAATGTCAATTTCATAAGTCTACTACGGAGGCCAATTGCTACGTTTGCAGGCCTAATTTATGACAAACGGATCTCTAATATGCAAAAACTAAACTGCTGAGAATATCTATGTATGTACAAAATGGGATAAAATTGTCAGTAAGATGTATGTAGTGTCTTAAAACATTTATTTTTTAATAGACTATTCTAGAAATATACAATCGCGACGTTCAATATTGGATTAACTTATGCAAGCTAAAAGACATTGACTTTAATAGCATATTCCAGGCTTTCATAAATGTTTTGTTGGTTAGAGTATTTCATGCACATTTCGGAAACAATGCTCAGTACGCACCGACGTATACGGCACAATTACCACATATTGCATTTTGCTGAATAGTGAGAGCTTCCCAATATCAATTGAATAGCTGCATTTATCAGAAGGAGAAAAATAGCAGTTTTAGCGCAATGGCTAATTTCAAATGTGTTTTATAACTGCTTTTAAAGCGAACTTTTGCACCATGTTTTCAAGAATTCAGCCATGGCTTTAGCATGAAGTTTCTAGCCTCACATCTTACTGCATAATAAACTTATGTTTTGGCAGAACTGATTTTTGCACTGTATATTTTGTACATGGTTGGATGATCGTTTGCCTGCCTACCCAAAACAGTGCCTCAACTCTCTCCTCTCTCTCTCTCTCTCTCTCTCTCTCTCTCTCAAAAAGGTGGATTTCTATGGTCCGCCCATCGATATTCAATATCGTCTTCTCTCTAGGTCACTGACTGAAACTTAAGTTAGTTAATTTCTTAAGCTACGTTGAATTGAAATCATGGAAATAATTGTAGACTGTCCAATTTCTAAAATACTTTTGTGGAATCGTCAACTGTTTCCTGACATGTGTAGCACCTGAAGCAAATTTCTTCTTCCTCTCGGAACAGGAATCTCAAGAGATCTGGATGAGCCTGCTAATACGCTGTCAACTGTTTTTGATTAAAAAAAGTTTCCATTAGATAAATTCTCATTAAACTATATTTAGAGGTTTCATTTACAGAATCTACTAACTTCATATCCTAGAAGTCCTCCTGTATTCTCAATTGCATGTCCTAAATATTTTGTGATCTCGATTAGATTGATATTTTCATTTCGAGCGATGATGCAAAACAACTAACTCCTATAAGCCTTATATAAACTCCTAGCAATTTTTAATTCATGTGCGCCATGCTAATTTGAATGTGGTCATTGTCGAGAAGTTACTGCGTAGGTGGAAGATGATAAAGGAATATTTCTCATTCATGAAAACGTTATTTCGCATTTGATTCTTAATCAAAAACAAATTTCAGAGTGTAATATACAGCTGTCGTCAATATAAATCCCTAGAGATTACTTTGAAAGTTGACATTGGTTCATACTCACACCATTTTGAACTTTTGGAAGAATAAAGAATGTTAGATGTTGTTTTTAACTACTAGTTCCCTGTATAGACCGTTAGTTAAGTCTTAGGCTTGACCAGACCCAGGTTTGAACCCAGAATTCCCGCAGGCAGAGTGAACACTCTACCACAAGGCTACAGCACCGGTGTTTATGCGCATGTAGTGCTTATTCTGCATGCATTTGCGTATTTTTGCGCAGTCGGACTATGTTTGAATTATTGTTTGGTCATAATTCAGACTTGATATTCAGATATGAATTCTACACTCATCGTAGGATTCGGCGGTAATGATTATTGGAAGACATCAATACGCGACATCAAGATATCAACCACTTTCTGCAAATACAAAATTAAACGGCTAAAAATGACCGTTAACCTGTTCAACAATAAGTATAGTAGTAAACAGTGTTAAGTGCCATACATTGGTGGTGGGAACGTGCAAAATGAGCAGAAGAAGAAATTTTAAACATTTTTGCGCATTTCTTTTAAATCATCCTCTGATTTATTTTCACACATTTTCATAGCAATAAGTCTTTTAGGAGTCATAAATTCGAAAATCAAAGACACTGTTTGCTGGTTCATGGCCGCACTTGTTCTCTGAAGTGAACTGCAACAAGATAAAATGCTAAAGTATTGACACGAAATAATACCTGAAGCTAATGAGTAAAGGCAAAACTGCGCAGTGCGCAATAGTGGTGCCGTCAGCTGCTAGTGCATTGTAAAATGTCAAAAATCATAGAAAACGTATTCCAGATTATTACCGGAGTGGTTTATCAATCGAAACATGAAACCTCCACCATCAAGACTCCCAACCGTAGAAAAGAAGTCGCTCTTCTTCAATATCACCCACCTTGGATAAGTCGGAGAATCGATCTACAGAATGATTTGTCAGAGAAATCAATGCTCATGCCCAGTGGAGTGTCTCGCACACGGAGACGTGAAGGATGTGCAATTCCACCTAGCCAAAAACTCAAAATATTGCACTAGCTTCTCTCCTTGGGGATCAAAGCAGATAAGCGAAACTGCAAGGTGTCTCGATACCGTCGTGCTGAGCCCATTCCCAGATGGGTACAGAACTCAAACTCCAGACCAAATTGACCAAGGCTGTTCAATCGGCAGTAACACGCGACATTTGCCTGGTGGGACAGAAAGACCGACATTTTATCACAAGATGAGCAGGGAAGTATGCCTCAAAGCAAAGTTTCAACTTTCGGTGACTAAAAGTGTTACCATCAAAGAGGTATGGCTGATATTATGTCTCCAATCTTCATGGCTGGAAACTAACTTGAAAAATTGTTTTCTGATTCATTATCGATTGATAATGTCGTTCAATGCTGCTTATTGCTTATAAATAAGTTTTCAATGATTTCTGAAATCTTAGAATGTACTTGCAGCTGACGTCATCATTCCTGCGTCCTGCGAAGTTCTAACCTTACTCACTACCTCCAGTTATTATTATCTTGTGTCTATATTTCAGCATTGTATCTTATGTTTCATCTCAAAGAACAAACGAAGAGGCCATGAACCTCCTCTTTCTTTGACTTTCAAATATATAATGAAGACCTAAGAATCTTTCAGGAATGCAGCATCGTAAAGGAACTCTCTCTCGTAAAGTCAATCACCACAAAAAATGTGATCGTTAATGTGATTTTCATGAGATTATGATTTAGTCTGACGACTTGGAAGCACCTTTAATGTTCAAACGGTTGGAAAAACGGAATTGTGAAACATTTGAGTGTGTGATTAATTGGACCATATTCAATATGCGCCATCCGTAATTATACATCACATAAACGTGACTAAGGACTCCTGGTCATAGGAGATATCAGAATCATTAATAATCATAGAAATAAGTATTATTAAAGACTTCAATTGAAGATTAATTTAGCTGTAGAGTTTGGCTAAATGAAAGCTCGCTTGGGGGTTTGCAACTAGGATTTTTGGATACTTTGAGTCACCCCGATTACGCGTGAAATTATTGAGCGCAGCATAGAAATCTATGACAACAAAACCTCTAGAATGGAAGCAAAGCTTCATGCACTGCACAATAGTGGCACAAAAGCGCACGCATTTCACGTAGATACACTTGTCAACAGCGTGGGCTACAATCAGTCACATGTGCAATTCCAAGCTTTTCATTGATGATTCATGTCCGACTTTGAATCAACTTCCATTCTAGTCAGTTTCAGAAAAACAGTCTATTTCTATGTTGCGCCGTGAGAGACAACCTGTCCATTTCAAACATGTTTGAATAAAATTCTCTTCTGTATGCGATCTCTTCAATGTTTTCTTGTTGAACAGACGAAGCGCGTGAGTTATTTTCGTTTACTGAATTTCTATCAATGTTAAACCGGTAATATAACGATGTGTTCTGAAACATGGAGGCCTCTTGTCATTGGAATGTCATATATAATCGAAAGGAAAGGATTTGGGGGTTTGAAACTATAGATTTTTGGATACTTTTGGGGTGGTTTCCTATTTGTTTGTAATGCATTTGGTAGCTCTAGGAGACGTAGATTTTGGGATATTGCGATTTTAAAATGTAGATGACAGTTTACATTTGTTACACAATTTCTCTGGTGAATTTTTTCAACCTTAAGTCAGTTAAAACCTACATACTGTGATCAATGACATGCCACTTAAATTTGCATGACGTCTGACAATGCGACATGTCTGTGGTATATAGCAAATTGTCATGATTTCACAATAGAATGACAGAGTAGAATGCATCAAATTGACACGCAAAAGATGTGTAGCTGGCAGGATGCAATTTATGGAACTATTTCATCTAACACAGTTCCATAAGAAGACCGGTGCGTTTCAATGCAGAATGCCTGCTTTAAATCGAGTACTTATGAATACCGATCTAGAATTTGACTTTCGCGACAGCTAAATCCAAAGATGATTTGAGAAAAGTCGGAAATACAGCCTATCGAAAAGTCACGAGATACCAGGTTGGGCGATATAGATTTAAAAGAACCAGAGGAAAAATGCAGCCCCCACCCAGATTAACCCACGCCCCACGGGGGGGGGGATGGCGCAGCAATTTGACCAACCTGGCGAATTTTTTGATGTTTTTTAAACCAAGCAAGTTATGGCCACCAGATTTCTAATAGCTTACTTTCTATGTATTATACAACTTTTGATAGAAGGATAATAAATTTACCTCAATACTTTTGGCATGAGAGCTATTTTAAAATTTGAATGTTTGGAATATCATGGCTGATTTTGGTGTTATATTCACTTCTAATGTATATTGAGGTATCAATTCTTCATGAAATAAGCTGAGATTACATAAAGGATTCTTCCTATTAATACAGAGATATTCAAAAATGCAAAATCTTTGAATTTGAAATCATCTGCTTATGATGCATGCCGGCTTGAAATTTGAAATTCATATTTCAAATGAGATTGTTATTATTTTTGTCGTTTTTGGTTCTGCATCTGATCAGCAATTATTAAAATTTTTCAGAATCACATTGCTTTTAGCCTCAGTGTCTCGATAAAAGCTCGCCGAATTGGGTTTTTCTCTCACCTGCAGAAACTAAATACTAAAATGTGCGCTTTTAATGCTATTTGAGTTGAGCTGAAAGTCTAAATATTTGACCTTTCACAAACGAATCTCAAAACGATCAATATCATCATTACATTAGCCACCCTGACCAGATCTTTTGATTAGTGTACGGTTCATTAGTTTTTGTTGTCATTTTCCATTTCAAATAGTGATCTAATGGAATTTCGTTAAAAATTGGTGTTTTTTACCATTGACCTTCACCTCAGTCCAAGAATGACTTTAGAGGTAAAAGTATAATG
Source organism: Prostheceraeus crozeri (assembly GCA_907163375.1). NCBI lineage: Eukaryota > Metazoa > Platyhelminthes > Polycladida > Euryleptidae > Prostheceraeus > Prostheceraeus crozeri. The sequence continues at coordinate 331,720 of CAJQUW010005424.1, read as the reverse complement.
CTGTTTTTCTGAATCCCTTTTCAATGTCATTTCGATTGATAAGTGGTTTGGCAAAATTGGCATAGCAGTTTGGGAGATCACAGTGGAGTGTGATCGGAGAGATACCCCACTAGGCGAGTGCTATTTTATCGACAATAAATAGCCGACAAAATAGAAAATTGGCTGAGAAAATAAGTGAATGATTATATCGTAACTTGATTCACAGTTCATTCGCTTTAGCTAATTGCCGAGCTTCGAGCACCCTGCAATGGACATAGAGCCATGTCTTCTCCTCCCTTATCAGCTGATTTCAATCGGAATCACGACAAGACGTTACTTAAAATCAAACTTCAAGCAAGCAGAAGGAATCGGACAGTGTCCTGCAAAATTGACGATGTTATCCATTGGGAAATTAACATTTGTCTCTTGGGATCATCCTAAGCAAGTCTGGATTGGTACATATTCACCGTTAACCATGACTTGAAGCAGAGGGTTCATTCTTGGACAGGATGTGATGAGGGGTCGATACATGAGTGTGTATAAGACAGGAGAGATGGGAAATAATGACAGATTGGATTGCAATGCAGAAGATGTTGAAGGGAACTTCTCATAATTTAAAATAACAAATGGAATAAGTAACAGGCCGGAAGAATGTCACAAGAAAGGAAGACGGGCTCTGTCCAAGAATTAGGACGAAAATACTACAATGAAATTGCGATGAAGCTGTACAAATACTCCTCTCACACAAATGAGCAACCAAATAGCTGTGTTTAAGCATTGGAAGTATCGGCATCCAATGTCCGAGTGGCTCACGACATGCGTATACATAGATCAAGTGTACAGTACAGTGTAAATGCCACAAAAGTCACAATGAATTCACCACGAAGCATTGGCAGTAGCACTGACAGTGAATGACAAGTTCACGAAAAATTTGAACGGTGTTTGAAAAAATGAACGCCGCTCAGCTCAAGTTTAGCAATTAGTCCATCTCGTTCACTTCACGTTCACCGTTTCCTTTCCGTTCCTTGCAAAAGTAATTTTAAATTTTACTTTGACTACGTAGATATCTATCTAAATAGTTGAGTTTGCGCTTCTGTCACATGTCCAAATATGTCAGTGTAAGATATTACGAACTGAAATGTTACTCCAATTTGGAGATTTCCCGGGATATCAGCTTACATGGCTTACCAGCACCGATACTTTTTCCTCTTTAACATAATGGCAATTGTATGAAGGTGTACTTGTGTAAATCTATCCTTAATAGATGGAACAGTGCTACAATTTGCAAAGATAAATGCTGAAGCAAGCCTACACAGTCCTTAGTCATGAAATAAAGTTAAATCGTCGCTGCTTTAGTAAGGACCTTTTATAAGGACCTATACATATAAAAGATATATTGACAACAAAAATATGAGAGGAGAAGTGGACAAGAAAGCATCAAATGTCTGTATTTCGTGCAGCAAGTGTATTTACAAGCAATATACCTAAACTGAATGTGAAAGTTCCCTTATTGAGTAAAATAAAGATTAAATAAAATCGGAATAGTTTTGCATTTTTCATTAGCCTGTATTGGAACTTGTGAAGGTTGATATTAACCGTTGCAATTGCAAGCATATGTCAGATACAGTATTCTACAGATGTCTACATGTACTAGCATATTCTACTCTCATGCATGTACATTTGAATGTGCATTAGCTATGGTTGATAATTATGAAACTTGCATGCGCTAGTATTGCAGTTATAGATTAGCATCTTATTCGCATTTATTTTCACACTTTCAACAAACTTATTATGAAGTTAAACATGACCCCTCAGAGCCTAAATGCTTTTTTAAATTTGAACAACCACTAACGGTAAAACATCCCGTCATTGCAGAGCAAACGGTGTGAGTATAACTACACTGTAAACTGTAGGGCGCTAATTTAGGCACGAAGCCGAAATGTCGTGCCAGTTAGAGCCTAATTTGTGCCTTTCTAGTGCCTCGAGGCACCAGTAGGCGCCACTACGGCACTAATAGGCACCAAACCAAATATTTGTTTATCCAATGAAATCGAAGGAAAAATCATTGGGCACGAACTCGGAAGTATGAACTTCGTGCTTACTCGTGCCTTGTGTTGGTTAGAATTGATGCCTAAAGTTCGTGCCTAATTCAAGCGAAATTTCGTGCCCTAGAGTTTGCAGTGTAGCCTACCTCTATATTTGCATCTTTCGTAATCAAATTTAATAGACTACAGCCACTGAAAACAAAGATAAACAAAGACTTTTAAAAAAATGCTTGCTAGTAATATTATCAGGAATACTGAGCTTTTCCTGTTAAGTTTTTGGGCATGCATTAGAACAGTACTTGACAGACCTGCACATAACAGTTTTTGTTGGTCAGTTATCTCCATAAGCGATGAGCCATCTCCATGGCTTATCTTTTTTTAACACCCTAACGACTGAGAACTCATTAAAAATTAATCAGGCAAATTTTTACGGTTCTAGGACAGTGGGAATTCTGGTCTGCATTTGCCATTTTGAATTTGGATTCAGCATACAGTATACTTATGCCAAAATATATCGATACAAGTCTTTTTCTATATGAAAGATTCGAAATCTGCAATGCCTTAAATTGGCAACCTGATGAGAAAATATGATTGTGTGGTCTGACGTACCAATTTACTATGTATTCAACTCATGACACGTTCCGTTTCACATACTTGACAATGTTCAAATTCTTATCATACGCCCCTATTCCTATGTCAACAAAAATTCATAACACCTGTAAACAAAGGACCCTGAGGAAGCATTGTTTTCAGTCACAAACTTCAGTCAGTTCTTTATAATTGATTACGCACTTACATGAGATAAAAATAATTAAAGTTTGCTTGGCTTATATGCACTGTTATGCCTCATTCCTCTCCTGAAAGCTATATTCATTTTGTTTGATGACAAATTTTGCCTACTTTAGTTTTGAACTTAATTTAAAATTTCAATCCTTATTCGTTTGCTTTATTTGTTCCCGGTCTTGGTAAAATATTTGCTCAAAACAAAGGTATAACGGTGTTGTTATTATGTTCAAATTGTCTATCAATGTTTTAAATCTACAGTGAGTATATAAATATCTCTTCCATAAACACCGAATATAAAATTTTGAAGGAAGCGGATTAGGTAATTACAAACTAGATAGCACTAAATCCCATCTTCAGGAAATCAAACAAAATATAATATTCAGCTCTCGAGATAATCACACGATTGCCTAAAAGAGGATGCACTTAATTCACATCATATTTGAGCTTTATATCAAATTTATGAAAGTACTGCACTTGTACATAATTCAGCGGTGCGGGAATCACGCAGCTGTATACTGAAAATACCGAGAAAGAATACAATAGTGTAACTTCTATAGAACATAGGAATAGTATCCACTTTTAAAGAACATAAATGCAGCAATTCAGAGGACTCATTGACGTGCGAGATATTTTGCATCTTTGTTCGATGAAAGCGAATATTATTGGTTTTCTAACCCAATGAAGATGATATTTGTGAGGATGCCTACAAACAGTGATTCTATTAAATGATAAGTAAGCTATGTTCTAGATATGAATGTACAAGAAGCTTTTCTCTAATCAAGGTCAAATAATTGCACAATTTTTGTGGAGATTTGACGTATAGTGGCTATTCCCACAGAACTACATTGTTTAAGCATGTCAACATAATAGAAATGCAATCTGATTGAAAGCGATGTTGGCCAGTTCGTACCAGAAAAATTGTCGGATCCCAACTACATATTTACCACGAAATGCCCCAGCATTTCACCAGTAGCAGCCACGAAAAGCCCTGAGTAGAGGTGAGCATCACTCTAATGGTCACAAAATTTCGTAATTTGCATTGTTCACGACGTTGTGATCGCGGCGACTTTCGTGGTCAAGCATTCGAATAGGACAGTGACAAACAAGAACAACACTGTGACAGAATCAGACTTTCTTTTGAACCACCTCCAAGTAGCGCAGAATGCAGCGGCCGCATGTTCACTGGAACTCGGCGACGTAATCGTATCACGCCAGTTTCCAACAGCTTCATTATCTTGCAATCTATGCTTTCAAATCTCTACACGGATTGTCTGATCAGTAGAAACTGATATAACCATTGGAACGAGCATGCACCAATTGTGCAGTGTAGAAATTTTGTGAACGATTGAATCGTGGATACATCAAAATCAGAGGAAGACTGGAAGGTTATTTAGAACTCCTCCAGGGTTTTCGGTGCTCTAAATAATTCAGGTAAAACCAGGTTATAGAGATTCTTGAAAAACTGAAAGTTTTTCCAACGCATACATAATTGTGCGTGAAGTGGGCATCAAATTGTGTATTGTGATCAGATCGTTTGACTCAGTATCAAGCATAGAAATAAACTGTTTATCTGAAGTTCGCTAGAATGGAAATTGACTCAAGGTCGCGGCACATCCGGGGGAACTAAGTTGGGGCGTGAAGAACCAATTAAAAGCTTCGATTTACTCATGTGACTGATTCTAACCCTACAGACGTTGGCAGGTGCATCTAAGTGAAAATGCGTGCGATTTATGTGCCGTTATTGTGCAGTGCATGAAGCTTAATTTCCATTCTAGAGGTTTTATTGTTGTCAATTTCTATGGTATCAAGGTAATGTTGATATGAAAATAAAACGCGTTTACTGCAGCCCTATAACGAGCAATTTTTGAGTAATCAAAACATAATAACTTAGCTTGATCACGACTTATAGAATCAAACAGTACTAACAGCACCCTACTTTACACACGTGAAAATAACTAGGTTATTACTTGACAAACATCGCAACGTCTAAGAGACTTAGAAGACTTGAACTCAAAGGTTCGAAAAAGGCCTGTAAGTGTTTACGAACGGATTTACTGAACTGAAGATTGTTTTGAAGACAAAGACAATGTAGGGGTTTATAAAATAATCGCCTCTTTTTAAAGCATTCAAACTTTCACCAAATTCTTTAAAGTTCCGCATCTGAGCGTACTTTCTGATCATCACTTCGCTTTCAACGTTTGCATGAATCTCTGGACTGGGGCTTGTTGTTCACAAGCCGCTTGTTGTTCACTGGTCGCTATTAACTAGAACAGTTGTAAACTGATATAAGAGTTCCGAAAAGATCATTTGCATAAACAACTGAGATCCGCTTACCAATTTCTAAGATCAAATAAAATTAGCATGACATTTGAGCTATAACTACACTCGCAAGTGTGTCTTTTCGCCAAAACTTATGAATTTTACGTTCAATATTTATTCGTTCTCAGGAAGTATTTCAAGACTAAATATGCTTTTAAACACAAGGAAGCACTCATGTGGAAAAATAAAACTCGCCAGATCTTCAAGATTGCGCTGCATTAGATTTTAAGGTCAAACATGTTCCTCCTGAATCAACTATCTACTTTTATCCTTTCACCCTTTTATTTGTAATATGAATGTAAAATTTCCTTCATTTGCTTTTATACTGGAAGCCAACTTTTTGTTGATGATTGGTTCATGATTTTCAATAGTAGAAATGCAAAGCAAATGAAACGGATAATGCAATCATAGAATGCTAGCATTTAGTAAAACTTAATAATTATTATCTTGTTACTGACGTGTAATGGAGTGCTATTTTCGAATGCCTTGAAAATTGTCAAAAAAAGAAACATGATAATTACAGAGAGAACAAAGTCAGATTGACATTTTATCTTCAATCATCATCAGTTATTGACAAAGCCTGTATTAACATACAGCGAATGCATTGAGCTAGCTTTGTGTTGTCTTTCCTCAATTTTGTAGTAAAAGATTTTGTTTTACTAAACTTTACTATTCTAATCGCAGATTTTACACAATAGCAACATGTTGAAAGAAAATTTTAATGGAATTCACACTTTCATTATCCCTTTTTGAAAGTTGAAGGCTCTATGAGCAAAAAACAACAGCCCTCCAACTTTTACAAAAATATATCAATCATGTGAATTCAATAATTAGGACTGTAATACTCGATTCCATACCCTTTGATGTCTATTTAGCATTGAAAATTCACGAGAATGGATTTTCAAGGAGCTAGACAAATACAAAGTTATTCAAAGACTCATGTAGCTTTGAATTTTATCCTATTTTTCCTTGTTTATGATGTCATGATGCTTTTCTTTTGTTAACCCCTTAAAAAGCATAATTTTTATTCAATTGGTTTTGTCGCAGTGTACTTTTGTATATCGTGCCGTAATGCTGACACAAACCCCAGTCAGCATCATTCTCAGTCAATGTAACATAAGCGACAGCGCTGATAGAAAGAGGAGAGGTTGAAAATTGTTATCCGTCAATACTACTAACAAGCTTGATAGATCTCTTGAGCAGCATCGATGAGAAACCATACAAAAACAGAAAATGTGAAGGTGATAATGTCAAATTTTTTCCCAATAAGTTCAAAAATATAATTCATTCAACAGCTTGATGCTTCACATGAAAATTATACAATCAGCGGTGCATTTAGTCAAACCCATTGTCTCTTTCATTAGCTGTTAAGCCTACAAGGTACATAGAGTTGGTATTAAAGGATAAAGGCAAGAAAAACACTCTATCTGAACATTCTAATCAACATTGATGATCACAGAAATGACCAATAAAGTCATCAATAGTCTCCAACCATTGATGATTTTAATTTGAACGGTCTTCAATGCCATCACTTATCTCTCTTTTTTCTGTACTTTCTGAAAGAACATGCATTTCCCAAAATCAACCAGAAATGAATAGAAAGCATGATGATCAAGAATCGAGGGAAACGTCGGGTTGTATCTTATGCATTTTCATAACGCGACAAGCCGACAATCAATGCATCGCATTTAATAATACATCTGCTTTTGACTTCATTAAAAAGTCTCATCCTAGCGGTATATCGCTATACAGAGTAGACCAAAAGTAACCGAACCTGAGTCGATCTAAAACTATCAAGGTATTTATTAGGTGCAAGAGGATTTGAATATTTGTCAAAAGATATTCGATGCCTCCGACGAAGTCTGTTTCTTCAATTTCGCTTCATGAAATACAGAACCAATTAAAATCAACTGGGAGATTAACTTGGGAATTAAAATTAAAATTGGAGAAGAGACACCACTTGCGCGACATACTAGCCCAGGGGTGCGCAACCTACGGCCGTACGGCCGCATGCGGCCGTAGCAGAGGCAAAGTGTGGCCGTGACAATGAGAAGTAAATTAGAAAGAACACTGTATATATATTGCAAATATTTCTGGAGTTCAAGGCAATCGAAAAACAATCGTCAATATAGTGGCATACTACACCTATTCATTCTCAATTTCGTACAAGAGACATTCAATTTCAGACATTTTTTAATGCTTTTCTATTACATTTTCTAGCCGCTGTAATGGGCAAGATTTAGTTCTGAACATCCAAAGCAAAGTAAGTATATAAGGGAAGTATGGACACTTGACATATTTAAACACTTTGATCCAAAGAAGTTCAGAATTAATTGAAACACATCTCGAAACTTGTATGTCCATAAACCCAACTTGATTAGAATACCTATCTTCTCATAAAATCTACTGAACATCTCAGAACATAGGAAGTAATGCAGTAACAAGTATATTTCAAATCTTACCTACGAACTACAAAATGTGATAATTTCATATAAAAATCTCATGAAATAGCATAGAGAAAACGAAACTCACAGAAAAGTCATTTACCAGTTGGAACATCTTCTCCGTTGCTGGCACGTGCGAGTATTGGTTGCACTTTGTTGAAGTAGTCCTGTAGTTGCGCTACACCGGATTTCAAAACCGATTGGCGGACAGCAACTTTATCATTAAATCTAAAGCTAACGTTTTGGGTTGCGAAAGAACTGTATGATTAGTAATAATAAGATACTTCATAACCTCAATAATAAATCAAGGTAGGCAGACTTATATACGGGGTTCTAGAAATGCGTATTTATATCATATATTATATATCATATAATCGCCCTATATACGAGTGAATGCCTAGAATAGACCGACTCTGTGGTGAATGAATGGCTCGTGATTCCTTTTTAAATTATTGCAGAGGCTTAGTAAAGTGCTTTCTCCTTCGGTTGTCCTTACAAAAACATGGTTCCAACTTTTCAAGTGCTAACAACACCTAAAGCTTAAAATCTTTTCGGGTCAAAAATGACCGTCGGTCGTATATGGGTCAACTTGCCAACTCATTCTTTATGCAATTTTCACTGCGTCATTCATCAGGGAAAGTTAATTTGAGTGGTGGAATATAAAAAGGATTGGCTATTGACCTAGTTGTTTGCATTAGGTGTCATGTTAAGTGCGGCCGGGAATCTTTCGACCTTCGAAATGGCGGCCGAAAAATATAAAAGGTTGCGCACCCCTGTACTAGCCGATAGTGTCATTAGCAGCGAAGCTTCTGTAATACCACTGAACTTCATTATCCAGAAGTCCATGGTAATACAGAGAGCTACCAAGACTCGCTGCTAATAGCATCAAGAATGCATTACATAGAGATGCAGCAACAGTATCTTCAATTTCAGGCTTAAAATCGCTTAGGGCTATCAATGCAAATGTTTAGATGTATGCATTCCTGATTGCCATAAGCCGTTTGTTTCATCTAGGTAATGCGTTGAGCTACTATCTCCAATAGAATTTTGAATAGTCATTTTATGCTAAGCGCATGACTTGTACTCGACGCATTTTGAAACTAGAAGAACGTGCTCATGCAGTCAAAAGCAGAAAGTTGATCTTTGGCGCGAATCATTCGATGGACTACCTCCATCAGAATCGACTATCTACGAATTGGCATAAAAACTTGAAAGAACTGGCAACATTGCCGACAGACCTGGTGGGCCGAGAACAGGACATCATTTTTCGTCAACAGCTCTCGCAAATCACAGAAGCGTGGCTCCACAGAGCTTGGAATATCGCGATCTCTCTTACAGCGTATCATGTCGAACATCGACTTATTCCCATTTCGCCCACGCGTACTTCAAGCTCTTATTAAAGGTGGCGGAGACAGGCGTTTTCAATTTTGTGAGACTTTTGCGATTTACTGTGAAGACTCATTTTTGGGGAGCTCTCAATTATGACGTGTTTGGAAATAGACCAAATACTCTCAGTGATCCTCAACGGAGTTATTATCAACGTCTGGATTGATATTACTCCAGATATGTGCAAAAAAGTAACTGATTCGACCATTGAGCGATGTCGTAGCTACATTACAAATACTGATTTGAAATTTGAATACTTGTTGTAATTGTCTGCAATACAATTTTTCCGTTTCACTGTGAGATTCGATCATGATCATCCGAGTTCGGTTAGTTCCGGGCAACCTCTGCACGCTTTCTCTCTCTGTCCTTCTCGTTTCCATTTTTCCATTTCAAAGTTTCGACTACAAGGTGCTAGCAATTGTAGCAAATTTGACACAATACACGCTTGAAGATCTCTTGCATGAAAAAAACTTTAACCTGTGAAGCTTCAAACGTCATTGACAGATGATATATTTTTGCTGACGCGTGATATAAGGAAAGTAATGTTTGGATGCACATCACACATTCGAACTTGAGAGATTATCAAAATGATAAGAGCAATTATGACGAATTTTATCAAAGTGTCATCTCATGAATACATGAATTTGCTATTCTGCTCTATCAAAAGCAAATATACAGTGTACAGCGTTATCAAGACGCCATCGGTAGATCGTTCTCTGAAGCGCACTTGTATCAAATAATTTTGGTCATGAAATTATAATACTTCAAGACTTATAGTGTTAACTCAGAAAGTGGTTTCTGTTTCACAGTGTTTACATGTACGTGCTTGTTTTCGCATTCTTTTGGTCGTGTCACTGGAAGTTCGACAGGAAATGCATTTGGACTGAATGTACCACAACGCTCCAACTTATTCACGACTTCGTCAGTTTAGTCCAAGTACTCGAAGGGAGGAAATTGACGTCTGAGTTTCATGCAGTCTTAACTAAATCTGCAGTCGACTGTCTCAACCATAGAAATTATACATAGAAATTAGTTAAAATAATAAAGGACTACAACAGGTACTTATGGGTCATCTCCCCTCAGATTTCCAAATTCTTCTAAAATGTTTGAAAATGAATTAATTGTCATTAAACGTCAGGTAGACCTACTTAAGCATATTTTCTCCTCACATACAAAAGTTTATGCAGATCGGACGAGTACGTTTCGTATCAGAGACAATAACGTGAAGTGTAGCGATGTCAACCGCTTGATCTGACTTCGTCTGTTCGACGCATTCATTATTGTTACTCGTGTTAGTCCGGCAGCCAGAAGGAGTTTCTGCAGGGAACGAGGCCGAAAGTGAGACTTTCACAGAATGTTGTACACCCTATGCCTATTGCGAATTGGTGCGTCTGCCGAGTTCTAATGAGTTCCTCTTCTTGTCAGACAGGATCAAAGAAAAACACATGTGAATCCAATGGAACGCAGATTGCAGTTTTTGACTAAATTGAAATTTTGTATGTTTTCTCTGATTAAACGAAAAGTACTAACCCCAGAGTCACAATTTTTCGCATGAAATGTGTTCAGGGAATTGCCTATGATGTGTACGTGTATGTGCTTTTATCATGCATCTAATCGGAAATGCATGTGAGAATGTGGTTGAATGTGGAAAAAGTAGCTCCAAATGTTTGTGTTTGCCGACATTAAGAGGCTCTCCAAATCTAAATGTGTTTAGCTTTATAGACAGGGATGCATGAAAATGAAAAGAAATGACCTGAAGACATTCCATGCCAAAAATTATGACTCTGGGATTAGTACTTTTCGTTTAATCAGAGAAAACATACAAAATTTCATTTTTGCCAAAAACTGCAATCTGCGTCCCATTGGATTTACATATGTTTTTCTTTGATCCTGTCTGATAAGAAGAGGAACTTGCTAGAACTCGGCAGACGTGCCGATTCGTAGTAGGCACAGGGTGTACAGCAGTCTGTGAAAGTCTCACTTTCGGCCTCGTTCCCTACAGAAACTCCTTCTGGCTGCCGGACTATGTGTGCATTGTTCTCTCTCCCTCTTCGTCTCATCCACTGCTATTTGAAATCTTCCCACGACCACTACCTTGTCACACCTTTTTATGGCATATTAGAAGAGAGATTTAGCACATGGATTGAAGCGGTTGTGTCATTGAACTTATGTCCTCTTGAGATGGTCGAAAAGGGTGCTTCATGGTCAATTCTGCTTCAACATCTGATAAGAGAAGACATGAATTGCTCACTCAATTTTGGTGCGATCCTCCGGGAAGATCCCAATTGTCAAGTGCTGTCTTCCATCCTTTTTTCAAAGGAGAACATGTACTTTTCAGAGATTATTATCATACTCTGCTCATTTTGTCATCCTTTTTTCTTAAACGCTGTATTTTTAGTCATTGAGATTTCGATGAACGAGTGATGAGAAATATAAAAATCATGCAACCTATCAAGCTAATTCTCACCCTCTGCTCCATCATTTTAAAGAGACTCTTATCAGCTTCTCAACCTCAAATTTGTTCTCTATAATTACTCTGATTTTGTACTTAAGAACTTAATTCAACGGTCACGGAAGGTCTTTCTCTCGTTCTATTATCACCTTTACGTATTTGTGAGGAAATGTGGTTATATAGAATCTTCATCATTGTTGATTACTTCTCACACTTACTTTTACTTTTCCGTATTCGTTTTACGTCCATTATCCATTCTTCTAAGTGAAAGACGGTATTCCCAATGGATTTTTCCACAATTCACGGCCTCTCGGTGTTGGCCACGGTAGGTCCATGCCATACGTCTTCTTGACACAGTTATCCTCTGACTGCCGGAGAACATGCCCGAACCATCTAAGACGGTCACTTTTCAAGACGACCTTGATGTCTTCTATTCCAAGAAGCTGGAGGTGCATGGAGGAAGTGAACCTGTACTTCAAAGATACGCCCATCATGCAGCGGATCATTCTGCGTTCTGCTGTCACCATTCTTTGCTGATCTTCGACTTTCATGGACCATGTTTCACTGCCTTCTCCCACACGCGTCATACACTTGGCTTTTCATCCATAAAGGAGTCGTCTTCGATGTTAAAAATGGCGACAACTCATGAAACTTTCGCCAACCAGATAGAACTCGTGCAGATAATGCAGCCTTGAACCACCACCGGATTCCAAGTCACCAAAGTATCAAAATCTGCCCACAGCCTGATGGGCGCGACCGGCCACTAAAATTGAACCGAGTTGTTCTTCACTTGAGGTTGAAAATGAGTTGATTTGGCCTCATACCTCATCGTAAATATTCATATTTCTCACACAAATCTCGAGAATCTGAATCATAGCGGATATTTCAATTTAAGGAAAAGATGATTATAGCACATGCGTATGCATTATGTTTGTCATATAGTTTCAACGACCTGAAACTAGAAGCTTCCGTGTCCCTGTAATGCCCATAGCCATATTTATGTAGCACCTGTAGGTGCCTATTTACATTTCGAATCTGAAATGTTCCATAATCATACTTCAACCGCACATGCGCACTGGACATTGATCTTCAAGCAATCTGCAATAAAGGCAAAAAATCAAGCACATTTTCGCTGAGATGCACTTGTCAACGACTGCATCGGCTATCAGTCACTCTCTAGGCTTTACATTGGTCATATATGCCCCAATTTAGGTTCCCCTACTGTGCCGCGACTTTGAGTCAATTTCCATTCTAGCCAACTTCAGATAAACAATCTTCTTCTATTACTCTTTTTAACATTTGATAGCTGGTGCTATCTTCACGTGCTTGATTTCTATTTTCTAGGATATATTGTCTCTAAGTGCGCTCCCAATGAAAACCAGTTTTGTGGGAAAATGTTTCATTTAGCATCAAGCTTTGTGATGGATTTTTGTGATTATTGTGAAAAGTAATCTAAACCAGACAACGTAGTGTTGCATCTCTCAATCTATCAAATATTCCGGCATTATGAATTATAGTGGCGGCATATCAGTAGACTTACAGAACAACGCTTGCACAATGACTTCAGTATCCACAATATCTTTCGGCCGCATAGCAGATATAGTCAGGACGAATTTCTGCAGGGAACGAGGCCAAAAATGAGACTGTCACAGAATATTGTACACCCTATGCCTACTACGAATCTGCCGAGTTCTAGTGAGTTTCTTTTCTTGTCAGACAGGATCAAAGAAAAACAAATGTTGATCCAATGGGATGCAGATTGCAGTTTTTGGCTAAAATGAAATTTTCCATGTCTTCGCCCATTGCGGTAAAACTACTTGTCTGGAGCCACAATTTTTGATATGGAATGTCTCCAGGTCATTAGCCTACCTATAATGTGCATGTGTTACTACCATGCTTCTGATCTGCAATGCATGTGAGAATGTGGTTCAGTGTGGGTTAAATTGCTAGAGTCGTTAAAGTGGTATTTGCTGACATTTGGAGGCTTATCAAATCTCATTGTGCCTAGCTTTATAGGTGCGGTTGCATGAACATGATAGGTAATGACCTGAAGACATTCCATGTCAAAAATTGTGGCTCCAGACATAGTGTTTTACCGTTATAGGCGAGAACATAGAAATGTTTCATATTATCCAAAAGCTGCAATCTGCGTCCCATTTGATTTACATGTGTTTTTCTTTGATCCTGTCTGACAAGAAGAGGAACTAACTAGAACTCGGCAGACGCACCAATTCGTAATAGGCATAGGGTGTACATCATTCTGTGACAGTCTCATTTTCGGCCTCATTCCCTGCAGAAACTCGTTCTGACTGCCGGACTAGTATATACATGTACAATAGCAGTTTACAAGAAAGTGAGATGAAATCGAATCTGTCGGTTCACCTTGTGAAGTACTTCGAACCATTTGCTTCTGTTTTTGAGATAGGTTGTACTATTGCACTTTCCCAATTATCGGAAATATTGCAGATACGAAATACATTCCTCAATTTGATGAAAATTCACATGCTAAGACGTTCATCAATTTTCAAAGATAAACAATAGACATTCAGTAGCAATTATTCTAACAAATGCCATCTGCCCACGAATCTACGGCAACGTTCAGTTAAATAAATATTTCTTCGCTTTCATAGCCTTTGTGAGTCCGTGGAGTTCATGAGCGGTTTAAAATCGCTTTTCATCACCCTGGGACGTTTTAAATACGCAAATGATATTATCCGTAAATAGATATTTGCTGACTGCGACTATATACAATGAAATAGACGAACGAGTAGCGAGAGATAGAAACTTGACTCTTAATTTAGTAAGATGCAGGCGGTATGACACAGGAGATCTGTCTGGAAGTGCCGCGATTAATAGAAATTATGCATACACAAAAAAATCAAAAAATAGTTTCCATATTCTTAAAATAACGTCAAGTAATTGAGATACTACTTATAAACAAAGACTGCATATGTAGGTCTACTTTACTTGCCTTCTTACATTTTTAATTATATTTAAAAGAAGTCTGGGACAGTTGAGGGAACTGAAATGACGATTTTAAAATGCAACAATTCAATTTTTTAGCAAATAAGCAGCCATTATGAAAAACGGCCGATTACAAAAAATCGGCGTTTTAAAGGATTTTCTTTTTGGCGATTTTCTATTATCAGAGGGTCATAGATCTCAAGTTTTGCTGATGGTATATCTATTTAAATCTTTTTCGACCCTTCTGACACACCGTCTGCGCGTAGCGCCAGACGATTTAGGCTGATAATTTGAAAGGTAATGTTATGCATTGTCAGTGAACCTAAAATCCAAGATTTTGATCTGTAAAAGACTCAAATCTATGATAATTTTGTACATAACCATGCAGCTCAGAACATTGGAGTATACTATGTAAAGCATGAGATATCTACAAGCCCAAATTGTAAACCATAGGAATCGACTCTATGCCATTTTCATTGGGAATGCGAAGATGGACGGTGAAATACTCTTACCTCAATGGAATCACACAGCAAATTAGATGGTCTTAATTGTGAAAAAAGGCCGTTTAATTTGGAATTGGAATTATGCAAACGACTTCATAGAAAAATGACAGATGAAATATCGGCTGGCAAACTTACTTGCTATGTAACAACGAGGCGCACAGCCGAGGCTGGAGGATCATTGACGCTTGAAAAAGCTAGGCATGATTATTATTGTAGTGAATGCGTGCTATGATTCATGTACATGTAGAAGTGTGCGAAGCAACGATAACTAGGTTTCCCTGGTTTTGGCTGCATACTGTACATAGATAGTTCAGAAACCGACAACAAAGGATATGGGACGGCATCAATGAAATAATGCCGCATAGCATTCACCACAATGCAGTATTCTAACCCAAAAATGATGAAATTCCTGTCGATTTCTACATCAATCAGCGGACACTAATGCCGTAGTTGGCATTGTTGTCCGCTGATTGATATATGAATTTGCATTGAATTAAAAACCGCATTATTCTCCGGCAGAAAACTCTATGCCAAAAAATCTGAAAGAACATAGAACATAAGCAAACTGTGCAAACATAGAAATTACTCATATTACAAGTGCTGTCCATTCTAATCCAAATAAAATTCTAGCACAAACCCATTCTTTTTCAGAATTGAGGTCGGGCGCCGAACAGTTCCAGACTCGCTTGATACAGTTGTCTTTGTTTCAGAAACAGAATAATGAGTTGAAAAAACCTGGGATGATGTCGATCCACTGTTGTCCTCAATACAAATATCCCTTTGTTGCGTTTCGGATCGGTGAATATTGCTGCTTAAATCATGTGATACCTTCATTTTCTTTGTTGGTGTTACACGTTTAATATAGCGCTGCACCGAATCATTCCTTTTATGACCAGTAACCGTTTGAATCTGGTCCGTTGTGTACCCTTTTGAGAACATCTCCGAAACGACTGTTGCACGCACACAGTGATTGGTGTAAATTGCGTTTAGGTCTGCTTCCCTTGAAATGATTTTCATTGCATCATTCAACAAATGCTTCCCCACGACTTGTGTATCCGAGTACCATGTAGCATTACTCTCCCAACCGCCACTCTCCATTTTTGATTTCTGCAGCGGCTTCGGGAATAAGCATGTGCAATTATCGGGGATCTTGCTCAAATATAGTCGGATGGCTTCAACAACAGGACATTCATCCTTCTTCTCTGGTTTTGCATACATCACAATGTCTTTAATATTCTCGTAATTCCTTTTATTGAGTGTTGATCTCACATTTTTTTCTTCAAGAGTTTTATTACACACAATGAATTCACGATTGTCGCTATCCACTGAGAAGACAAGAGATTCCTTTTGGAGATTCCTCATCCACTCTCTTCCTCGATAGGCAAAGTGGTAAATGATTAGAAAAATTACCTCGTGTTGCAAAACTTGAGGATTTTTTCTTGAAAAATAGTCACCAAGCTTCAACAAATCAGTTGAATCAATTGCTCGCGCACTGTTTTGATTGTTGATCGTTTTCGTCGACTTAAGGTATTTGGCAATCATGCATTTTATCATTTTTGTCGCTGGATTAAATTCAATGTCTTTCAAAATATTGACCCGTCGTCCTATGTCTGCGCTCAAGTAACGGTGAATTCCCGCCCGCATACATATTAGCGTAGATGGGTTGTAGAAATTCCCGTCTTGTCGGGACAATTTAGCCTACTGTACCAGAAGCGAAGGTATTGTGACAGATATTTCACTGGCATTTCTTCAATGTTTTTTGGTAGCTTTTCATCACGAAGAAATGATTTAAACTTGCTAACGTACTGCTTCGTCTGGTCACTTGTGCACTTGTTTTTCGCATCCTCCTCTGTTTTTGCAATTTCCCTCATAATTTCATCACTCAGATCTGGATAAGAAGTGTCGTCAAAATCTGCTGTAGACTCAATTATCTCCGCAGTCTGCGAATCTGTTGAGCCCGTAAATTGATCATACACATAATTATTAGTGTCATCGTTTGTTAGAATTTCAAGAAAATTCCAGTTTTCTGAGCTTAAACCACTGATTTGGTTGCTTTTGATTTTTGATAAATTGAGCATAGTTAAGTCTGCTGTCTACCGTGCGTGCTTCTTGCATGATCAGAGTGATTCGAGAAAAGTGATCAAGCTACGGTTTACAAAACTATCATCCATGGATTTTTTGAATTTTGAAGGTAGTCAACCTTTGCAATATTGTCAGATTATGCTAGTGAAGGAGATCTAGGAACTGTAATCATAGACTTCTTGAGGCTATCATTCAAAGACTATGAAATGACCCATGGACTTCTTATTAAATAAACATGGATGTCAAGGATCCCTTTATGGATGTCTAGGCGCAAACTAAGATTTAGAAAAATAATGTACAGATATCTAGGAGTTATGTACTATGAGTATGAGTAATTTATGAAGCACTATCAGTACTATGAAGCATTGATATAGATTTCATCTTTTTTGGGTTATAATGCCAATAATATCCACTTTTATCGGACATAAATGAAAAAATTCCTAACGTGTCCTCGGAATCTATGCATTTATGTCCTCTAAAAGTGGATACCATTCCTATATTGCTATGTCGCTATTAGAAGGCAGCAATTAAAAATCATCTGAAGTTGCGAAGCAGCTGTTGGTTTAAAAGATATTCAAGAAAAATCACAAGGGGGACGAGAAGCGCATTCCCAGTGGGGCGAGAGTTAGGAGAACATCACATCTCAGCTTTAAATAGGAGTTGTGTAGATGTTTAGAGATGTAAACTAGGCCTACTGATGATTCCTCACTTGGATGAAATGGCAGCTATTCAAGTATGTTCCTTCAACTGAGGATGCAACTCAGTATCCAATTATTCAAAATCTACATGTATTATAACAGGCAGCCTGTCAGTATTTTGTTGAAAGCAGCATTTAATGTCCGTCGAAATTCCACTTGACATGCTAATTGCGCATGTAGACCCACATTTATTTGTTCAGGAGCCAAAGCATGGAAGGAAATCTGTGGCGCTGTATTCTCAAGTTCTCAAGTTCTAAAGTGACGTGTGATGAGGTGATTGAATAAATATTTTGCTCTAAAAGCACATGATGCTGCATAGCCGGTGCCAAATGTCCCTTGTCCGACGATTGAGAACTCTCAAAATCAATTCTGCATCGAACTGTTGTGCCTTTCTCAATATTATCACTGATTCATCGTCCACTTCATGACAGTTGCCGTTAATTTTGATGTCTCTGGAGGATTGCTTTGCTCGTTCTCAGTCAGGTTAGACACTGGACTGACAAGCTAAGTTTGCAATACAGAAGTTGACAGTTCGTTCACATAGATATCGCTGACATAACATTCAAGCTAAATTATATTATAAACGAATTGAAAGATACTACTTACAAAGAAAAGTTAGTAGATACGTTTTCATTAATTGCAGCAGAAAGAAAGGAAATGTTATCACGGAAGAAGTAAACAGAACACGTTCTTTTTGAACACAGAGATCAGGAGTATCGCGTATAATGCACAATGCCTCTAGACGCAGTACCCGCTCATTGTTAGATTTAAATACAATTTTGAAGCGCGACCGTGCATCAGATACGGATGTCACAAACTTGTAGATGGCGGGTCACGTCACTGTTGGGCATTCTAGTGGAACGTTGAGGACACTTAAAAATTAAAGGTATCCAGTTTTGGAACATGTTCCCCAATGCGGTCCTCTACAAAATGAGTAAATTTCATCCTGTGACTTAATTTTAGCGATTTTACTCCTTTTGTAGAGGACTCTCAGCCATCAAATACTGAATCAAGTGACTCACTTAAACTTTTATGTCGAAGTTGATGCTCAGAACACAATCATGTTTCAAATTTCACGGCATTCCGATAAATACTTTCTTTTCTGGAAAAGAAAATGTACGAAAATTGCCAAGTGTTTCACAATCCATAGATATTTCTTGAATTTTTCCATTGGATTCCAATGGGAATCCTTTAACCTTGCCTATGACCGAAAGCGAGTGGCACTCAAAAATTTGATTTTTGCGTTCAGCGTTTCAAGATCTACAAATCCATGCATTAAGCCCTTTGTGCGCGAATTTATTAAGAAAGTGTCAGGACACTGTAAATCGCTGGATGCGAAAATTGCATGCAAACATATACCAAATTCACATACAAGTTGGAACTAACATTTGATACGAGATTCTCGTATGTTTACAGAGATCTGGTATGCTTTTCATACGAAACCTCACTTACTTTCGTATGTGATTGGTATTGAGCGATTTACAGTGTATCTCCCGTCCTGATGTCGTTAGAACATTTTGTTGAACACGAATGCAAATTGAACACCAACATGAATGCGGCTTTATTTATAAACTAGCCAAGTGAACAAATTTCTTCCGTGGTATTTGGAGGAGCTGCAAAATTTCTGAGACAGATTTTGATAGAAACTGTATCCTTGTATATTACATTTTCATGAAACACTAGACATGTTGCATAAAATCGATTTCTGAATTCTAGTTGCAATAATTTCCATCATATTAAAATATTCTGATGCACCAATTAATCCAATTATCTTTCATTCAGTGCATTGAGATTTCTAGAATTGCATTTGATGAGGATATTATACTCGCATGTGTTGAGGATGATATTTACTGGTAAGCCTCAATTTCATTTAAAATGACTAATTTGAATCTGGGAGACACCAAATAATGAACTGATTCTATCTCTCATACATGTCAATTTATCCCTCGCTGTAGGCTAATATTTTCCAATAGGAAAAAACTGTTTTCTCTCTAACGACACGTATTTGTCTGGACATTTATGTTTGATTATTTGTTTCATTTGTAAATGACACCTAAAGCCGCAATTTCAGATGTAGAGAATTCGCATGTGACATACGAAATCAGAAAATTAAGTACCATGATTACTCGTTGGCTCGACTATCACAGCTCTCTCAAATTCCCTCAACTAAATCTGTTGCAAATCACGAGCTAAAATTCCTGCCCCTATGGTAGCATTGCCTGCCTCTGATTTTGGCATTTCAGATGCAATAGCCAATTAACACTCCGTTCGACGAGATGCACTTTAACATGTGAAGATAATTTTTTCTCTTTTAATGCTGCTCATATTCAGAAACAGCATACGAACAAAGTTATTCTTGTTATCTGCATAATACAAAAAATTAATGAAAAATTAAAAAATTGAATAAATGAATAATGCATGATACAACTGCAAAAATTGCAATGCTTTCGCTGAGAAGAATGTTTCTAATGAAAATCATTCAACTATCAATTTATTGTTTGACTTTATTATTTGGCTGACAACTTTATCGAGTAAGTACATTAGGTAACAACTCAGTATTAATCAAATTCCCAATGTGTATACAGTTTCAACTTTATTAGATGAACTCGAGTTGAACACAGTTTTGTGTTGATGCCAAATGTGAGATATGCACATTTTTACAGTTTTGAAGATATTACCACGGAATTGACTGATCATGATCAGCAATACAGAAGGAATAATAGCACTTTTAAGATCATCCGTGTCATGAGAGCCTTGAAGAGGTAATGCTTGTTAAATTATCAGCTCGATAGGATGCTAATGGATAACTCGAATCAGTCAATCTCTCCTTTTTTGCTATATTCATTAACACCGAATGACACGACCTCGACATTACAACAATACAGTTAACAATTAATAGAAAGATGTTCTCAGACTTGAACAATATAAGCACAACAATTCCTTGGCAGCCATAGACGCTGCGTTTCGACCTACAAGGACTAGCAAGTACATCTCGAGGAATGGCCGAAACTAGCTTAAAGCAATATCCGGAATGGCTAAACAAACTGAAAGACTGCACAACAGACGGCTCTTTGTTTGTTTATCATGACTTTGCCGTGTGGCTAATAGTCATAAAGATTGCGAGGCAAACTGCACTGTAACCTGTGCAATACCAAAGCTACTTACGAAACCTATGTACAAAACGAGAATAACAAAGTGTACGAAAGCACTATTGCTCGTGCTCATACACTACGAAAGCGATTGGTTTTCTATCAGATTATCTTTATTAATCCAATGGGGAAGTCAATCGCTTTCGTAGTGTATGAGCACGAACAATAGTGCCTTCGTATATTTTGTTATTCTCGTTTTGTACATCGGTTTCGTAGTCAAAATCAGCCATGTTTCGTACTCTACAGTTTACAGTGTGGCACTCTGCAAACTCCGTGAATAAATAATCAGCTATCAATTACTAGTCAAAAATTGATGAAATAAAGAAATATCTAGAACACTACATTATTACATCAAAAGGGTACCACACGGCAAACTCTTTTCTTTTTAAGCAACTTATGCCCATTTCTGAAGAAGTGACTGATTTTTTTTCTAGAATTTCCTTTATCAAGTAATATAACAATTGATCATGTGACATTTTACAATAAGTAGAAAACAAATTGAAGTCGTTTTATACTAAGGATATATTTTATGAACCGATTAAATTTCCTTCTTAGGAGATTCGTTTAACAATTGATATCACGTAATATTTTGCAATAAACAGAGAAGATTGAATTCTATATTTTTTCAATCAAATTTGTCTTGGAATTTTCTTGTCTTAATAAATAGTATTACAGTAGTGGCTGAATAAAAAATAAGGTCATAAATAAAAATTAAGGTCAGTGACATATTTTGTGATTATATCAATGTAGTCGGAGAAAGACTAGTTTTCCGTCATACATGATAGGCTACTATATTTCCAGATCATACATGCTTTATGAACAGAATACATTTGATTTCACAAATCAGAGTCAGCGTCTTACCGGATATCCGCTGTTTTCCAAGATCGATCTGATTCTAGAGGGCATGCTTCGAACGAGGGATCTGCAATATTCTGGTGTTATTTCTTTTGTCCACACTTCCTTGATCACTCTTTCTAAGTCTTTCTGTGAAGTTGGTGAATGCCTTGCCACGTATTTCTTCATAAGTGACCAGCAGTTTTGTATTACGTTCAAATCTGCTGAATTGGACGGTCAGTCAAGAACTTCAATATTGTTGTCCTCAAACCATTTCTGAACACGCTTCGCTTTATGGCAAGGTGCGGAATCTTGCTGAAACACACTTGTCATTGTTATTTGCAAATGCAGAGAAAGTTTTTCTTCCAAGAGCTGCACATAGCGAGAAGCATTCGCCTTTTCATTTTGCTTGAATATTTCTAGCGCACTTCTTCCTTGAGCAGTGATGGCTCCCCAAATCATGCAGGATGGTGGGTGTTTCACTGTCTTTATTGTGTAACGTGGGTTGAATCTCTCTCCCATCGGTCTTCGAACATAGTTTGATCCAGTGCCTCTCACTTGCTGGAATGTACTCTCATCAGAGAACATTACTCTGTTCCACCACTCAGGGGATTTGTCTTTGTACTTCTTACAGAACAGTATGCTCTGTACTCTTTGTTTCTCGGTCATAAGCGGCTTCTTCGCAGGGCGTCTTCCAAGAAGATGAAACTCATCCACTCTTCTCCGAACAGTTCGAGGACTAACAGCACATCCAGTCTCTTCTAGAACTTCATGACAGATTCGTGTTGATCCAATGTGAGGATCTCGAGATGCAGACAGCTTGATAAATCGATCGACGCGAGGCGTTGTCTTCTTTTTCCGGCCAGACTTGTACCGTCTGGACTTTCGCAGGCAATTCTTAACAGCGCATAAGGAAATTCTCAACTTTCGAGCAACTTCACGTTGACTGTAGCCTTCAGAAATAAATGCATTTACTTGACCTCGCACCAAGTCAGTCGGGTCCTTACTGAGACCCATTGCAAGTGAGAGTAGCCGTTTTCTGGTCTACGGAGCGATGGATGGCGTTGGTAAGGTGAATGGCAAACCGGCAGTGTTGCACGGGGAAATATTCGAACAATAGCAGTTAAGATCAATCAAAATTGTCTACGTCTGCACTGTCACTGTCATGAAGAAGTAAGGATGATCAAAAAATCTGCTGTGTCAGACAAGAAATCGTCTAATCGGGATTCTGCTGCAGATGGTCAATGTGACCTGGAACTGGTGGTAGGCCGACCCTTGGAGTGGCAAGAGATGTTGATCTGTATTGGAGCTAGACGTCGATGTATCCGTTCTATAACGCAGTCATGACAAATTTAGTATCCTATTAAGACATTCGTGCAAAAATTATTTGGTCAGGGCGCTCAGACTCAAATTGAATCAGTCAAAGAATGCCATATTTAGTGTGCAAAAGCCAAATTAACATCCTTATGGGACTCTACTAAGTTGGTGTCTAAATGTCGTTGCAAGCTCATCAATGAGTTCCTGGTCATGCTAGCATGAATAATGTACATCAGCACACTACATTATCCAAGTTAGCGATGCTGTTCTTCAGATATGCAGATAGAAATAGGAAATAACCATGAAAAAGTCAAATTAGTGACAGTGACTTTAATTTTTTGGCCACTACTGTACGTTTTTTCTATCAAGTGCAGCGCAAATTTAAATTACTGTCATTATGTCTCCTCAAAACTGTCATTATGTCTCCGAGCTCCCTCCATACTCATGCAACCTATCAGAATCGTATTTACTCAAATGTTATTGAGATTGAATGATGAAGTAGTTGTTGCTCCATTTGGTTGATCTATCGAAGCAAATGTGATTTGATATTCCAGTTTCTGAGTATTTTGCTGTATAGAAAAATTTGATACCTGATACCTCATTAGAACTTTTTATACAAGTATGCAGTATAGAAACACTGGGAGCCTCACAACGCATAGCACAATGTACAAAATTCTTTACTGCAATATTGGCAATTTGTTAATGAGTCTTCTCAAACTTACACTCCACATAAAGTCAAACGTCTACCAAAAAAGTCAATTGCCTAGATGCACATTGTTTATAGTCAGATATTGAGAATAGAAGTCCCGATCACCATTTTTACATAAGCACAGCATTTCAAAAATATGCGTATGTAAATAGCATCATGATTATCTAGTATAGAGTATTGGAATTGCCTTTGTTATGTAAATACAATAAATATGTACATGTAAATGACCCTTGTTTATACTTGGAAGCACATTAGGCACGGACCCTTTCTTCCATGTGGCCACAAAGTACCCCACAGTCGACCAGGCAATCAGGAGATTGTTGACAACAGAATGCATCTTCTGTGGAGTGTAGAGATACTCGGTATGTCAATATCCTTTAGCATATAATATTGGTTTTTGTCGTAGTAGAGATGATAAGGAGGAACATGGCTGCAATTGTGCGCGGTTAGGACGTATCTTTGAGTTTTGTTGGACAAAAAACGAGACATGTCTAGTAAACCAAGAAATATATTTTTTGAACCATGTAATTGGTTTTAAAGCTGTTTTTGTATCCCTTTGACAATATAGTTATTGATTTGATGATTAAAATCACATCTTAAATGATGTCCATGGAAGATGATAATATACAACACTTTATCAAAACATTGCGCTTACCTTGTACCTATCGGAAAAATCTACCAAAACCTAATGGAAAGAAACAGAAAGTAAAGAGTCTATAGACAAAACAGCGACAGAAACTAATCTTAAACATATGCATGTTCAATCTTGAAGCGGCCAATGGCAGGTATTCTTTTAAGGACGGCTTGAGAGTTCCCACGTATCAGAATCACCGATATATGACTGTAAATAAACTCCATACATTTCAAAACCTTGGCATATGTCTGAGTTGAAGTTCTGTGTATGATGCGCTCTGTAAATTTCACAGCCTCCACACCGAGTCTTCCACTACTGTACACTAACTGGAAGCGGTAGGCAAGCCCATCCAAGTTCGCAACATTTTTCGCCATTTCTCTCGTCCTTATGCGCCTGTTGGCTGGAATTTGTTAGTTGGAAATATGTCGAATATCAAAAGCAAGCTTTCTTCAACCAAAATTACGATTGCGTCATGAGAAGCAGAGCGCGGATCGTTGTGCATAAATACATTTTATCTTATTGGGTTGAAGAAAGCTTACTTTTGATATTCAATATCATTGCATGACTTCGTTGAAAAGTGCCACACAAATTGATTGCGAAAAGTTTGCAAAAATCCAGACCTTCGCTTATTCGATGGCACCAATCAATTAATTGTAGTTATTCGATGGCATCAATCAGTTAAAACCCTCGCTCACTGGGGGGAATATTTCGCCTCCCCCCTAGCGAATTTTTTATAACCTTTATGGCTACCAGATTTTTAGTAGCTTACTTTCTTCGTATTTTGCAACTTTTGACGGAAGGAAAATTAGTTAGGCACAATACTTTTGGCGTGGGATCTTTTTTAAAATTTGAATGTTTGGAATATATAATGTTTGAAGAATTGTCAATTCTTGATGAAATAAGTTGAGATTACAAAAAGTATTCTTCCAATCAATATAAGGATATTCAAAAATGGAAAGTTCTTGAATTTGAAATTATCGGCTAAGTTATCATGCTTGTTTGAAATTCAAATTTGCTTCTTTTATTATTTTTGTCCTTTTTTCTACATCTAATCAGCAGTTATTGAAAATGTTCAGAATCGTGCTGCATTTAGTCTCAGTGAAGCAGATGAAATGTGGGAAACATTTGTTTGCATCTGTATGAGACAACTGAGTGTATTTCAGAAAATGAATTTTTTGTGCGATTTCAGTTGAAATAAAAGTTTGAATTGATTTCACCTTTGATTTCATCATCCTAGTCATCATAACCAGATTTTTCGATCAGTGTATGGTTCATTAGTTTTTGTTTCCATTTTCCATTTCAAATATTGATCCAACGGAAATTTGTCAAAAATTGGTGTTTTGTGACATTTGACCTTCACTTCAGTACAGGAATGACCTTGAAAATAAAAGTTATGCTGTTTTTCAGAATTCCCATTCCCTGCACATTCGATTGATGTGTGGTTTGGCATCAAATTGGTATCATAGTTTGGGAGATCAGAATGTTCCCACGGTTTCACGGAGAGTGCGGTTCCATTTTTGAAATTCCTAAGATATTTTTCTTCACATTCTTATGTTATTTGACCTCTACATTACGAATATGATGGTTGAAAAAATCATCCATCGAGGATTTTTGAGAAAAAGTCAAATATTCAAAATGGCGGACCTTGAAACCGAAACTGCACTGTGCCTGCTTCTATAAAAATCCCTAAAATCCTTTCTTCACATTTCTGTATAATTTCATTTTTTAACCATCATATTCGTAATCTAGGAGTCAAATTACATAAGAATGTGAAGAAAAATCTTTTTGGATTTTTTTATGGAAGCAGGCACACTGCAGTTTCGGTTTCAAAGTCCGTCATTTTGAATATTTTACTTTTTCTCGAATAGCCCTCGATGGATGATTTCTAGCCATCATATTCGTAAACTAGAGATCAAATTACATAAGAATGTGAAGATTTTTTAGGGAAATTTCAAAAAATAAACCGCACTCTCCTTGACACCGCGCCCCCACTTAGGCGCGTTCGGAAAAATGCCTCAATGAGGCCAGGGTTAATTGCTGTTTTTTTGATAGCAGCTAATTGATAACAAATTGATAATTTATTTGATAATAACTAATTGTAATTAATTTTTGATAACCACTGATCTCAATATTGATTGCCTGTTTCTTTTCTCCAGACTCTACCTCGGTCCTGTCTGCGACTATCCTTTTGCTCAAATGGCTCGTCTGATGCAGTATTTCAACATGGCAGTGATCACGCCAGGTGCTATTCATTATGACTATGCTGCCTCGAGAGAACAGACTTATCGCACGACAACGAGAATGACTGCATTTGAGATGGGACACTTCATTTCTATGATAATGTCTCTCTACAAAATGTACAAATGGACAAAGGGCAGTACCATTTACATCGACGATGATGCGACGGAGGTGATGCCTCGTACATGTGTCTTCGTGGCCGATGGTAAGGAAACAAGATGTATTGATAAATACAAAGTAATGATGTATCACATGCAAATTACATGTATGATCGACATTATTTATTCCACTCTTTTCTGGAGATGTTGCATTAGATTCTGGGCGCTTTGTAGTCATGTTTGGGAGTTTTAAACGCAGCTGTGTCTCATTTTGTGTGCCCAAGGTGTCCGGGATGGTGTCAGAAAGATACTGCGAGTGAGCTTGATGAGTTGAAGTGTGGGTGGTGATCGTTTGAGTTCAGTTAAATCCTTCCGCTAAATGGATGATACGTTGAGTGCTGCAGGTGGATCCGACCTTACAATGACTTCGGGAAAAAGGTGTAGATGGAAGACGTTCCATGAACTTACACCTTTCCTGTCATCCAAAGCTTCCACCTTGAAAATGAAAGGCCAGGTGCACTCTACTTGTGTCCGTAACGCGATGATGTGCGGTAGTGATACGTGGGCCGTGAAAAGTGATTATGAAGATTGAAAGAACGGAAAAAGCAATGGTGAGAAGAGTGTGCGGTGTGAGGCTGGACGATGGACATAGGAGTGAAGACCTAAGAAAGAGGGTGAACCTGGACTGTATTTCCCATGTTCTACGAAGAAGACTGCGATGGTATGGCCACATTCTGAGAAGAGATAAGAATAACTGGACGAAAAGATCTCTCCAGTTAGAGGTCGATACTCGTAGACCTGTAGCGTCTATAGAATACATGACTTTTGATACTCGTAGATTCTGAACGTTCCTCCCGAAATCAATTGGATGGTGTATATCTAATAATTAATAATCAAGTTATCTTTAGTTTTCTTTATCAAACCTCAAAAGATACAACAGCCACGAGACATGCGTCCCCCTGTGTAGCCTCATCAGTCATGGGAAGATTCGAACCTGCGACACTGGAGCTAGAGGACGTGCAGGCGCACCCTGTAACCACAGAGCCATCAGAACATGTGTTTAGAGCTTGAAATAGTCAAGAGAGCACTACTTTAACGCAAGCATGTGGCGATCGGATTTACGGGTGAATTGGTCGGTGCACATAGCCATTGTCGTTTTTCGACAAGACATCTTTACAATGAAGAAATTCTATGTGTGTTCTCGGTGATAATTTCGATACGACGTTACCTTAGCATTAATATGCATTTTTGGTTCTATTTTTATTCGATAGAAATCATTCTCTTTATTTCCACGCGTCTTCCAATTTCATCCCATCACAGCAAACCTCCATCAATTTCATTCCTTGAGAACAATGATGCAAAATTGCATTTCAGAATGATTTAAGTATACCATTTTGAGGACTTAATAATGGGGCTTATCACATTTATCTTCCCATAGACTGACATTTCTGATGCAATTTTTGGGAAGTTACGCTGCAAACACTGCACAATTGAAAGTCATGTGATCATGAATAAGGATAAAGGACAATTGATCCCATCACAAGGAAAAGCAGTTGGTTAAAACCAAAAGATCTTCCACCGCAATTTTCATCTGTCTTGAAAAGCAAATGTTTGCTTTTTATCAAAGCATTTGTTTTGCTAAAACAGTAGAATTCCCTTATCTTTATTGTCTACTTATATTCTCGTCAAGGCAAATGATAATTGGGAGTGACGAACATTTTGATTTTAGTTTGACTGCGTGAAAAACCTCTCGTGTGTCATCATAAAACAAAGTAATGCATCGGATTGAAATTGCATCTACATGTATAAATTAACAGCTTTCAAAGCACTACTTGTTAGGGAAGTTGACAGTAGTCGAAATCGGGGAAAGTAATGTACGTTTATGAAAAAAGCTATTAATTAGTTCTGCGCATCACTGATATTTTAAGGTAACTTGGTTTGTTGGAGGAAGAAAGATTCTAATCCACGCCTTCTACAATCCGTGTTGCATTCAGCCACCTTAAAGCGTAAATCCACGAGTATGAAGGCAGTTGATGAAGGCAGTAAAGCCGCAACATGAAGGCAGTTGACATAGAATCAGTAAGCAATTGCTGCTGGGCTTGTAATGGTCAACAATCAATCAATCAATCCATTCAGGTGCTCTGTCATACCCTAACGTCGGTGACTATCAAGCATTTTCGGATTATGTCCAGCTCTGTATGCGACACGTGATAGCCGTCCAAGATAATTATATCAAACACTGTCTCCCACGAGCTCTTCTTCCTTCCATCCAAAAACCAGATGGTCAGTCCATTTCCTTCTTACGGAGTACGCGCCCGAGAAAGCGAGCTTGCCTTGTAATGATGGTCCGCATCAACTCTCCCTTTGGTGACAAAGATTAAGTCCAAGTCGACACTTTCCGATCCCAGCCCATCTGATCAGGTTTCGAACACAAGTCAACAAGAGATAAACAAGCCGCATCCACACGGCTACCCAGTCGGTACAAAAGCATTGATGAAAGTTTGTGTCATAAACGGTGTTCATGACATCACTAGACAAATGCTATATGCTATTCATATGCAGTTTCATTCATGCGTAAATCATCACTGTGAAACAAAGGAATCGAGACTTGCGGAAAGGATTACTACGAGTAGATGTCTTACACAAGAAAAATTCGAAAAGTTTGACAAGAGCTATCTAACTAAGATGTTAGTTTTTCCTTACTATAAATTTCATTTTTGAGGCTGTGCATCTTACATGTACAGAACCGCGCTTGGTTGGGTTTGAGCGTCCAGGATTTAGCGGTCGAAACGCGATCGTCCTGACCAAGTTCCGTTTGATGACCTATTTAATTTTATTCAGTCAAATAATTTGTTTGCATATTTTGTAGTAATTCATTTAATTTCTCGTTCTAACTTAAGGTTGCAGCATGTAAAAATAATTCTCTCACACACTTAGCAGATTTTAAATAGCGTAATCCCATTATGCTAACTAGATCTGATCTAATGATTGGAAACACCTATCTTCACATCATCTGAATGGGCAGACTGTTAAATAGAATCTTTACTGTTGAACGGGGAAAGTTAGCCATGAATAAGATTGCATGTGTAGTAGCAGCTTGGCATATAGCTGAAATTTCGCCGATAAAATATACTAGAATAGTCCAAGATTTAGTTCCACTCACTCTCCATGCTTCTTCTGCTGTGCACTTTGGATAGTCTTCAAAGTTGGCTCGTCGAAAAAGGTTCTGAAGACTAATAATGTAAATAATGTTGAATCGGATTGAGTGCGGCTTGACGCATATGATAATATAGGTCCATGGGTTTAGCTCGAAAAATGCTTCGGTTCGCCGCACGGCCCCTCACAGACACCACCGATTCAAGTGTTCTAAGTTCGACACTAGAATCGTCTGTCTAAGCTAGTTAAACAAGAATTTTCATTGCCCAACGCATGTAAGCTACGCGCACACATGCACAGTCACCGCAAGGTTTGCGAATCTGCACTGTAATTGTCAGCTGCTAAAAATCAAAGAAACCTGCACCCTAAATCGCTGCACAATTTGGGAGGTTGCGTTGATATAGAATGTTGACATTCTATTGAACGTCAATTGAACAACCGTCAATTGACGGTTTTGGTCTTTCTAGGTAGATCTTTTCATGATAATGTAATATAAATGATGAAGGCAGTCATTTTTGAGAAAATGAGCATGATGTGAATTTAGAATAAGTCATTTAGCATGTCGAATGCTCTGACAGCTTTAGTTGATGAAATTAGCTAAATTTCAATCATTGATCATCAATCATAGTTGATGAATATACTAAATGAAATCAATAAATTTATATTTCATTCCTTGAATCTGAATAGTGATGTAGACATATTTACATTTTCTAATTATGATTACTGTCTTTGATTGTGTTAATTTGTTCTACCAGCAGCGGAACGAGTGATCTCGAGTGTTGCTTGTGATATGATCTTGCTTAAGAAAGTAGTCTTGAGGTTGAGCATGAAAGTAATAACAACCTTCGAATTGCTCATTTAACAAGCTCTCCAAGACCGTCATGACACGGAGGATCTGTAAAATACCATTATTCCTTCTGTATTACTATCATGATCACTCAAATCCGTGCAGATTTCTCCAAAAGTGTAAATTTGTTTCATATCACACATTTGGTATCAATATCCAGTTGCATGCAACTCGAGTTCATTTAATAAAATCGAAATTGCATACACATTGTGGATTTAATTAATGCTGAGGAGTTGCTACTCTATCTAATATACTTACTCTATGTGGGATACAAAGTACTAGTATAAAGTTGCGGTATCATTACAAGTATTTACTCCGAACAATTTCATTTTCAAATGATGAGCCTTTGCGTGCAGTCTGTTTGTCTTTTTTCAGGACTTGCCAACTATGGGAAAAAGTATTATGGATCCCCTTTTCCATTCACTGCAGCAAATACCAGGAAATTCACAAGCAAAGACGAAGATTTTGAGAAAATTCTAATCTCAAATATAGGATCCGATCATTCTGGTGAGACAACATTATTTACTCAAATTAAAATAACCCAATTTGAAAGTAGGTGTTGTATATCTACTAATAAACTTTTACAGTAGTGTATTTTTATTTACATAATTAGAATTGGTGATGAATTTGTCTACACGTACATGTACATGTACTTTATACTTATCTGACGAACGTAGTATTACAAATGCATTTTGTTTCAGTTATGCAACTTCCATCATGAAAAACGCCTGTGCATGAGATTAATCTTACCGCCATATTGAATTAAATTCATAGAATGACAATTAAAACCCTTCCTTCATATCAACAGTGTTTCAGATATCATTGAAAATATTCACCGCTCACAGCATCTAGATTGCTTGGAATTCGATCGATAACTGAATTTTCTTTCTTACTGTGAAAACGCTTGGTATCCGCTTAAATTAATCATCTTCCCGGAATAGCGCCCATTTTCCATTGAAACTGGAATGACAGGAATGGCATAACTACCGAATTTTCTTAACTCTGCAGCAACGTAGACAATTATTCACGTTCGACAGTTAACGATGTTTTATTGCAAGCTAAGAAACTCTTCATAAGGCTTTAGTCGATGATGATGGAAAAAATTTCATTCACCAGTTTCTAATTCTCAAATTTTAGAACACCTGAAATTGTTAGTGTGGCAGAAGAATAATTGCAGCATTGCGCGTGCTTCTGTGCGAGTATGCACTACACCCCGTGGCAAGGGTAGAAAAAATGAATTGATAAAAACTTTATTCAACGATAGGGAAGAAAGTAAGTGCAACGAAAGTAAAAAATCAGTAGAAAATCACCCTATTGAGCTCCCTCCAAGAACTAGGTGACATGCCACGCTCAATTACGCATAATTCACGCGTAAACTACACGTAATTACACATGACCCTAAACATCCGTGGCTATGCGTGACATTGCTACAACATCTGTCGACAGTCCTGTTATATAGACTTTGCGTCTCATGTGTCTGCATGCATCAGAGGCTAAACAATGTGATAGGACCTCAATTTCATACTCAGGGAAGACAGAACATGCTAAGCGGTTCATCCGTGGTTCAAACGTCAACGCGGACAACCGTAGACAACGTATGAACTATAAACTCTCGCCTGCGGGTATTCATAAACATTCAATATGTTTTAACAGCATCAGATCAAGTGATTTATGTTTCTTAGTGGAGCGCGTATGTACGCGCGTAGAAGAATAGAATGTCTTTAGCCACGGATGTTTGGGGTGCTCCGTAATTACGCGTGAATTACGTGTGACATGTCACCTAGTGAGCCGAAGCTCTTGGCCTCCAAAAGATATTTTAGAGCGCATGAGCAGTAGCCGAGCATTTGAGTGTTGTAGTGTAACGCTCATGCGTCCATAAACACCATACTCTGCGCCGTCTCTCGATGTTAAGGTATTGACCGGCGCGAGGAAATGCGTTGGAAGACATTTGGCGCGGTCTCATCCGACTGTCCATAAACAGTGACTGCTAGGTGTGAGCATTTCCACTTTAGGTCGGTACAGTTGGAGAGATTCGCGGAATTAATGAATTAAATGGGAAATTTATTGCTATTAATCGATTGATGAAGCATCGGTGATTCAATTAATTGATTGGATCAGGTGCCAATTTTCCAATTAATTGCAATCATTCACAAGTAAAAAAAGTGATTTATTGAGAGATTGTTGCACGCTATACAGTATAAGTTACCTCATACAATAAGCTACTTAATTTATAGGCCTGCAAAGTCGATTAGTAGCTAATCGTATTTAACGAAGCTTGGTTACAGCCTGATCCGAAACTTATTCATAATAATTTATAGTATTCATTTAAACTCTAATGCAATAGCATATAAATAAAGATATATGTTTCATGTATTCTAATAATCTTAGATCAATTCAAATTGTGGTAAACCTAATGAAACACATTTTATCGTGATGGTCAGAGTTACACTGTCTCAGTGCTTGAACTGTGAATTATTATGCTTACAGAATAGATCAGAATTTAAATACTAGTAATCAATCATTGGTTAATTTTATTATCAGTGCGCCTACATGTCCTGTCATGCAAATTACTTCAGCTAATATAGTAGTAATCCGGAAAATGCATGTATGTGATTAGAGGTAAATTCTATTTCTGCATAATCATGTTTTAATACACCTTCGTAAATCTACATGTACATGTATGTGCTATGGAAATAACTTTCTAAGTATTTATCAGTCAAGTGTCAGTCATGTCATATTTTTGTGAAAGAAGGAAAAATAATTTCAATTAATTGATTGCTCATGTAATCCAATTAAATCAATTGAATGTTGGCAAAAATGAGAACAATTGAATTGTAATCAATTTTTTCCAGCCATTTGAGTGTCATCTACTTCTCTTCTCAGTGAATTGCCTGATTTACTTGAAAATCAATAGAAATCCTAATCCGGTTTATGACCTCTGAGTAATATTTTGAAAGTTTAAAGGATTCCTGCCAGCAACTGTTGGGAATTCTTGCATTTAAAAATACATGCAAGAAAACAAGAAAATAATACTTTGCGTTTTACAGGAGCCTCGAAATAAAAATCCAATAATAATTTTCCAATTACCTTACTCTAAAAGAATGAAAAAGCAAAATTTTGTTGATTTCAATCCAGTTCTGGACAAACGATTGGTTGAGCTGCCTGAAAGCGCTTTCTTCATCTCCGCAAACTAAGCAAATGATTTCTATCCAACTTCCACGTGTGTGAAGTTAGTGGAACCACCCAGGGGAACCGAATTTCTTACTCTCGCTGATAAGCGCAGCAAATCAATTTAATTTCGTCACTATATATCCAAGTTGTTGCGCTGATCAAGAATATAAGCTTCGTTTTCCAAGGCAGTTTTGAGTGCATTGTAGGTGCTGTATTTCGAGTGCTTTGATCAAAAAATCGTTCCGCTAACTTCACAATCAGATTGGAGAAAAGCAAAATTCGGATTTTAAAAATGAAGCATGCTTTTCTTTTATCAGCGCAACAAATCAGGTCAAGTGGTGACAAAGTGAAATTGATTTGCTGAATTTTTCAAAAGCGACTGCGACTTTGTGGAATCTGAGCCAAGATTCGTGATCAGTAAGCTGAAATTGATAAAGTAGAAGTTCTTCGAATTCGAATTGAATCACACGGTGATAAAAATGGTGTCGCTGGTTGCGTTCGCTAGCCTTCCTAATCTCAATGTTGTCAAACTAACAAAGGTAACTTGGTCCCTGTAACACCGACCTGGAACTTCAAGTTTCAGAGCATTTTCAAAATTTTCACCTGAAGATCTCGAGTCTGGCCTCCTGGAAAGATTAACTTTTTACAAATTTGAAAAGTAATGCTACTTTTCTGAATGGTCTGAAAATGGCAAATTTTGCAAGAATTTTGAGTGATGGCCAGTGGCGTCTTCTCCATACCTGCGAGGCCTTCGGCGCATCCTCAAAAATTATTTACCCACATTTATAAAAATGAAGAGTGTCATCATTCATTTAAATTCGATGGCTTCTCGAGATAGCTTCCGTCTCAAAATCAGACGCTCATCCTCAAGAGTGAACAGTTTTGCAGCACGTGCTTGAATCACAGATGTTTTCTTCGAACAATTAGACACACAAGCTAGTCGTGTGTTCAGACGGAGCATTGATGTTCAGACAGCGAAAGGGAGTTGTGTGCGTGTGAGGCAGCAAGCGCACGCGCCCGCGCCATTATTGGCTTTCCCGATAGACATAATGCTTTGCCTTCTCCAATTTTTGCAATGAAATTCTACACGATTCTTGATTGAGGCGCGGTACCTAAATATAGCAAGGGAAGCGCAACCCAATTGTTCATAGCTTCGCTTAATGTGAGAGAAGCCAATGCGTCAACAATAGCAGATGGATGACGTTCAGACAAGACTGCGATCAGATGATGAGCGTTCTCCAATTAATGCAGAGTAATGCATCTGACTCGAACATCCAGATTCGGTAGAATTCCATAATTTGTTTTTACGTGATTGATGTGACGCTTATGTTTAGTACTGCAGATGAAATCATAACCACGCCTTTCGTCCCAAAGGAATATACTGAAAAAATGACAGCCGTCAAGCAAGGTAGGCCAACACCTGACATGAATTTGAAAGTCACACAGAAAGAAATACACAAGACATTTTAATGCATCAAAATTTCAAAACATGTGAGTGGCTGACCGGCCCTCAGAAATGCAAGAAACTGTTGACCTTGCGTCCTTTTTTCTAAAGACAATGTGGTCTGGATAGAGAGGGGATATAGTGATCTAAGCTCCTTGAGTAAGGCGGTTAAGTTGAGCAATCACTTCTCATGTGCACATTCACTTGTTATTAAAAATTCAACTTTTATGAAAATTAATGATGTGACATAAAAGTGCTTTGTATAGAAATAGTATCCCAATGCCGAGTGAAGGCCTATAGTCCGGGAGCTAGCGTGAATTTTTGCAGGGAACGAGGTAGTACATAAAACTTTCACATAGCATAGTACACCTCTAAGCTACTGCAAAACTTCGCGTCTGCCGGATCAGATCATTTGCTTTTCAGAAATAGAGAGGATAACACAATCCTATGCATTTCCAATGGTAAAATTGTGACATTTAAGGTGTTGACTCCATTTTTTCGAATTTTTGCTCATAAAAGTTACACAAATTGGTATTTTGTTGAACTGGGTTATTATTGTTGAAGTGGTTATACAGATGAATCATGATCTTTCAAATGAGTTATCATTCAGTGACAGAGGATGAAGTAAAGTGTACAAACAGACACTTTTCGTTAAAGTATGTCAACAATTTTCCTGAAATTTCTATGCTAAAATTTGCAGTTACACCAACGAAAAGTGTTTGTTTGTACACTTTACTTCATCCTCTGTCACTGAATGATAACTCATTTGAAAGATCATGATCTGTAGATGATTTCTATAATAACTAGTTCAACAAAATACCAATTTGTGTAACTTTTATGAGCAAAAATTCGAAAAAATGGAGTCAACACCTTAAATGTCACAATTTTACCATTGGAAATGCATAGGATTGTGTTATCCTCTCTATTTCTGAAAAGCAAATGATCTGATCCGGCAGACGCGAAGTTTTGCAGTAGCTTAGAGGTGTACTATGCTATGTGAAAGTTTTATGTACTACCTCGTTCCCTGCACAACTTCACGCTAGCTCCCGGACTACTAGGTAAGGGAGCACGCGACGCCACTGGTGATGGCTTTCAAGAAAACCCTCAACTTTCAATATCAGTGCTGTATTTCGCAAATATAAGTTTATCAATCATTTCATGAATATCATGAATATAACAACCATCTCGAATTCTTATTCGCGCGTCAAGACATTTTTAGAGGCTGCCGATTCATCAATAGACTTAGACTGTTCAATTGAAATTTAGACATGTACATGTAAAACGGGAGTGAAGAACATCATGTTTTCCGTTGTAAATGAACTCAGAAAGCATCATATGCAAACATACCGATTTCATAACAGCTCTACGTGGTGGAGCTTAAATTAGAATGATCAAAATAATTCTTCTCATATAGGCTGAAACTCAAAATTGGATTTGTATCTGCCAATTTGTTGACAGTTTGAGACACTCCTCATTATTTTTGGCAATTATGATAAGACTCAACAAATTACTATCGTTAATATCATTCATGCAACAAAGTGAGTCACATGCATGTTTCATGTCTGTCGAGTAGAGATCAAAACGGAATATGGAGACGTTATTCACTTAACAAGGAAATGCTTTCCACAGAGGCGCCATAGTGCGGTGGTTTGATTCTGGAAAGAATGATGGAACCGTTGCAATCAACGAATCCGACTTGTTGGCTAACTGACTTCGCGAAAAGCACAACTCATTTCATAAGTAAAATACCATTCTTTTCAATTTATTTAATTCTGGCTTAATTGCATAAATGTTAAGGCGTGGACGTCGTATATTTTACGCCTGTTTTGACTTCTTCAGACAAACTTAATGCCAGAAATTAGAGAATATTCAGGGAGAGAGAGTGCTGATTTATTCCGCCTTTTCTCTGACTGTCTATTCTCATTACCTGTAAAAGGGAAAGATAAGCGTCTTGTGAACCTTTGATAATAATTGGCAGAGAATGAATTATTTCACATTATCATTTATTCGTTCCTGATGTATTTCTGAAGAGGAAAAATGAAGAAGAATTGAGAGATCGCCGGGAACTACTGAATAGAGAAGAGATTTGGCATATAATTGTATCCGTGGGTGGATCAGATGTCTGTGCTGGCAATGAAATCGAATTTTGCTGTCAAGAAGCATTCGAAAATCTCTGAAAGAATCGTCTAAAGTTTCTAAATTCTAGTAATTGTTTCACAAAATTATATTTTCTGAGCACGTCGATTACCTAAAAGTGCAATGACTTGAAGTTGTCGATAAAGTCATCCGATCGCAATTTCAAAGATAGCAGGTACACACAAAATAGTTCACAAAATTCTCGTAAAAACTTGACATGTCTGTGTCTCCTTGCTGCTGTGTGATACAGCTGTTAGCAGCTACTGTAATATCTTCATGCAATGCCGGACTAAGAAAGTCACCTCTTGGGATTTGTCAAATAATGCGGCCAAATAAATAATATCTGCATATCAGTAGACCATATAAATAGATTGTTTATCTGAAGTTGACTAGAATGAAAATTGACTCAAGGTCGCGGCACATCCGGGGGAACTAAGTTGTGGCTGTCAGTGGACCAGCAAAATAGCGCTTACACAGTATTCACCATGTAGTTATCCGTGTGACAGAAGCATGTGGTCATATGCAAAAAGTTTTCTTCTATGTTCCCACCGTTGGCGTGCTATTTGATTGACTGATCAATCATTGTTCGATATCTATGATATTACGTCGGCAGATTGAGCTGCCACAGGTTTCATCGACCTGGGGTGATCGCACAGAAGCAGTGTTAGATAGTGATTTGCTAGTGACAAGGTAATTTCAATGAGTGAATCTTTATGTTAGAGATTTGTTAGCCTAACAGAGCTTCTGTGCGGTCGCCCCTGAATAATATCGGCAAATTAATAACAAAGTCAGACGAGTTTCTGCAAGGAACGAGGCCGAACAGGAAATTTTTACAGAAAGCTGTACACTTTATAGTTATCACGAATCTGCGCGTCTGCCGACTTGTACATGGTTACTTTTCTTGTCAGACAGGATCAGAGGAAAACACAAAGTAAATGCAATGGGACGCAGTTCGGAGTTCTTTTTGACAAAAATTGGATTTATTGTGCTTCCACTCATCAAAGGAAACCATGATGTCTTTGTCAAACATCAAATGTCACATAACACAAAATTTCGAAATTGTAAAGATAGGTTTTCACAGAAAATGAGTGATAAATGCATTCAAGTGCACACTAGAAATCAGTTCAGGCAGGCATTTACAGCGACCTGCATATATAGTATTAGTGATTTAGAAGGCTACTAAATTCAAAAAACTATATGCAGTCGGACCTCCATTGAGTTGATTACAGCTATCTGGCTGGTTCGATCGTTTATCCCTGATTAACGCATGTCTATCATTCAGTGGCTTCACGCTTTTATAAGTTAAATAAACTGACTGACCGGTGCGAATACTCCACATAGATTGTGCGAATAATTTAGCTATATACCAAGACATAGATCACAACTTTATTGGTCCTTTATTTTGCATTGCCACTTAATACTTTTTCTCTGGTGAATTAAGTGCCTGAAGATATTTTTCAACCTGGAGGCAATTACTGTTGTGATAAAAGTTAATTGTATATACACGTAATATGACGAATAAGTTAATGAAGGAAAATCAATAAATCTTGACTTCCCAGCGAACTCTTATCAATCAGATCTCTGGTCAAGATATTTTCTTATAAAAATGATAGGATCAGTACCCATGGTTCATGATTGGTCTATTGCAATGGGACGCAGTTCGGAGTTCTTTTTGACAAAAATTGGATTTATTGTGCTTCCACTCATCAAAGGAAACCATGATGTCTTTGTCAAACATCAAATGTCACATAACACAAAATTTCGAAATTGTGAAGATAGGTTTTCACAGAAAATGAGTGATAAATGCATTCAAGTGCACACTAGAAATCAGTTCAGGCAGGCATTTACAGCGACCTGCATATATAGTATTAGTGATTTAGAAGGCTACTAAATTCAAAAAACTATATGCAGTCGGACCTCCATTGAGTTGATTACAGCTATCTGGCTGGTTCGATCGTTTATCCCTGATTAACGCATGTCTATCATTCAGTGGCTTCACGCTTTTATAAGTTAAATAAACTGACTGACCGGTGCGAATACTCCACATAGATTGTGCGAATAATTTAGCTATATACCAAGACATAGATCACAACTTTATTGGTCCTTTATTTTGCATTGCCACTTAATACTTTTTCTCTGGTGAATTAAGTGCCTGAAGATATTTTTCAACCTGGAGGCAATGACTGTGATGTGATAAAAGTTAATTGCATATACACGTAATATGACGAATAAGAAAATGAAGGAAAATCAATAAATCTTGACTTCCTAGCGAACTCTTATCAATCAGATCTCTGGTCAAGATATTTTCTTAT
Source organism: Prostheceraeus crozeri (assembly GCA_907163375.1). NCBI lineage: Eukaryota > Metazoa > Platyhelminthes > Polycladida > Euryleptidae > Prostheceraeus > Prostheceraeus crozeri. Next base: position 292,017 of record CAJQUW010005424.1, on the reverse strand, counting down.
AAAAATGATAGGATCAGTACCCATGGTTCATGATTGGTCTATTGCTGGCTGCACAATATATTCATACCATAAGGAATAGGAAACTAATATTTGATTTCACAATGTCAAAAAACGGACAAATTTTAAACAATTTTTAAATTCATGAAGAAGATGGGTAGAGATTAAAAGAATTTTACTTCAGGTAATTTGACCTCTGAAGCGATTTCTTCCGGTCAATTGTTCATCTAGTTAATGGATAATACAATATTAAAGATGGAAAATGAATATTGTCTGTCAACTTGATGAATCATAAAGAGATAGAGAATTATATTCAGAAAATGTGTTTAAAGATGAAGGCAGTTTTTTGCCATCAAAAGTTGTAGATAGAGCAGCTGATGAAATTTTAAGCAATTTCACGATTTTGTTACCAGAAGAATGGTCTCTTTCTAACTCTTTCAAAAATCTTGATCTGAGTCTTTTGTGAGATTAACTAAGCCTACTTCAGACAATTAACTAAATATTTGATATTAGAAGAGCTTAACTGAAATAGGAAACTTGTCTTTTCTTGAATTTAAATAATTCTTATAAGATCAAAAAATGGTTGATTTAATTGAGTTTATGCTTAAAACATGACATTTGAAGCTTCAACGGAGAAAGCTTTGTGTCAGTCAGTATTTGCTTTCCATGGCTGATTTTGTATGCAATTTAGGCTTATCATTTTATAAGCTTATAGAACGATTTTTTTAATTTGTCCAAACTACAGAGGCATTAAAGAATCTAAAAAATTAGCGTCTTAATAAAATTAGAAAGTACCTAAAAATACTTCATTTAAGAATTGATATCGACTGATGAACACTACACTTAGGAATTGAGTCAAGTACGTAGAGCTAAATCTAGCTCACCGGTCCAATTTAAGTTGAGCTTAGGGTATCGCAAACCTAATTAAAGCATCGGCAAAACTATATGCGCTGGCGTTGAACTTTTGTTTTTAAAGATTGAAGCTTTGACCAGACGGTTATCGTAAGTTTGGACATCGTATGTTTAATTGGTGAAAAGTAGATCTAATTTAGATAATTGTTAAATGGCGGTAACCTACGTTCAACAGCCGCCTGGTTCAATGGTTATGGAGATATTTCACACTTTAAACTCTGACTTAGGCATTTGTTCCCAATCATATAAAAATATTCTCAATCACATAGCAGTTATTCTCTTCTTAATTAGTAGTGCATTTATACAGAAATGTACATACCTAGCACTACATTGTATGAAAACGAAATATTGGATTTCCTTTTAGCCTTGAAAATAATGTGTACTGAGGACACGAATGAAGCATCAAAAGAAACAATGCATTTGATGCACCAATTGAGAACTCTCATTGTTTTATGGAATTTTTTGGATTAGGAAACAACCCTTTCTTATGATCATTGACTATAGTATTGAGTTTCACAGATAAGAAGTATCAAATACCTAAGAACAATCTATGCTGGTTGAATAATATAATTGTGTACTTCACAGAAACCTACGAGCACCGCAGCTTTGCGCATTCTTCTGTTCATTTTTATCATATCTATTTCTTCAGTCTGGCATTCGGTAACAAAAAGGGTTTGAAATTTATCACAGTCCAAATTAATTTGCCTTTTTCGGAAGAGATTCAAAAGTCGAACAGTTATTTCAGAATTGGTACTTGCAATTTTTATCAAGCATTGTCAGCCCATCTAACATCCCAGTGGAAATCGGCGAAAGCAGCCAGTCCTTCTGATCTCATGCGGCCTTGAAGCTGGAAAAGTTGCCGAGTTCTGGTCTGTTTTTTGACATTCGATATCCATGGAAGACGCTGGGATAGCATCAGTGAAATCCTGAGTCAGCATGCAGTTTGCTGTTCCTCTGGAGACGAACACAGTTAGACAGATTTGAAATTAGAATATGCAGCTGTTCAAATGAATTCGTACCCAACAGCTGCGTTTAATTGAATAAATTAATGTTATCCTCGATTCGGCCATCCTGTTTCAGCTTCGCTTTGCACCTTATGATATTTTGTTGTCTGACACGTTCTGAATTTTGTTGTCCATAGTCCTCATGAGGCCCACGTCTCCTTTTTATAACGTCCTCTTGATTTTTGTTTTGTAATCATGTTATTATTGCCTTAATTATTGTCTTTGCAGTTACATTATCTCTTACTAACTTACCTGTTCTCTGGATTTCGTGATTTCATTTTTCTATTTACATCATTTCCATTTTGTATTCAATTGTGTTTTGATTTCTTGTATAATTTTTGTTGGATTTTGCACAATTCTGTTTTGCTGTTCACTTTTCTACTGTATGTGCTCCATATGCATAATATACCATGCTGCAAATATGACGCACACCCTACGTAGGAAGCTATGAACCATTTTATGTCTTCTCCATCAAAACAGTTGCAAAAGAAAGTTTTTACTATTAGACTATTGCAACTCAACTTCCGTACTATGTACCGCAAAATGATTATAGAAATATTGATAAAAATTCATTTTGTATTGATTAGCTCCTGCCGGGGTTGCGGCCCGTGAGGGGTTAAACCTGATCCGCTGGCCTGCGTGTTGTTTAGGGTTGCCTACCCCTTCCATAGACCATATAAAGACAACCTCTTCATATAAGACCTCTGTGCAAATTAAATATTCTGGATTATTCATAAGTCTATGCCTGAGATGTTTGGATTAGGAATTCGTTTCCATTTATAAAAACAATGACCTACCTGTAGTCTGTATTCGACTTCAAGGACTGCTATCGATCTTTTTCTTGCTCTAAAAAATGTAGAGTAGAGAAATAAATGTTAGTCTGCATAAATAAGGCCGTGCATTACTGACTGGTCTGGTTGCTGTAAGAGACTGTACAGAACACCGCGAGATACAGAGAGCACTTCAAGTGGAGAGGCTTTAATTCTATGACATGTTTAAACAAGTTCGAGCTGTGGTTCAAATGTTTTAGGATGTGGTCAAAAAGTATCATTCCGAGGAATCAGGAGAAATGTTATTTGACTTGAGCGGAAACGTTGGCATTTAAATCACGCTGATTTCTTTCGGACGTCCGGGTTTCAATGGATTTGATATATGTGCATTAGGATAATTTTATCGTGTGTGAAACTGCAGATCCGGTGCCACAAGGCCAACCTATTGACACGAATTTCAATTTGAGGGAGAACTTGTTGTCATCACTCAAATATTTTAACTTCCACGGCACACAGGCAACATTTGATGAATTTGTCAATAGGCTTCGTTTCACTCTTAAAATCTTTATGTGAAATCACGGATGTGAGTGTGGATCGATGATAAACTATACTCATGAAAGAATGGATAAATTGAGTTATTGCTGATATGAGAATCAAAAGTACACTGATATCCAGCGACAGGTGACCTCCTTGAATATGTCATCGTCAGTTATTAGTCCATCAAAGATGCGGGTATTTGATGAATTACACATTAGCTCAGTTTGTTGGAGAAAATGAACTCTTTATGATGAAAGGGCTACAATCGCATTCGAGAAAATATCTCACTCTCTTGAATTTCTGCAAATCCTTCGCTTAATTCGGAAAGAAAAAACGAGTCCTTCTTCACTGAGTTAAAGCAGGAGTTAATCAGTTTTTCATATAACTGATTCAACTCATATTTTCTTCAATGCGAATGCAACCATTTCATCCTATTCATGATCGTCCCGTTTGCTGCCCTCACTTCACTAAGCTCTTATTTAAATTGTTGTCATCTGTACAAGTCTGAGCTGAATAAACAACTTGCAAAGACGGTTTGAGTAGATTTTGCTAATGCGATGCGTGCATGCAGTGATTTGGAAATTGGTGTGAAAGTTGGACCTGTTTATTTCCTCATTGTACGAAATGACAAGTGATTTCATTTCTGGTCAATCTGACGATCTCTCACAGAAAACAAATTTTCATTTGCAATTTTCATTTTTCTCATCCATCGGTTTAATGTTGCATAATATCAATTTCCTTTATTTCTATAATTTTGATGCAAATAGTGAACCTGATGTTGATCATGCTAGTTTGCAAAAATGGAACTTCATTAAATAATAGAAGAAAACAAAACCTCAAGTTTGTTTAGGATTCCGCCATTCCTCTGGCGACGGTCGGCAGTGCTCTTAATCAAACGGAGGCTTTTGGTATTGTCTTCTATCAGACTTTCTGGGAAATAGCCGACTGCAAGTACTTGTATCTACAATCCTTTTCGCCTTCATGAAAACAGACCGTTGATAAACTAATTCAAGGGGTTTAGAACACTCGCCGACATGTGAGACACAAATGTCTGAAGAGTCTAAGTTGCAAAGAGAAATGTGATAGCAGTAATAAAAATAGCGAATACAGAAGACCAGTGGATAACTAATCAGCTGAATGGCCATGAAATGATAAGAAAGAATAGCTATTGATAACCGTTATCCTTTTCTATTTCCAAAACTACAGCATGTCCACGGTATGTGAGGCGTTTGTGTTGCACATCTAGATGTGCCGGTGTGTGGAAAAAGTGTTGGTTGTATACACTTTTGTTGCCTAAGCCTATTCGATGCCAAAGTTTGTCGTCACTACCTACCTTGGCTACCTTAGCGAAGATTCGACATCATCGCAGTCAGGATGGACCCATATCTGCTCCGTCCGCCACTGGATCGTCCACTTCAGTGTCGCTCTGCTGATGATCTCCATCAACAGCTGATTCCGTCACCGTCGTGCTGGTCCAAATAGATCGCTCTTACTTCCGGCACCGCGTTGAATGCCTTCTGCCACCAGTCTTCGCAGAGTGTAGGAGTCCTCACTTGAATCCTTCTCGCGCAAGTCATCATACACGAGAGACATGACAGTAGCTGGATCAAGTGTCAGACTGCCATGAATCGTAGCTGTACCCGCACGTTTATCTGCCTTTTCATCACCAATGACACTACAACGGACAAGACAAAATATCCATGTCATCCTTCTGAGTCGGCCCTTTTCGCGGGAACTTCTCCAGTCATTGTAAATAAGGCCACCTCTGATCTTTTGCAATATGGACATGGAGTCAGTGACGACAACAGCATGCCTGTAAGCAGTCAACCCGAGCCAGTACAAAGCCTCTGTCACAGCCCTCACTTCCATGCACATGCTGGAGGTCGTAATGCTGAACGCGCCGCAATTTTCATGAAGCCAGCTTGCGAGCTTGTCGTCACTAGTTACCCCAAGGTTTAGCCAATCAGAACTCAATGTGAGTAACCTAGCCAATCAACGGGCGAGCATCATTTCTGCGGCCACGAAATTTCGTGGCATGTGAGACGAAGCCTCAAACTTTCGCATGCGTGATTCACTTTCGTTGCCAGTGATTCGTGATGAATTCGAAATATTTTTAGTGTACGTTCAAGATTTTCATATTTACCAGTTAATAGGCCATAACTGATGAATTATAATTCGTTCGTTGTCGCGAAAAGGCTATATTGAGTTCTTTAACGAGCTAGTTAATACAAGATCAAGACGATAGCGCTCTTGCGGATTGGACAAAGTCTTCAGTCATCATTACGACTACTTCGGTCAGGAACGCGGAAACGATTTATGATAAAAGGGACTAGAAGTTAGGGTGTTGCAAAAAAAGCACATTGTTGTCAGTGAAGTTTTCGCATTCCACGATTTTCATGCAATCCAGTAAGCGTCATATTACATATTACCTAGTGAAAAAATCTGTCGAATCGATGGCGATACGACAGCGCGATGGCGATCCAACCGCCATGGTCGCGACTTGATGGCGAGTCATGAACATTATGTCGCCAAATGGTATTATATCGTGTTATTGCGCATAATTGATGACAACATTTAACCACAAACTCACATTTCTATTGATTAATTGATCTCTGCATGTCAATGGATTGCATAGATGTGTATGCCACTTCAATGCTTAACCGACTCTTCATTTTTAAATCGCTTGCTTGTGATACTGCTTTCGTTTAACTACTGATTCATTACTCAAATTGTTTATAATTGTATTCTATATAAAAATGAATGCTGGGTTGATCTTCATCATGGCATGAGAATATTGACAAGCATCTGATCCACGAGTCTGAGTATCTAAAGTTAGAAAGACCGAGAGGAATAAGAAGTGGAACAGAATCAGTAATTGATAGAAAAATAGCAAAGGTTTTGTTACAGAATTTGATATTAGCAGATGCATTGACAGAAATGAATTTTTGGAAGAAATTTTGAAAAAATCAAACTTAGTTGATAATGTGTCTGCTATTTAGAGCAGGAAGTCAACTGCCGACATGATTTGAATCCTCGTTTCGGCGTTGAGACTTTTTCTCTCTCTCTTTTTAGCTTCTTACCGGAAATTGAAAGGTGGATTGCAATTTTGTCTACCAGAATTTGACCTTACAGACATGATGATTAATGATCATAGTAAGGATTTTTAACCAAAATTCGGTGAAATTCAAAAACTTCAAAAATTCGTAAAAATGCGGCCACAGTGCGCTGGAGGCAAGTTTTTGGGAAGAAACAATCACCAAAACCGAAACCAATTTTGCATTAATCTTGAATGACGTGGAGACTTGTTACCGGAAATTTTAAAGCATTCTATAGAGGGCTTTCTTTTTTACAACATATTTTGATTTCTTCAAAATTCAAATTCAAATTTCCAATCATTTCAAAAAATGCCGCAGCATGAAATCCATTTTAAACTCTTCTTTGTTCACTTTCAGGACTTACTTATATGAAATTAAAAAAATTGAGGTTTCATTTTGGACAGCATGAAGGGGAGAGCATCATTTTTTCCGAATAATTTTGCTTCAATTTTGTTTCACTTTATTACCATTTTTCGCACAAGGTGTCGGCTTGCGCCTTAGTCATGTGTTGAGTGACCACAATATCAGAAGCATGCCCTAAACTAGACAAAGGCAAAGCTACAAAAGTCTTAATAAATAAAAATACAAACAAGGGCTACTTCCTAATCATAGATTAAATATGCTGTAAAGTGCTGAAAAAGAAGCCAAGTATGAGAATGATGCACATAAGAATGGAGGAATGACATCGCAAATACCATTGCAATCGCTCATCAAACTGTTGTGACTTTTTTTGCTCTTTTAATCAGTTGAATACCGTAAATGACAAGCAGTCCCTAGACTATACATATAATACATATAGCACCATTTCAGAGAGACATTGGAATACATGTAGTTACTTTTGAAATTGCAAGTCATGCACGTACAGCATGTTTTTCATATATCCTTGGCGCAATTCAATTTTATTAATTATGTACCGGTATACAGTATGAACTCTTCAGTATATCTATCCACGTTGATTGATAGTCAATATCTGATGAAACTTCTACAGTTTGTAACAAAATTTGCGAATTAAAAGTTTTGAATTGCTATTTGAGGGAAAGTGAATAGCAACACTGTAAAGTTCCCAATAGCAACATGCTGTAGGATCATGAATTTCATGTTTCGGAACAAAACCTTGGAGGTTAATTAGGGGGTAATTGCCGTCTTGACGATGTGCTTCAGAGCCAGATATAGACAAAGTTAAAACAACACAATCAATTGTAGAGTCAAGGGAACTTTGTATCCAAAGTAATACTGCCAAATTCTTCGGAAGGAAATGTTATTCACGCTATTTATTGCCTCACAAACTAAATTTGCCATTTGTGTGCGTTTGAATTTGAGTGATTGCACTAGTGCTCTGGTTCGTTTGAATTGAGAATCAAATTAACTCGACGATGAATGGAACACAATTCTGCTTTTGTTCCTATTGAATCGGACCACCTGATGTAATAATTGAGTTATAAAATTTCATCTTCGTATACGTGAAACAAAGGGAATGTATGCATTTTAATAAGACATAATATGTAAGTTTAATATTTAATATTATTTAATAATTATAATAATAATATCTAATATGCATGTCGAAATTATTTCTGAATATAGTCAGGTACCGGAAATCTTGGCCAAAGTTGGAGTTTATGGACTCATACTTCGTATTTACTAATAATGCACAGTTACATTGCATCTTCATGTAAGCTTTCCGTTAGCAAGAACGTTATTGTTCTTTTCAAAGTTTTGCTTTATTGATTCGCACCTGCATAGAGCAAAAGTACATGTAAGGCAAATCGCGAAAAGACAAGACAAGAAATTGTTTATTGCATTTTGAATAAAAATGATGCAGTTGCAAAGAATGAGAGCATAAATATTAATTTAATGTATTAAAAAAGTGGAAGCACTATCAAGATTCAAAAATTCAGTTTACGGCAATTCAGGACTTTCACTGCATTGATGGGGAAAATTGATTGTCGCCTAACAGTGATATCTAGTTCGATGTAATATTGACCGAAACGTTTAAACTGCGGTGGGATCATGGAACGAAGAGGAAGGGTAGTTTAGTCCTTGGTTTTGTGAGAAAATTTAATTGCAGATTTTTGGAGGATTTCGGAGAATGGGGAGGCAACTTCACAAGGACATTGAGACGATGGATGACACGGTGACAGCGTTTTATAAACACGTCTATCATGCGAAGAGTCTTCTAAGGTAGAAAAAAATAATGGCACAAATAGACTTTGGATTGGGCAAATATACACTGAAGACAAGAGAATTACACACAGATCTTAAAATTCTGAGAGCATGCAGTGACTGATTACATTTACGAAGGATGTTTGAAAAATGAAGGTCCCACACACGAAAATTTGCTGCACCGAGAAGACAGAGCAAGTTAACAGTTTGAACACCTGGACTGAATGATCCGGACAGTGTTGGGACTTGGAACACATCAGAAGCTTAGTTTTGGATATGTTCAAGTCAAGGCTGTCGTTCGCATTTGCAAATTTTACATTTTCAAAATATTCACGTAGAACTTGACCTGAAGTCGCAGAGTTGCTTACTATCTTTGAAATTAATGTGATATCGTCGGCGTACATAACACAATGGCATTTTAAGTCGGAAGCGATGTTAGCAATGTAGAAGATGAAAAGATACGGACCAACCACAGATCCTTGTGGCACACCACTAGACACTTGGCTGGAGTTACTGAACTGAACGCACCATTGAGTTTGGTGCGTTGCAGTCTATCACAAAGATAGGATCTAATCCAAGCAGTAAAACAAGACGGAAAATTACTTTCAATCTGATTTTTAATCAGTTGAGAATACGATATTGCATCAAATGCCTATGAGAAATCTAAAGACAATACAGCAGTTCCAATAGAGTCATCAACTTCAAGAATTGTTGCAATAAAATCCATTAACTGCATTAGAGCGCACGTTGTGAAGGATTGTGGAAGAAAGGCATATGGAAACTTTTATCAATTATATTAGAGAAAAATCGCTTCATATGACCGATTATGAAACGTTCCAACAGTTAAGACGGGAGTAATTGTGGTACAGAAATATGACGCAGAGCATCGACTTTTGCTCTGGTGGTTTTCGGAATGGCCAAATATCAGCAACCTTTCAAGCTTTGGGCATGTATAATGGAAGGATGCAGCAGTTGAAGATATGATGCAGCGGCTCGGCAAGAAAAAGAGCCTCTTCTTTATCAAGTCGATCCGGAACACCATCACTGGCAGATGATTTTGACGGAACTGTTAATAGAAGATTATGCAGATCAGGAACTTCAACAAAAGGGCACAATAGAGAAGAAGCTGAGGTGTCTATAACGAACATAGCTACACTGTCGTTGATGAAGACAGATGAGAAAAGGTCATTGAAATGCATGTACTGGACAGGGGCGACAGGGTTCAAATTTCGATACAACGGACTGCAAGTTTCCCTTTGATTTTGTGTATTTATGTCTCTAGTAGATGAGGACTACGAATCTCTTCCATGTGAATGATGACAATGCAGGTTCCTACGTACCCTAATATTCTAATTATTTCCCAATTTCCCCGGTTTTTATCACTTTTTGCCGGTATTTGCCCGTTTTCTCATATGCCCTAATGATTCAAACTACAACTTTTCCCACAAAATTGCCAACCCTGATGCAATCAATGTAATTGGCATACAAACTGAAGTAGGATCTCAGAAATTCCGAGGAATTTCATGCTCGCGACTCAATGGCAACTCTACGCCTAGGCCATTTATGCCTTCACAGCATTTTACACAGACTGACAACATTTTCCCACATACTGCTGTAGTCTGTCAAGGAAATAATTTAACAATGACATGATGGATATTGAACAAAATAATAGATTAAACTCCGCTTGCGTCCACATTGCTATTTACACATGAAGGAGATAATGACATTATAAATAATTGTAGTCTGAGAGACCTAAATATGTAATAGACCTAAATAAGTTCTTAATCAAAGCTATGTATTTATATTTCATAAGAACTTTGTCAAAATCAGGAGACCTACCAGAGCCTCAAGTTTTGATCCTTTAAAAATTTTAGGATTTCAAAATATTATTTCAAAAGATCAAGATTTGAAATTAATAGTTTAATGTTTTTGTTGACATCACAGCAGGCTAGAAAAATAGTGATTATACCGCATGCGTATAAAACAGAAATTTGTCACATGCGTCTTGAATACAAAAGAAATAAGTCTCTGTTTATAAGAAAGCAGTATTCCTTTTGCATAGACAATGGATATTGACGCTAAAATTTCCTCAAGGAAGGCTTTAAGTATTTTGTGTGTCTAATCACAGGTGAATAATCCTTTTTATCGCTGTATTGTCGAAACTAATCCTTTTTTGTGAAATGATATTTTTTTTTGTTCTAGCAGCTCTGTTCTCAGCTCAAATAGGATATCGTTCATCTACAAATAACAAAAAGTAACAAAGAATCAGGTTTTTTCAAAAATGATCATACCACAGAGGACAAAACGGTTTGACTAACACAAAAAGGTCTATAGGAGATCTTCACTAATCCAAAACAATATTCATGGACTGAAAAATGTGTTGATATTCAATGTATCAATGGAAGTGATAACTGATTTAATCAAATTGTACGTACAATCAATCTAGCAATGTGTAAAAATGCTCATGTACTCTCAAATGTAGATGAAACAAATGAACACAGCATATGAAGTGCACATGTAGTCTGTAGATTTGAACTTTTGCCCGACTGGGGAAAGTGGCTCCTGGAAACCGTGTACATTTTGTTGATGTTGGTAAAAACCTTAAGGCTAGGACACCATCCCTTTGTCATCTTCAATTTGCACGCTTTTGATGATCAATCCAAAATTTGTCAAATTAGGCCCATAATTTGGAGCATAAATATTGCTCCTTTATTTAAATGTACTTTTTGAGAATCGAAATCTTAATTTCTTACAAAATTTCTTACAAAATTAGTTATCTTAGTCAGTTTAGATTACTAATAGTCCATATACAAAGTGCAAATAAAGTAATAATTAACACGTTCATTCATCCACGATTGCATGTATGTCATTTTTGCATCAAAAAAAGGCAACAAGTATTAAACACTGCTCACATTATAGCTGTATAAGCAATGCTGCCAGTTCTTTACTAAAAATAGTGGGCCCCAAGTAAAATTAAGGACAGATTATAATGCCTCACCAAGTTTTTGGTGCATTTATTGTATTAGCAGTTGCAGTAAATTTTGTGCACGATATATAGTGAAGATCGCATCAGACTAGCGTAATTTGCATGTATTTTTAATAATATATATATTTCAGTTATATTCAGTACTGCTTCCAAATGCAAATACAATCAGATGTGCATCCAACATCGTCTTAAGGGCATTTCATGCAGTAAATAATCAAGACATGTTTATTGGTGTCGCCTACCAGTAATTTCCATCAGATTCTCAAAAAAATAAAATTTTTTCTTTTGAAAAACAGTGGAATTCAAGTAATTTTAGGCTGCTATTTACAGCAACATGACGACAAGTTGGCAAAGGCTGACATCACTATTCGAAATAGCATGTACCAACACTTCTGTGCAGGAATAATTCTGGGAACAATTAAATCAGATGTGTTTCCCGTGTTTTTTTCAAAGCTAAAAATCAGAAATCTCAAATCGCATCATGCAGTGTCTTGAGGAAAAGATAATGCAACATAATGCATATAACACAGCACAAGTTCATTCATTCCAACCGCACAATCTGTTACTATCACAAAAACATGCACACTGTCTTTCTTTTCACTGATTTCTTACGAAAGCAAATCATTTCACGGTATCAAATAGAATATCGACGTATATTGTCGACAGACATGTCATTCTGAAGAGAAGTGTGAATCATCAGCTGCAAATTAACATAACTCAAGCATCAATTTAACATGTACGTACAAATATTCGACACAACACACGATTTACAGACTAAGTAAAAAGTATTGCGAGATTCATAATGAATATAATAATAGTAGAATCATCTCTTCCATACCAAACGGCTAACATCGACGGCTAACAATTGAAAATTTGGATAGACCCCTATATTTTAAAATTTCAACTTAGCGAATCCTGACAAATTTTATTTTGATGGCCAAGAAGCTATGTCATCTAAAGTAAGTCACTGTAAGAGGTTTTAAACTGAATGTTTCAACACACACACACACGCTTCGAATTAGAAAAAATGATGATGATTTCATGCGAGCATTTATCGATTTCCATCTTCGGGTTTCAAACCTCTGAAAACGTCTTTATCATCCTTGCGGTCACAAGCCTAACGTGATGGATTTTCATTAATTCCTCATGTCATGTTGTCGAATGTTTTTAGCGCACTAAATTTTCTTTGCTAATTGAAAGATTATGATGGTGAATTAGTCTCATATTCTTCATCAATTTGTTTGTCAGGTTTAGAGGCAAAAAATTTCTCCTGAATGATATATGAATTTCTATTGTATCGTGACCTTAATATCACGAAAGCTAAGAAAAAAAGAATGACTTTATCATCATGTTGGTAGTGTTGACTAGAATAGCTCTGGTTTCATTAATTCATCAGAAAAATCAATTTTATGATAAATTTGCATTGCTTTTTATGGATTTGTCTCGACTACCAAAGAGAAGGAAGTGGTCTTGATCTAATCATTTCTAAAACACGGCCAATGCCTACTATGCACGGTTTCAAACCATTTAGCGGAAAGTGTCGTCTGTGTTCTATCGATTATGTTGACACATGTACAGTAACCTAGACTACACGGTGCACTAATCGTGGCCATTGGTAGAGGGGTACTTTTGATTAGGTCTGCAAATATGACGTCATGCTACTCAATGCAATCGCTCATTCACTACATCTTACCATGCTTCATCTAACATACTTTAAAGTATTCATGAAAATAGCGCTCCAATAAACAAAATTCAAATGTGTGAAGCGCAAATGCATCGCATAATCAAAGCAAAATGCTTGAAATAGAACATCAAAGACTATCAAGAATTTTGATTCATTAAGAATAAAAGTAGGTCGTTTAAACCTACAATAGATGTGAAAGATTTTAGCCAATGATCGAAGCTTTCTTCACGTACATAATTCATGCACTGATCAAACGGTATAAAAATATGTGTTCTATTTCCTTAGGAAGTTTCGACTGTACTATAGTGTATTGTGTAGGTTACATTATGTACATCTGTTAGCATCATCGATCTGGGAGTCAACAGTCCAGCCGTCATCACGAGTTTCTGCAGAGAACCAGACAGGAAATGAGCCTTTACAGAATGATGAACAATTCATAGCCAACACGACTCTGTTCTTATGCTGAGTTCTACCTGGTTCATTTTCTTATTAGATGTAATCAAAGAAAACACATGAAAATCCAATAGTAAGACGACTGAAGTTTTCGGTAAATCAGCCTTTCTATGGTTTCTCTGATTAAGTGAAAAGTACTAGATCTAGAGTCACAATTCTTGGCATGGAATATCTTTAGGTCATTTTCTATCATGTGTCTGTGTTATTCTCATGCATCCGGTCGGTGATGTATGCGAATGTAACCTGAATAGTTTATTTGCCTATCTTAAGTTGTTTGCTAAATCCAGATGTGCTCACTTCATAACCAAAGGCACATGGATGACATAAATGACCTGAAGACATTCCATGCCAAAGAATTGCGACTCTAGACTTCTCACTTAAGCAGTTCAAACGCAGACAGATGTAATCTTTGCCGAAAATTTCATTCTACTTCCCATTGGACTTACATAGCTTCCCTTTGATTCTGTCTGACATGAAAATGAACCGGGTGGAACTCGGAGGCAGACGTTCAGATTCATAGTAGCCTTTAAGTTGTACATCATTCTGTGAAACAATTATTTTCGGTCTTATTCCCTGTAGAAACTCGCTTTGACGCTTAGAACAAGCAAAGGATCACCGATGTTAAGTAAAAGATAAAAAGATTGTATTATTTTTGGAGAAGCGTGGATCTTTTCAATGTTACTTGACCCACTTAACGTGTACAAAAGCTATATTGCTGCTTTTTCTTCAATTGCAATAGCACTATACTTATCCTCTCCCTACTTTTATACATGTATAGATTGCAGGACAGCATCGCATCCCATTCAGTTCAGTAGCTTCTCACTATAATGCACCTTTTTCATAACATGACATCGATTTCTTCTAATTAAATACATTCTTCTGACATATTCTCATCATCGTTTTTTCCTATGATCTGCATACTTGGGAATAGTCATGAAGCATTTACTAAAAAATATGCTGATAATCAATGTATTGCATCATCTGATGACGAGCTCTTTTACATATAGGAAACTTCAGTAACTGGGAAAACGTGCTCGGACAGAATATGAATTCATTCTCACAGAGTAAATTGATTCTTATATTTTGTTGTGTCTGTACTTTTGGAGAATAATTACATTTTTCATTATATTTTAAAAAATGTGGTACGCTATCCATTATTTCACAAAAATTACACATTTATTCAGATATTAGAACAAATGGTATAAAATTCACGATTAGCTTTTTAAGTCTGAAGGATAAACATACATAGTATACCAGACTACTTCACTCTCCCTATCACTGCAGATAATAAAACTACTTGAAGATAGAAGTTAAACATTATCAGTTGCAAAAAACAAAACATCACCAATCTACGCGCACAATGAAATTCTGTGAAATCAATCTAGGGCTGTCTAAAACTTGTTCAACACCTCTACCGCAAAGGATTATACACGAGGAGAACACATGCACATGAAGTGAAAGAGCGATATCACGCACTCAAAGGGTTGCCACCTCATTACTACATTGTTGTACAGCAACAGTTGCAACTCTTGTTTAGCAGATACTGAACTAAAACTTGGAGGATCACAACTCACCACAACCTATTCTGATAAAAAAATCCGTAAAAATTTCCTCTGAGATTCGAGTACAGGTACACACTGCTTCAGAGAGAGGTTTTTATTCTCAAATGAATTCAATCACTTGTAGCTACAGACAGTTACTGAGTAAAAAGTAAAAGTTAGCTGTTTGAATTACAAAGTTGTGTGGCATACATCACAAAGGATTTCCTTCGAAGTATCAGACGATGACGTGGGATTCGCAGTCTGTTTGACCCTCCCGTGTCTCGCCGACTGATGTCTTCCTGTCTGACAGGGATAAGATGGTGGAGGGATGATCAGCCTTCTTCATTTTCATAAAGGTGATGGACATCGAAAAGATGATTGATTCATCGGATAAGAATCTGAAATCATATTATTTCGAAGTTACAGATCTGTAGCAAAAGAGCTGATGTCCACATGCCAGATCTTGAAATAGTAATTAAATTCGAAGCCCCATTTGCGCCAATCTGCAGAGCTGAAATCAATGTAGCTGTTCACCAGGTTTTACCTTGACCGTAGCTATTGTTCACTAATTAGATTGAAAACCATGTGCCAAAGCATTCCTCATGGTTGTTAAAACTCATTGCAAAACAGCTGGAAGATACCAAACTGTTCCACCAGGTTAGCACCATATCAGCATAGGACTCATCTCCTGAAAGTGCTCCTGTCAGTGCTCAACGAGGTCTCTCTGATTATCGATGCACCATAATTCTACGAGTATCGCAGTTTATAATAGACTACACTTGCGTCTACTGCATGTCTGCAAGTAACAGACCATTGGAGCATTTCTTCTTTCATTAAAGAGCTTGCTTTAACTGCTCTCCTGACTGAAAAGTTATTGGAAAGTTTATAGGAAAGTTTGGCAGTAATATGTAGCCTAGTGTGATATGAGGTATCAAGGGTGCACACTTTTACACCAGTCTTTTGGAAATTACAATCCAATGACGATTTTATTTCGGCATATTAGACCGATGTAAACGAATATTTGAAAGTAGTCATAGCAAGAGCATTTTGAAAGTTCTTAGAAAAGGGATTTTCTTTTACTTTCTTTTATTTGGAAACGTTGTCATGGATTATTATTCATAGTAATAAACCTCTATGTGGGAAGTCACGAAGGCCAACTTTACATTTTCTTTCGTTGCTTGCAGGTAGTTTTTTCAAAGGTTCCAGAGATTCTGTAGCTCGCTTTAATTCATCTTTAAATCAAATTATCACAGAATAGACATTTGATTTTCCTGCCACTATCTGCTTCAGCCTAAGTATCGCTTGTAGGCCTTCACATTTTGTTTAATGCAGTGCTGGTGCTGCTTGTGAAATTTTTGGATGCATGAATAGTACATGTACAGCAAAAGCTCAGTGGCATGCATTTGCTTTAACTTATTAAGTAAACATACTAAAGATCAATTTCAATTCTGACACTTTGTGCACAGTGCATGCACGTGTACATAAACGCAAGCATGTATGCAGGAGAAAAATGAAATTATTTATGCAACTATTCTTCCACCCCCCCCCACATTTTTGTTCTTGACACCCTTGACTCTTGCATCGTCAGCGATCTTCTCTTGCTACCCTAAATAGGCTACAGTCTCACTACCGTCGCAAAAGCTTTGAGTGTGTGAAATTCCTCCGGTTTGTAGAAAATTCACAGCGCTTTTGCCGTGCACTTCTGCAGTGTAGACAACAATCCCACGAAGTTTATGATCACAGCACAGCTGCATCTTGTATTCTAACTGATTATCAAAGGCACCAATCCCTCATCCCAGGGCTCAAGTGAGACTTCTCAGTGGTGCTGTGCTATCACTCAATGACACATCAAGTCTATTCTAAATCCAATGTGACTAAGTTTGACGAAATTCGATGAATTTGGAAACATTGGAAAATGTGGGGGGAATGAATAGAAGTACCGACTGACCAAATACTTTTCATTGAGTCTAGAGAACATTGAAAACGGCTTTCATCGTAGTACCTTCGTACGCTGACGATTTATTCCATACTCAACAATACTAGCCAATAATTGTGCCAGCTGCTATACAACACACCCAATGCAAAATGCTTACAGCATATGTAACAAACGGAATGTTATGTTCTAGGAATAGAATCATGTTGTATGCTAGTATGAAGAAAATCGTCTTGTAATAGTCTATATTTGGTGACCATATGCCCATGGCATGTGATTGTATCAGAAATCAAGGTTGACCTAGAAGAAATTTTACTGCATCCATGTAGTGCGTATTTCGCCCCGGAAGGTTTTATCAGCGAAAATTTTGAAATTTCATTATATTTGAGTTTGGAATTTAATGGTGAGATCAAAAGTCATTCGGACATTGTAAATACGCCAATGGATTTTTTGTAGATTTCCCAATTCCAATGCCCGCAATGCATCGATTCAGAATTTCAAAGATTCCGCAATCCCGACGAGATTTGTGTAGTTTTATATTTTTACTGAAGTTTACAAAGTTCTAGTGGAAGTTTTAAGGTTGCATCTATTCAAAACGTTCAAACTCGTTCGTTGACACAGCAGAGACAGCATACAATCCCCGCGAGAGGGAATGTGATCCATTTTTGAAAGATTATAGTCATCACTGTAAATCGCTGGATGCGAAAATTACATGCAAACATATAACAAATTCACATACTATTTGAAACTAACATTTGATACGAGGTTCTCGTATGTCTACAGATATCTGGTATGTTTTTCATACGGAAGCTCACTTACTGTCGTATGTGATTAGTATGTAGTGATGCGAACTATTCTGTCTATGATTGACTGTTTTACGATGCAAATTGTAGAACTTCGTATGGGTTTCGCATGTAGAGATTAAAGTCACAGCAAAAAATTATATATATATATATATATATATATTACATACTAGACTCGATTTGCTGTGAAATTAATGCCGCATGTCATCGTTGCTAATTCTTTAACAACATTCACACGACTCATAATTAGCTGAAAACCATGAACTAAGTTGATAAACATCATTTCAATAAAAACGGCAACTTTCGAACTCTCATGTGACTTATACATAGCTATATTTGCTTTCATGCATTATAATGTGTTTTTATTTCGAATTGATGATATGCTCAATTTCAAAATTACATAATGCATAATTTTTGTTGATTATATACTTATTGATTATTTATGAAACGCCTTAAACTTACGTGTATTAAAATCTAATTCAGTATTGTAAGTTTGACTCTTGAATACCATTATCTCACTACTTACAAAATAGTAGTAAATGCCTTGCAACCTTAAAACGATCTTTATTGACAAAGGGCCTTAAGTGATACGAAAAGCATACCAATAGATACAAAAACATACCAAAACTATTTTGGCATGCATCTTTCGTATGTGATTGGTATCGAGCGATTTACAGTGAGAGGCGCACCGCATGTCGAGATATGTATTAATTTTTATATTTTTATGGAACAAATGCTTCTGACGCGCCGGACAAGTGCACAAAAATCTGCATGGATTCGACTGGTGAGGAAGCGCATTGCATCAAGCATCTTAATCAGAAATTATTTGATTTTAATTATTTTTCAAATCAAATCCCAAAATCTGCAAAAGACCTTTGCATTTTAAAGTATATAAAGGTCTGTTCACACGTCCAGACGTAGATTCTCTTTTTTCAATTTGTTGAAGGAAGGGATGGACGTCCATCCCTTCGTTCAGCAAATTGAAAATCGAAACTTTAATTTGCCACAAATTTGCAATACAGTTTGTCAACGTGCTTTCTTGCCCCTGATGTATTCAGGTAGATTTACTGCCTTTTATCAACAGTTGAGAATATTTGTACATTAACTTGATTGAAAAAGTCCCATGAGATGAAATTGGTTATTGTCGCTCGCGGAGACTTGATTAAGGGCAAAGTGAAGCTGTCAACAGCGAACTATCTCCTCAGTGAGCGATCATTGTCTCCTTTTTAAGAGATTTCAATTCATAATTTATATTGCGTACCTAGCGCGATGAGTTGTCAGGTTCAATTCATATCAATTTATCGGAGTCTTGCTGATTTTTGTGAAATGAGCTTACAATTTAAAAAATTCGCATAATATTACAGCTTTTGTTATACACACTGTTCAGACATCGATATTTTCCCTTCGTATGTGATTTGAGACATCCATGACCCTTCTGCGTAGTATATAAAATTTGAAAAATGCGTAAAATGTTTGGCTGAATGACAGGAAATGCACCGCAGCTGACAATGTTTCTTGGAGGTTTTGCCAAAACTCTGATTGAGCAGCAAATGTCATCAAATGATTGAAGTACAAACGTCAGTATTCCACCGCAGTCTATGCATGTTTTTCAGCAAAAAAGGAAAAATGAGTTGGCACTGCGTTTACCGTTGACGAAGTTCATTTCATAGCTGTCAAATCCATCTTAAAAATCCTTTAGTTTTGTGTTAGGGTTATAAATCTGTTGAATATATTTCAATTTTTTGGTGGAACTGTGAGCATTCATGAAATGTGAAGTTTTTAAATTCTGAACAAATTTCGAGAAATGTAAATGACTAGGCCGATGGTGATACTTACAAAATTTAATTAGTGCACTGAATGTTCATCAACCAAGGTTGCTTCTCTAACGTCATCGCATATAAGGCACACTTACAATAGGTTGTATATATCTGTTCCTTGAAATAATGGCATAAAAAATAAGGTTGATTAACTTGGCTATTCATGAATCAGCGATGAGATGGTATAATCTTAAATCTACTCCGGATGCGTAAAAACCTAACAAAGCCTAAAACCACAATCCTCAAAAGTCCTCAAATAACTGAAAGTGAATATCTTCTTCCAAATGCCTACGGTTGTAGTGTCAAGCAACCTTCGCAAAAAAAAAGCATGTGAAGTATTGGAGACGTAGAAATTGATTGTTGAGCCTGAAAATTAGCACCTGCAATGAAGACAATTATTTCATAACATCTAGAATTTTGACGCCCCTAATAATATTAATAAGTTATGACACTTTAATTGTCTATTGCATTAATAAACGAATTTATTTGTTCATTAAATATAAATTTTCAAAAAACATATGTGTGGTGTACACTGGTCTGTATGTATTTTGAAATCACATACAACAACAACAATTTTATAACACAGCAACATCTAATGCATTGAAATGAAGTAGAAGTTGTAGACTTTGAAAATTAGATACAGCTACGGATCATAGGTATCTTTTCCATTCTATCATGTTGCGGGGTTCTCAGCCGTCACATTCCTACATAAAATATCCAAATCGACACAAATACTTTTCAAATTTGATTTGAAATCTGCTGCAGGCATCATTTCCTATGCGAAGAAATATAATGTCCTTGCGTCATTCATAAACTAATTTTTTGCTATCCTTCATCATGTTCTAAGACATTTTTTGTGCAAAGTTGTCTTTTTACAATGTAAGTATAGGCTTTATGTCTATAACAGATTATCAGTTGCTTTTGCAAAATCTTAAATTTTCCAGTTAACAGATGCTGGCGGAAAAGAAATGCATGTAATTCAAGATTTTCAAGCAAGCAAAAATTATCCTTGTAAAATATCATTTTTTCCAATAAAGTCTCCACCTCCAAGACAATTTCATTCATCATTTCCTTGTGATCGCCTATAGCAACATTCAAAATCAGGCTTTAACAATTCTGTGGAATTTGAACTTTGATAAACATTTTCGAAAATATTTTAATTGACAACAATAGGAAATGGCCATGTACATTTGGGAGTCTGGACACTCGAAAATTGGATTATAATTAGAAGAGTACATACCCTCACAAAATCTAACTAAATTGTTTTGAAAATTGCCAAAGAAATTTGCGATCATACAAATTTATTATCATTAACAGCGCGACTCAACTGTCAAGCTAAGAAAATCGCCACCAAAGTTCCGATAAATTAGTGGAATTATTATGCCATAGATGGTCATTCATGGTCATTCCGTTTGCATTTCCGCTTACGCTGTTAATAATAATAAATTTATATACGAGAAATCGAAAACATTTTTCGCAAATTTCTTTGGCAATTTTCAGTGCACTCCGGATACGTGGCACAATTGCTTCATGTCATTAAAATGACGTCCAATCCTTTGAGATTCAATTATTCGTCTTGAATCTTTATCCCTTCTTGGCGCTTGAATGATATTATGCAACCAGTCATTCATAACGCATGTATCTTTCTTTTGAGTCTTCAGCTTCACATGTATATGTTTGTAACTTTATTTCTTCACTTCAGATGCATTAATCAATTGATCGAACTACGCTTTTCTTTAATTTTCATAGGAGAAGCAGTAATTGGATTTAGCTGCATGAGATGCTTCGATGCAAACTTTTTATTCCGTTTCAAGCTTAGTTTTCTTTCTTCTCCGTGTGAATCTTTGCTGCGATTGCTCGATAACTCACTTCTCATTTTGCTCTATTGATGTTTAAGATATATTTGTATATGAATCAATAATATTGCGTAAGGCATTTGACTTAACCTGCGTCGAACTGTGCTTGTCATCACTAAAAATCACTAAGTCCTCTGGGTCCGTCAAAGAATGATTTCATCAAAGTCAAGGGAACAATATCAAACGGTACTTACAGCCGCTACGTCGCTAATCATTTCGAATCAACGACCTGCAGACTGATAGAGAAAGAGTAAGAACTAAGTTGAAGAGGCAAACTCAAACTTCGTCAAAGTGTTTGCTAATTATAGGTTGCTAATCACACAAAGCATGCGATTGCTTGAAGCGTCGCTGTTTATCAGACTTCCATCAGAATTGCTTCCGTTATAGTCAGTTGCTTTCGCTGAGATATATTCTAGTAAAACTAGATGAATGTAGAAACGCTAACGCAAAATAAACAAGTTTCATACCTAGCCTTTGCATTTTCCCTCTAACGGTTTACTGACGTTCGCACCACGACCCACTATTCCATCTTGCTCAATCACTTGCATCTTCCACTTTCAAATCAGCCTTTTTACATTCCCTCTCAACATGCTCTTTCACGCAATTGGTCATCCTCTTTCAAGTCTTCCCTCCTTTCGAAGTTCCATGCTTTCTTTAAAGGGTGGTCATCATCTCGTCTTAAGATATGACCCCTCCATCTTAATTGCCTTTTCACCACTTCTACAACGGTCCCCGTCAGTCCCAAATGCTCCGTGAACTCCTCTGCCGGCAAACGTCATCTATCGGACCATCCAAAAATGTCATCTTTGGCAATTGCTATCTCGCATCCACCAACGCTGATTGTGTTACCGTGATCTGCAACAATAACATCGGTTGTCATGACGTTTTCATTATCCTTAACAGCTATTAGGCCAAGCTACCGGGTACGTAGAATGTCGTATTTCTGCCTGCTGTTGGAGAATTGTGCCCGAAAAGTGGAATCATAATCATAGAAATGACAAATCTCATTTTGAGCTTTAAGTAGATGTTGGATCACTGCGTTATTGATTGTATCAAACTCGGAAGTACATGGATCTACATAAACAAATGATCTTTGACCCTCCATAACTTGCAAGACGACTGAAATCACAATTTTAGAATTGTCGTTTTACTGATGATGTTGGGTGACAATCTACGAATTAAAAATGATAAGAAGCTCCTGCGCGAATTTAGGAAGAAAATGTCAATAGCTTTAGGACTAGTATCATGACTATCTCTCTCTCTTATAGATTAATTTGTGAGAACCAATATTTTCACTTTGGACCCTCTATCTGGCTACCAGGTTTAACGGTTTTTCAAAAATCTTCCTTACTTCATGGCATCCTATACTGGAGAAGGCCTACTTGAATTTGAATGAGCTACTCTATATGAGTCTTCAAAAGATAAAAATTTAATCCTTAATTAATCATTTTTTACTGAAACTTCCATGCATTTTGGCATGGAGCATTTTTCGTACATTTAGCACACGTACAATCCACACACCCTTAAGACGAATAATTTTGCCGTCGCAACTAGACTTCAGTATATAGACTTCAGTTGAAACTGCACGCAGAATCTAAATCATAATTCGCGTCTGTTTTTGAAGTGAATATCCCTTTAATAAAGTGATGAATTCCTTTACATTTTCTCTCTCTCTCACATGTAGATATATTTAATGATCACAAGAATGATTTCGCGAATTCTTCTTTGACAGAATGAAAAGATGAAACGTCAAATACCGTCAGATAAATAACTGTCTTGCCATGAAATTCTCAACCATAAAATTCAATTCGCAAATTCAGAGCTTCATGACTATTGAAATTTGGAATGCTTTGATTTCTATCGCACATGTGAATAATTGCTTAAAACCCATGTCAAATGTTTCACTTAGGAGTCAGAAAATCATATTTGATATGACAATTTAATTAAGAACTGTCATTAATATAATTGTTGACCGCCATGAAATCAACTTTATTGTTTCAACATAAAAGAAGAGAGATCCGCATTGCTAAACCCAAATGACGAGAAGATGAAGAGGTCAAAATTAATGCTGAAGTTCAAACGTCTCAACGCTGGCTCATTTGGCTTAATTTTACTGAAATAAAAATGTAATTACAAAGGCCGGTAAGTGTATCGGCGTCTAACAACACCGAGCATCCCACAGGGATAAATTGCCTTGTCTGCGTGCTTGGGTTGCCAGATGACTTTCCTCAATACTGCTGGTCACGGCTAGAACTAGTCTCGAGGGGCAAGAAGATCAATTTTCTATTGAACGTAGTGAAAATTCAAGCCTGAATTTCCGGCAAACTAGAACGTGCACAGTCAGTAAATTTAGATCGTGAAGAGTCGAACGGTGTCAATAATATTTCCATATGACGAATTTATCACCGTGAAAAATTAAGTCAAAGATAGGTTTTTATCACTTTACATGTCTGCCTGCAATCTGACTGTTGAAGTTGCGCAATGCGCACGTTTGGCTATCACGCAAGCCAAAGAGAGACAAATATCTATGTCAATTTCTATCGCTTGCTACCATTGCAAACAATGGCTGGGATGACATTGTGTCTGCTCTGGACAAACCTACACGCAAGCGAATCTATCTCTATGGTGCACCCAGATCCCTGTAGAATGATCGATTCGCCAGCCCCACAAAATTAGATTGTTTAACCGCATCACTTTGCTAGAAGTGCAAACTGACCCAAAGCGATGTCACATGCAGGAGCTTATTCAGTCGGCAAAAAGAAATTTTCAATACCTTTCAGAGGTAGGAAAAATAGTCATGCGCCGCTTGCGGATTGCTCTGAATTCCTTCAAAATGCTCCAATCGCCATGATCCCTTCAGATTCGAAGAATTCAGATCATTGCGTAAAAGTTTTCCCCGATCATTATTAAAAAAGTTAGCAGGCGCACGAAAAAACGTTCGCAAACTTCTCTGTAGAACTTGACAACTTCTGTGTCTCTTTTTTAGCTGTGTCTCGTTTGCTCTCTTTTTGCCGGCTCATAAGTCACTGAAACTTCGCACAATTTGACATGTTTGATGCCGAACTGACTGCTTATTGTTCGATTGCTATGGTGTTATGTCAGCAGACTGTGCCATTTCATCAGCATTACATGCTACGATGCTTCCTTTCCAGTCAAACAAAAGGAGTGGCGGCTTATCAAATTCTGTGGTGACCACCCCTCTGTTTCATTCCTCACGTATTGACCCTGCAACAGCCTCTGGGCATCTGTTTGCTTGTCATGTCACAAAGTCAAATTCGTGCATATTCATACTTTGAATAACTGATTTACCTGACTTTTGAAATTATTCTGGATTCTGCTTAGAAATGCCTTTATGTCATACAAAAATAGTGATGATGGCTAAGTTTGAAGCCGGATTGGTTGTCTACGCCATTAAGATTTATTTCCACATGGACTATAGCTCAGACATCGATGTAAGAAACCTGAGAAATATGCAATGAGCTCCTCTTATGATGAGAACGAGGTCTGTTGACGAACTGGTTATGCAGACATTCTGAAATTTCGCAGGTGACCTGTCTACATCATTTGGCAATATGATATCCAAATGACACGCGATCTACTTGATTGTTTTACAGACATTGCATAAAAACGATCGATGCTTACTGAATGTACAGTGAATGCATAGAAATAGATCGTTTATCTGAAGTTGAAGTTTTATTGTTATCAATTTCTATGAATGAATGTGACCCGAACAGCAAGAAAATTAGTTGTCTGTTAAATGAACAATCTAAATGGGACAGAAAATGCAAGAGCACAAAAGAATCTGGTGACTTCACATTTATCATGAGTGCTTGCAAAACTCATTTAAAAGTAGTTTTGACACAAAGTACAGTACATGTACGTTCTGCCGACAAATGTAGAAAAACTGCAAATCTTTCAATTCTGACATGATGGATCATTAATTTGACATATGCAGGTTAGGATTGAATGCCAAGTTTTAATAAGTTTCCGTTTTCTGTTAGCCTGTGGGCCCATTTTAAAAACATGCGAAATTTCAGGGTTATCGATAGATGGGTACAAAGGAAGACAATGTATCAAATAGAATGTGCTATGTTGGATAGATAATAATATTCAAGCGCACAAGAATGCAGCACTCAGTTTTGTCAGCAACATCTACATGTATTCACAACGCAACCGTCCATTCTTGAATGAAGTTCGATGTGAAATCAATCACATGCAACCACAGAACTAGATTGTTCAACCGTGTCACTTTGCTAGAAATGCAAGCTGATTCAAACAGATGGCACATCCAGGAACTTACTAAGTGGGCAAAAAGAAATTTTTAATACCTTGCAGAGATAGCAAAAATAATCGTGCGCCGCTTGCGGATTGCTCTGAATTCCTTCAAAATGCTCCGATCGCCACGATTCGTTCAGATTCGAAGAATTCAGATCATTGCGCAAAAGTTTTCTCAATAATGTTGGGTCCTCCGATCATTATTAAAAAAGTTAGCAGGCGCACGAAAAAACGTTCACAAACTTCTCTGTAGAACTTGACATCGTCTGTGTCTCTTTGCTGTGTGATCCGATTGATAACAGTCACTGAAACTTCGCACAATTTGGAGTATTTAATGTTGAACTGGCTGCTCATTGTTCGATTGCTATGGTATTTAGTCAGGAGATTGTTCCACTTCATTAGCGTTACATGTTCCAATGCTTCCTTTCTAGTGTTTAATTCTGTGCATGCAACAATGGGCCTGTTCTACGAATCTTCATTTGTCAAACCTTCATTTCAGCAAATATGACGGATAAATGAAAGCGAACTAAGACGGTTTAATGAACCATCTTAACTGCGTTCTACCAAGTCTTCATTTATCAGTCATTTTTGTCTCTTTCATCTAACTGTCATTTATCTGTGATTAGTTAAAAGGGCGTCATTTATCTGTCATGATAGCTTCGCAGATCTCTGTAATTACTGCTCATGAACAGTTTGACCGACATTACTATCAGAAACCTGCACGTGTAGAATCATAAGTCTAATATCATGCCGATGCGCTCTGCACGTTGGTAGACGGACGAACTTAATGTTCTAGTAGACTTCTACTCTGAGCACTTGAGTCTCGCGTTGAAAAGATTGAATGCTGGTGTGCAATTCGTTCAGAATCATGAAATGCTGAATAAAATGGCAGCTGTGTAGAGATGAAGATCGACCATCTAATTTTGAGCAACAGAGTTTAGACGAAGTCGAAAGAATATGATTGATGATTCACTTGAAGGTAGGCCTGCCGAGGCAGTGACATCCACGAAGTCCCACCCGAGGGAAAAGCTTCTGAACAAGGATACACGCATATACAACCAAGTAGCCTACCACTCTTGGTGAGGAGCTGAATGTTTCCCTTGGAAGTGTTGGGGAGCCTCGCGGAAAAGTAAGTGGGTATCGAAAAGTAAGCACGCAGATTTTCTCACACGGCTCACGATTTCTTGAATCGACATGCGTGAAAGACAATTGTAGGCCTGCCGAGAGGATTTTGGCATCACTGAGGAGTTAAGGGAGCGTTTTCTTCTTAATATTTACTCACTGTCGATGAAACTCCTTTTTCTCTATGCAATCCATCTTCTAAACGTGAATCATCCTAATCGAGGGGAGCGATCGAGATCTAGTATTTGACGATGAGGATAACTGTTTTTTCCTTCATCGCAACACAGGCAGTGCTTGATGATTTTTTTTGGAAGGACGGTCTGCCGTTACATGCGCTTATTGAAAACAGTTCCTATTCCTGTATTCAGGTTAGAAACTCCCCACAACTTTTGATCGATCAATTTCCCATTCAAAAAGCTCGAGCAACTACTCGGAACCCACCCCCCCCCGAAATTGGTTCATTACCCCATTGTTTTCTACATGATAATGCTCCATCTTACACATCCGGTATCACGTAACATCGTTACCCTTCCTCTTAAGGCCCAGACCTTTCTCCATCAGATTTCTAGTCGTACAGAGCTCCGAAGGAACATCTGTGTGGACAATCATTTGAACGCAGCTCTCTGATCTGGAAGATGTCGTTCGCGAAATCCTCAGTAATAGTCCGGCAGCCAGAACGAGTTTCTGCAGGGAACGAGGCCGAAAGTGAGAATTTCACAGAATGTTGTACACCCTATTCCTACTACGAATCGGTACGTCTGCCGAGGTCTAGTGAGTTCCTATTCCTGTCAGACAGGATCAAAGAAAAACACATGTAAATCAAATGGGACGCAGATTGCAGTTTTTGGCTAAAATGAAATTTTCTATGTTTTCTCTGATTAAGCGAAAAGTACTAAGACCAGAGTCATCATTTTTGGTATGGAATGTCCCAGGTCATTTCCTATGATGTGCATGTGCTTTTATTATACTTCTGATCGACAATGTATGTGAGAATGTGGTTCAATGTGGATAAAGTTACTCAAAATGTTTGTGTTTACCGACATTAAGAGGCTCGCCAAATCTAAATGTGTTTAGCTTTATTGACAAGGATGCATGAAGATTAAAGGAAATGACCTGAAGACAGACATACCATGCCAAAAATTATGACTCTGAGCTTAGTACTTTTCACTTAATCAGAGAAAATACAGAAAATTTCATTTTAGCCAAAAACTGCAATCTGCGTCCCATTGGATTTACATGTGTTTTTCTTTGATCTTGTCTGACAAGTAGAGGAACTCACTAGAACTCGGCAGACTCACCGATTCGTAGTAGGCATAGGGTGTACAGTATTCTGTGAAAGTCTCATTTTTGGCCTCGTTCCCTGCAGAAACTCATTCTGGCTGACGGACTATAAATTTTGCTCTTTAAGATGCTTTGAAGGGTGTTGTTCAACATGTGGGAAATTGACTTGAAAAGGGAACTTCTGAAGAGAAGACCCATTATTTCATTTGATCACATCAGAGTGCTTTTGTTGATGAATGTTTAGACAACACAACTATCAATGAATTTGCCATGCACAAAATAGAAAAGAGATATTTTTTTGTTTTACATTCATCAAATTCCGTATGTTTTTTAAAATGGTCCAGCAGACTAATAAAAATGGAAAAGTTTTGAAATTTTGCATGCCATCCTAACCTACATATGTCAAATTAATGATCCATCATGTCAGAATTGAAAGACTTGCAGTTTTTCTACATTTATCCGGAAATTTATTGCACGTACCACGAATATTTTGACTCCATACGAAAATTCTTGTGGGAGCTGAATTTCAGATAAGATAATGTTCAACACACGAGATACAACGACAGCGGAAGCAAAAGCATCAACATACTTGAAACCTACAATAATCAGGAAATGCTAACTCCCACACTACAATTTGACGTCACAATCAGACATGCATCCATACAGCATGTAGATTTCTTGATATCACTCATTCTTTATATATCTTCACACAGTTTACTTGCCTCGTTACGCTATTTATTGTAAGATCGACCACCGATGGCGCTGGCCTCCGACGATCTTTCTGAATTTTAACTTTCAATTATATCGACGACCTGAAACTGATTGGGGAGTTTTAACTTACCTTTGTTCCAAAAAGAATTTTGCAGACTAAGAGTCTGTGTCATCAGGACAGAAAATAATGACTATTTAACAACATGGCCTCAAAATGTAAAAAAATGAAGATACAAAAATAAATTCATAAATTCGAATCTGGGAAATCAATAGTTGTACGACAGCAGCATGTGAATGTTGCTATAAAGAAAGGAGAAAGAGTCAGTTTAGCCGACGATCACGGTCATAATACAGGTAGAGCCGGTTACTTTGCAATTGATCTGACTTAACAATGAATCATAGAATTATAATGAACATTATCATGAGACTTGTATGAAATATAAATAATTCATCAAAAATCTTGAACTCTAAATTACGACATACTCATATAAGCATTAAAATGGGAAGTAAATGAGAGGAATCTACCAGGAGATCAGCAATGGGCACTAATATTCTTCATAATTCTTGTTTTTTTATTATTGATTGCAGGATTGTGGCGTTGAATTATGATTTCTCACTTTGTCGTAGGCTAAAGTCATGAATTTTAGGTTTGAACTTCAATAGGCTACTAGAAATTTAAGACAGTTGAATCACAAACTAGATATTTTATTCATATAATTCTCCCTCAAATACAGACTGCTCTCCAATAGAACCTGCGCTGAAATTGCAAAAAACATGCATCGAGAATTTTTAGAAAAAAACGGTGTAGCTTCTTTTTAATAAAATATATCAATTTTAGAATCCTAAATCGAAATTGTACTACTGTAGAGGTTGACATGTAGTGGGAAATCTGCATAAACACTGCAAGAACAACTCATTGAGAAGCTCTTGCCCTGAGAGAAATACTCATTACTTTCATTATTTCATATTCATTACTTCAGGCCGGTGATTGAACAGTTATCATCATCCTGAAAGGTATTCATCCATAATAGCCACGAATGTAATTTGATAGTTTTGAATTTGATATGCATTTAAACTGGTTCTAGCAAAACTTCTTTTCCTATTAGTCCTAATGTCGAACAATTTTCTAAACGTTGAGGGGCCAGCTAAAAAGTTTATCCAATTTTGTATTCAATTTGTCCTAAAATTATTACATGAGATCGATTAGTCAAATGAGTCTAAAAAATAGCGATAAACGGATTAGCGTGAGAAGCATCAATCAATATCAATCAACCGGTATTGAGTTGTGAGAAATTTTACATACTAGAATGTCAAGGAAATTGTGAACGATTCTGAGGCAAATGAAGAATAGATCGAAGACAATATTTATGAGTTAAAGTTTTTTAACTCTCAGATGCATTTTCCAATGAATGACAAAATATTACATGCCTTGTGCTAAATTTCAAAGAAGTTTGAGATCACACAATCTTGAAAATTGTGGGAAATGAGATGCACTCAATTCAATAAGAACATTAAAAATAAATTTATACAACCCTATAAATATTGTTCGGGAAAGATAACTCGGATGTTTAAGCCGCGTGAGAAAAATCTTTGTCATATTTAGCTAATTAGAAGTACTGTAGGTCTACAAGCTCGCCTGGTAACTAAATATAGATGTAGGCAGAGAGACAGCGAGCAAATAAGATAGATTTTCTATCCTTTTAAAGAGACTTTGATGATGATTATGTGAAACAGGAAACGGTGTATCTTCACGTCGGTTTACGATAGCAAACGTATCATCAACATAGCGGACAAAAAACTTGCTCAACGTTCTAAGTTTATCAGAAAGTTTGTGTTTTGTAGGATTTTTAGAAAAACACAAACTTTCTGATAAACTTAGAACGTTGACCAAGTTTTTTGTCCGCTATGTTGATGATACGTTTGCTATCGTAAAACGGTGTATCGAAAAGCACCATCGGTCACCCGGATTTCGACCCATTTAGCGCAGTATCTCTCTCAAGATGGTGAGTCTGCAACAGGTCGTTCAGCCCAGTAACACAAACCTGCTACTGTCTTCCGCCTTCGCAGTCAACTAACTGATGGCGACCTTTGCGCTTTTAACACCGGCCTTCACAGGAAATTTCCTTAACGATGGAGTAACGAACCTGCCGCATCCCACTTCAATGGTCATGAGTTCACACTTCCACCGTTGCCTATGAATCCTTTTGCAAGCTCTTTATATTTGGCAGCTTTCTTTTTATGGTCCCTCAACGCTCTTCCCAGGGAACGCCTGTTAATTATTCTTTTCCCTATTGAGTCGATCGAATAGTTCAGGTCGCTGGTCAGACATGGATAATTCATCTGGCAAGTGTCTACCGGTATCAACTCGAACTTCACACTTCCGCGGAACAGATCCAGACACACGAGGAAACCTTCTTCTCTTTGTTTGAACACTCGGCACAAATTTAATTCCCGTTACATGCCTTGAGGGTTTGCTGTATACGATATTGCAAGAGTATATAAGACCACAATCGCTTGTAGTGAGAGATGAAGTTTTAGTTAAAGCAGTATATTAAGGTGTTTACTACATCGAAACAAGTTTCATAATCGCATGTTATGATGCAGCAGCTTATAAACCACAACACTAAGGTTTTCAATCCCGGGATCCCGAGATTATCGTATTTTTACGGGATCCGGAATCCCGGGACTCGTTAACATCTGTTTTTAGACAGCTGGGCTGTATGAAGATGGAGTAACAGGGAGGTAACAATAAAGATAAACGTAATTCATTGTTACAAATTGTAATATATTGTTATATTTGAAACTTTTTCCTTTCTCGGTATCAATACTTGACCTAAACTACCAAGAATACATCAGACACGGTATATAGTCGTATAATTGCAAGCAAGTGTGTATTACTTATTCATAAATGTTTATCATATATACCAGGATTAATTTTAGCGCGTCTTTGTGCAGTATGGGAGAAATTATATCCTTTAATTGATATCAAAAAATAAAACTATGTTCAGGCAGGCGAGGAGAAATAAATAGAGAGAGTTGCGTATACAAGCGTAGGTACCAACTAATATTTAATCAATTTTGAAACGATTATTATGCAATATCGGGCTTTTATCAAGCGTCACAAAAGTCGCGCGACTTGTATTTCGATTTGAAATAACATACCAAGTTGCGACAACGTTGAATGTGTGTACGATAACCAGATTTACTTATTGTTATAGTCTATGCCTGCATGTGAAAAGAAGACTTATTATTAAGTTATGGCCATTTAGGCACGTGTCTATCTGATATCATGAGTTGTATTGTGCAGTGCATCGTTCAAAATACTTGTCTAAAAATTCAAAACAACGCCTAGTATTGCTCAGCCTACGTTGACCTAAGCATGCTATCAGCAAGTGCACCAAGCTTGCGAGTCCCGGGATCAGAAAATGTCGGGATTTTGAAACCCTACACGACACTGAGTCTCATATAATTGTCTTACTCCTCCAAAGAAACAAAGAAAAATAATAATGCCGCAGAAGAGAGAGCCACGTGATGGAATAGCAGCAATGGTGGCACATCATTTCACATCTGAGCTGTCTCATGGTTTGGCCTTAAAATGGGAACATCCTCACAGAAATGGCGAAACTCAGCTTCACAATTCTCCGAGCGACATCACTTTTAGGTCTAAGCATAAAATGTCTAAGCCTGGAGGGTAGAACTGACATTCCTATATATAAAATATTTATATTCTTTAAAAGCAGCTCTACTGCAAAATCTGGTCAATAGCCGCAACAAAATGCTTACATCTGTATAAATCGGAGTGCCAAAAAATACTTTTCAGACGCTCTCTTCACGTGTTCTTTACTTTCTTATTTTTCTATACTGCATATTTCTCACTTTTTCTTAAACTACTTTAGCATTTTTACTTTTTTCACAAATTCTTCAACAGCGTAGTAGTTGTACTGCGTTAATGAGCATTTTCATACAAAGTTTCACAAAAAGCTAAAATCATTTTTTTGATTCAAATTAATTAGCTACAACGTCTAACTGTACATAAGAACTAACAAAAAGCAATGCATATTTACTATAGGCCTTATAAATTTGAAGTAAGCCTTGTGAAATAATTCTAAAATAATGTAGTATTTGATGTTATCACATGGCTACATTGTGACAAAATTTTCTTTAAGTAACTCATTGGAATTGGAACTCGTTCGAGTTGAAATAAGTTTACATCTTAGATATCTGTTATCATCACAAAGTCGGTGAATTATATGATTTGCAATGACACGGTTTCTGGTCGGGAAGAATGAGAGTATTGGAGGATTTGAAAATATAGTTTCCCTTGTCACCAATAAGAAATAGTGTTGTCTAAGTTGCGCCTCTAGCGTCACGAAATACCTTAAATTTTTATCAATTAAAGTGCAATTTGAAGATCCCTTACTCAATCAAGCCGTGATCTTTTCTGATGCCTACGAAATTTGCCTAAATGCACACATGCTCAGTATATACATGTAGTGCACAACTATAATCATTGTAGAATATTGCATGACAATTTACCTTTTATTATGTTGTTAGTCCTCCTAATGCGACCAAGTTCTGTCAAAGTTGAATGGACAGTTTTAAAGTTGAATGAACAGTCGCCAAAGTTGAATGGACAGTTGTCAAAGTTGAACAATGGACAGTTGCCAAGGTTGAACGGGCATTTGTCAAATCTATTAGTGATTGCACAGTTGTCAAGCCTGTAGGGACCTCCTTCAACGTTGAGTGGACAGTCGTCAAAGTTGAATAGAAATTGTCAAAGTTGAATGGACAGCTGTCAAAGTTGAATGGACAGTTGCCAATGTTGAATGGACAGTTGCCAAAGTTGAACAGGCATTTTTCAAATCTATTAGTAATTGCACAGTTGTCAAACCTGACAGGACTTCCTCCAAAGTTGAGTGGAGAGTCGTCAAAGTTGAATGGACAGTTGTCAAAGTTGAACAGACATTTGTTAAAGTTGAATTAGAAGAGGAGTAGTTAAATATGTGATCATCTATGTGGTGATGAGCAATATTGAGTTGAAGTCAAGAACTCGCTGTCAGCAAACCCACTTTCATTGTACTTAACCAAACACAACTGGCATAGAAATTAAACAAAATTGTGGAATAGTACTGTATGAGGAGGTATCTCTTTCTCTTGACTAAGTTTGCTAGTTTGCTAAGTTTGACTTGTTGCTCAACGGGAAAGTTCGAAAGACTTGACTTTTGATGAAAACTTTAATCTCCAATAGTCTAGACATTTGTCAATAATTTGAAAGGCAATATAAATATTTTGATTGTTGTCATCAATAACATTTAAAATATTCCCTTTGGACAGGGAAGATGGATTTCAAATCAGATTCTACATTAGTTTCATTAAATTCGAACTCTGAATTTTAGAATTGAATTAGTGGATAGTTGTACAGATTTTTCTAGTTATTCTCTGCAAGTGTTCCATTCATATTATCCGGCCAATTTTGATCTCCGAGAGACCTGTGGCTTCTGGACTTTCCCTCCAATTTTGATATTCCTATGATTCCATCGTACACAAAAGTACATCGCGACACAATTCCTTGTTCTAATTGTGATGTCAGTTTTTATTAACTCAATCATCTTAAAATCTCAGTCAAATGAAATTAGACTTTTCAAAGCAAATTGGATTTTTTAGTATCAGACGGCTTTGAAGCAACTTTGATGAGTTGCCGCATGAAAGTGTCTTTAGAAAATGCTGGAAGCATAGAGTAGGGATACCTAGGTAGAGTGTCGACTCAAAAATGTATCTGTATACAGTGAAAATTTTTATATGAGAATATTCAGTTTCTTGTGGAGAATACGTTTCCGTGGTCCAAAAAATTATTTGAGCACTTTTGAAAAAAGTCAAAATTTGCCAATTTATATGTTACCGAGATGACTCTCCCACATAAGTAGCATGAAACAAGTTGGATATCAAAAGGAATGAATATTTGCTAATAAGCATCCTAAGTAAGCAGGAATCAAGCTGATTATCAAGGGTATTTCATGATCCGCATTATAATGGAAGTCTTCATGAAATGGTTGCGATATTAGTGTGCTTTCTTGGTTGAAATTTCAAGTTTTTAATTCAATTTTCACCGGCATGATTTTATGATTCACTAAATTTATGTTTCATTTCTTGAATCTGAATAGTGATGTGGACCCATTTACATCTTTCAAAGATAATTGAAATCATTGTCTTTGATCGTGATTTTGCTCTGTCAGTGGCAGGTTGCCTGTGACATGATCACGCTTAAGAAAATACTCTTGATGCTCAGCATGAAAGCAATAGCAGGTCATCGAGTTGCTAATTTAACAAACATTACCTCTCCAAGGCTGTCATGAGGGGGGGGGGCAGTGAAGAGTGAATACAGAGCGCTTAGCGTGGCTTACAGGAGATGAGAGAGCTCCCATTGTTAAGTCTTGATGTATGAGGCGAAGTTTGTGTAAAGGCGGATTACATATTTATCACACAGCGAATACATCTTTATGGGATTCGAGGATGAACAGGATCTGTTTACTTGTGGGAATCGAAAAGGCAGAGATTGATGTACAGGATTTGTTTACATGTGAGGATCGAAAAAAGCATACTGTATTTATTGATGGGATGAATTTAATGACAGGATCAGTTTACATGTGGGAAACGCAACAATTGAATGATGTCTGATTTATCTTTGTGACATATCTTTCAAGACATATCATTACCTATTCAGTATTTTGTCAGCCACTATGTGTGGGACCCCGCTCGTCTGGGTTTGAGTGTTCAGGTTAGGGGTCGAAACACAACTAGACGAGTACCTGCTGATGACTGACGGACTGCAGTATTATGTTTTATATCCCTTAATCGGTAGCTGAAGTAGCGGTCGATGTATTGTAATTCAAATGAAGAAATGTGGAATTACATGAAGTAGGCCTACTATAGACGGATGAAGAAACTGGCGATAACAAATTCAAGTGAAGAAATAGTATTTTCCATGTGTAGTCTTAGGTATAGTGTGTATAGTTTCATTGCTTTCGGTGTAGTAGAGTGTCATTGTAGTTCTATTATTTACCTCCATTATCCACTTTCCACTTATCCACTCTTACCATTATCCACTTTGTGTAGTGTCAGACATAGTTCACTTGTAATCGATGTAGTAGCATCGTTGTATTTCCATATTTTACCTTCACTTTTCCATTTTTTATTCATCGGTTTCCTGTTGTTTTATAATATCCATTTTTAATTTCCTTAATCTATGGTGACCATTGTCCTATTCTATTTCCACTATCAGCATCTGTAGTCGGTACAGTATATTAGACGTCTGTTTTGAACGTGTATACGGCAGTGTTTGGAATCTATGGTATTAGTTTATTAACAGCAAGAATGAGTAGTATTACAAGTCTTAAGATTTCCATTTTTACCAGATATTGGGCCAAAGCTGATCAATTTTAATTCGTTGCCACGAGAAAGCTACATTGAGTTCTTTTAAGAACTGATTAATCCAATGGTTACAGTAGCATTGCCTTTGTACACTTGCGGATTGGAGAACGCCATCAGTCCTCATTAGGACTACTTTAACTAATAATTTAAATTAGTAAGCATTATATTCTATTATAAATGGCTACTGGGATGACTTTCATCATCGTATGAGAATGACACGGACGATCTGTGAAATAATATCATTTCTTTCTACTTTATGCCATCATCAGTCAATTGCGTTGTATTTTCTTCAAAACTGCATAAATGTGCACATCTCACATTTGGTGACAATACCACTTGTCTCTCCTTTGAGTTCATTTAATAAAATCGAAAGTGTATACACATTGGGGATTTAATAAATGCGGAGTTACCACTCTACCTAATATACTTACTCTGTGGCTGGAAGTACTCTTGAGTGCATTGAGGTAACTGAGCCGTGCTGAATACAACTCAGATATATAGATCGTCGTTATCGCGACAATATCTCATGTTCTAAATACCTCGTCAATCTTAGAAATATTGTAGATAAAAAGCAGCACCAAATTATTCGAATATTTTCGCCGGTTCTATTCATGATCAACACCGGAATGAATCAGATCCAGAAATACAACACAGTTTGAATATCGTTAACACAATCGTCTCATAGATCAATACACATTTACAAGACAACCGCCAAAGAGAATTCCATCGCTTTAAGGCACTGAGTGCTATCACGAGACATCTGATCGATTGTGTCACAACGAAGTCTCCCAGATCCTGCTTTCGGATCCTTCGAAGGTGCAGAAGCAAGGTGCACCTCAGTGTGTATGAGGCCACTCTAATAAAACGTACTCAATCTGACTTATGTACTCAGAAAGAGACAGTTGTAAATTTAATTTTACCATGGTAATTGTTTCCCTCTTCCTCGAACTTTCTTTTCCTTTTACTCGAATCTGCCTTATTCACTGTTTACTTGCATTTGGCCGTCAGTATTATATCTTGTGTGGAATTTTCTTTGGAGGTTGTCTTGCAAGTGTGTATTGATCTATGCAACGATTGTGTTAGCGATGTTCAAGCGTGCTGTAATTCTGTATCAGATTCATTCCGGTGTTGATCATGAATAGAACCGGCGAAATTATTCGATCATGATGAATAACTTGGTGCTGTTTTTTTATCTACAGAATTTCTCATGTGTGATTTCAAGGTCTTTGATTAACCGGGGCGCTTTTCACCTCTCTAGCGAATTTTTTGAATATCTTTTAAACCAAGTAAGCTATGGCCAACAGATTTCTAGTAGCATAATTTCAACGTGTTATGCAACTTTTGACCGAAGGATAATAAATTTCACACAATGCCTTTGGCGTGAGAGCAATTTTAAATTTTGAATGTTTGAAAAATTTTGGCTGATGTCGGTATACTCACTTCTAATGTATAATGCGGAATTCATTCTTCATAAAAAAAGTTGAGATTGCATATAGGATTCCTCCAATTAATACAAAGATATTCACAAATGCAAAGTTTTTGAATTTGAACTTGCATGCTTGCTATATATGCATGTTTGAAATTCAAATTTTAAACATGATTTTTCATTAATTTTGTGCTCTTTAGTTCTGCATCTGATCAGCAATTATTGAATGTTTTCAGAATCATATTGCTTTTATCCACAGTGTCTCGATAAAAGTCACTGAATTGGGTTGTTTCTTCACGTGCAGAAGCTAAAAGCTGAAATGCGCGATTTTGGTGCTATTTGAGTTGAACTAAAGGTTTGAATTATTTGACCTTTGACTTCATCTAATACAATGATGTAATCTCAGAGCGATCGATAATCATCGTTATATTAGCCAACTTAACCAGATCTTTCGATTGGTGTATGGTTTATTACTTTTTGTTATCATTTTCCATTTCAAATAGTGATCTAATGGGATTTGGTTGAAAATTGGCCTTTTCTGACCTTTGACCTTCACCTCAGTCCAAGGATGACTTTTGAAGTAAAAGTAATGCTGTTTTTCTGAATTCCCTTTTAAAATCCTATCCGTTTGATGTATGGTTTGGCGAAATCGTGGCAATGCTTTGGGAGATCAGCAGGGGGGCGAAATTCGTTGCTACAGCACATGTGAGATATTAACCCTCGGAGATCTGAGGGGGGGTCCAGTGGACCCCGGAGACATGTTTTTCAATTTTACTTTTGTCCTGAGGATTTATCAGCCGCTCATGCCAATGAAAAATCATCATTTTTGACAGTGAATCTGCGTTTGTTATTTCATCTTAATTGTATCAGTAGAAGTTTGGTTCATCCTCAGGTCTCAGAGGGTGTAGAAATTCACATTACAAAATTTTTGCTATGAGATGAAAAATGATTTTGTGCATGTCCACCATGGCGCTTAATGAGTGAAATTCATTTATTAATTGTTTACTTTATGCTCGTGCGTCACGTTAGAAGACCGCAAAATGTGATTATTGTGTTTTCGCATATGATCATCCATGACTGGTCCGCCCACAAGAACAAATCAGCATGAATCAGTGCTCAAAATGAAAGCTACCATTATATTCATAGCTCAACACTAAAAACATATTGCTGGAAAAGTTTTCACAGCAGTAATTGATAAGTTTGAGATCTCCACAGCTCTTTTGAGGGTAAGGAAATGCAGCAATTATGGCTCAGTTTAGGCCTATTTCCGATTGGTTTGGGTAGATTTGAAAAAAATGCAAGGATGATGCTGCATTGAATAAATCAATTTCATTAGAATTAACTTTCTGAGGTTACATGGCGACAGCAAACATCGTAAAACCGACTCCTACAACTGATAGTGTGCTAAATGTCGTCAAATTACAAAAACAGCACATTTTCGCATGTGTTTACTGATAAGGCTGAAAAACACTCAAAAGATTAGCTATATCGGCATGCTACACGCAAACAATATTGATTTACTTAAAATCAACTTTCCTAATGATTTGATATCGATTTAGACAGGTAGGAACCCCTCAGGTCTCAGAGGGTTAATCAAGAATGCACATGTGAGACATTACTTGCCAACATTCCAGGACCAAACTTTTAAGTGACTTTTCCTTCATATTTAGGTTCTAAATGAAAATACTTCGAGTTTAACTTGGAAGAGACATGGAGACTTTGAAAGAAATAAAACAGGAAAACACGAAATTTCTGGCGTTCGGTGGCAAGTTGTTTCTGCTAAAGGTTGATCCAGTCATCACCCATTTGACGTTGTGTGATCATCTGCACCAGAAAGACTTCGCCATGATGACCATCACTTTAGTGAAGAATTGGAAGTAGGCTTGCTTTTCCATTCAGTCGTACTAGTTTCTTGTCTTTCGAGTTCTTCTTCTTTGAATGTACATTACACTCTCATCCTCAAATGCAATCCTTGCAATGTTTATTATGCTAATAAAGTTGGCTTCAAAATGAGTGTTTGTTTGTTAATTTCGGTTGGATAATTAGAAAGTTATGCTACTTTAAAATTTAGTCACGTTTTTTGTGCCGCACCGTGTAGTACACATCAGCTGCATGAGCCAACACACTGTAAACTGTAATCAGCCAAATAACAGACAATTTATCAGCCATAATGATCAGACAATTGCAACAGACAACATGAGACAATGAACAACCAAAAGTGGCTGTTCAGAGCAGACAAGATGAGACAATCATTCGCCAAAATATCATACAATTCTGTCTACTTTTCTAAAGGTATTGTCTCTCAAACTCAAAGTGTTTAAATATGATCAAACTATTCAACATCAGCTAATGGCAATTAGTCACTCCAAATCATATAGGTTCTAACTATCCTCCAAACATTCACACTCGCATTATGAACAACCCTGACACTGTACGTACAAGTCCGTTGCGTCACTGTCATCTCTAGGGAAGTATATAGACCCTCAAAAGCTGTAAAGAACATTGTAAAAACAGAATTAAAAGATGGCATCAATACGTCAAATATCCAGACCTGTTATTGCCATGTCTCAAGGTGTATACAAAGAATCCTACTTATTTACAACATTGTATATTCTATGATTGAAAATTATCAAGGATGCCATCCAATTTCAATAAAAGTGTATATATTATTCATAAGTAGTATGATAGACAGTAAACGCAATAATGTAAATTAGTTCGTGTGATGAGACAAAAATTGTCTGACAAGCAGAAAATTTGTCTGATAATACGCAGTAAGTGCCAAAATACTGATGTGGCTCATAAATTGTCCGATAAGTGGCTGTTTACAGTTTACAGTTTACACTTGCAGTTTACACACAGTTTACAGTGCAGACAACTTATCAAACATCTTGTTAAAGCTATTGTATTGTACATTTAGGCCATTAGGCTTCAAGGTAGGTAATCGTCTCATCCACATATTTTCTTTTATAAGTCTTTTTTCACTATTTGGACAATGTTCAAGCGCAGTAAAGGAAAAATCTGACATGTTACATACACCGCTAAATTTTCAGATACACTGGACGGAGAAAATTTGTTATTTGCATGTTCAGACATGCCTTTGCGTAAACTGCGTGATGTCTGACCGACATATGACTTTCTACAATTTTCTCATAAAATTTAATAAATGATGTTACAATCTGTACATATCAAATTGTGTATTATTAGAACACTATTATTATTTGCAACTGAGATACAATGAAAGCCGCAGGTATTTATATTGCAAGAGCATGAATGAAATCTTTACTCCAATCAAATAGAGATAGCTTGGAAAGCTGTAATGCGCGACGAACATTTCTACGGATTTGAATCCTAGTTTAGCCCTGCTCTCGCC
The DNA here is from genome assembly GCA_907163375.1 of Prostheceraeus crozeri. Lineage (NCBI taxonomy): Eukaryota > Metazoa > Platyhelminthes > Polycladida > Euryleptidae > Prostheceraeus > Prostheceraeus crozeri. The sequence continues at coordinate 250,856 of CAJQUW010005424.1, read as the reverse complement.
AAACTTTTTGAACACAATGTTTCGTAACCACAATGAGGGTAGGCAGCACTGTGTAAAACATAACGATATAACTGACCAAACAGAACATTTTTGAAAACATGGTTAGGATGAGAAGAATCATGAGTAAATATGCGATGATTGCCAGTGGATTTAAATGAAATACAAAAAGATTTAGTTCCATTAATAGGATCACGACCGCCTCCCAAGCGGTGATGGACAAGTAGCCAAGCACATCTTCCAACATCTGGCCATTACTCTGGTCATTTAAGAGCTGCTCCACTCTCCCTCCAATCCAATTATACGCGGAATCGATGCCGAATGCATCCTTTTTGTGGGTTCTATTTTTTAACTTTTTTGCAGCATCAGCAGATTTTGCTATTAACTAGATGACCCCAAACAGTTTTCCCATTGCAGTATTTCTGCAAGGCGTCAGTAAAGCTACATCAAAGCTCTGTGTCTGATTCTTTATCTTTCTACTCCTATCCGAGACGACCTGATTCTCTGCAAGGTGTGGAGTTGTTTAAATCTACATGCATGTTCATGCACACGAAGGCAAATCATCACGCAGTCAATATTAGAATATAGCCTTTTTTCATCGCGTGAATATTTAAATCTGAGGTTTGTCGTGCTAGAATTTAAAAACATGGATGATTTCTGACGGAATGCGTATTCTCAAGCAATAACATAGCGCTAAGAAATTGTATCCATTGTTCTATTTGTCTTCGTTTTCACTATACAAAATCTTTTCATTAGTCCTTGGTTTTCTCGTGTATCATTCTCTTTAAAAATAAGGTATCATTTTTCAATGAACCTTTTAAAACACTTCTAGTTTTGCATCTTATTCCAGCATCGATTTATAGGTAACTGTTTCTATATCATTAGTTTGTAAGGAAAAATAAGTACATATCATACATACACGTAGCAATGCCTTCTGCGATAATATCGAAAATAAAAATGGAAATGTATGACTTACAAAACAATTCTAAAAGTCATAAATTCTCTACAACAGTTTCAGAGTATGCTCTGATATACATACAATGCCTGTGTGTATTGCTGTTTCATATTAAAGGAGCGTAAATCACTTATCAAGATAGCATATAGAGTAGGTGGATGTGCTTTTTCAGAAAGATCCTGAAGCATATTTCACAGTAAGAATTCATTTAAGTTTCGACACAGGAATATATATGAGAAGAAGAAAGCCTGCTTCATTAAAATTTGAAATACAATTTATGCAAAAGCTAATCAACTTATTGGAAATAGGCTCACTTAATGCGCAGTATTACAGTCTAAATTATGTGCTCTATAAAAAAAATCGTTAATTCGTATAAAACTTATTCGTATTGTTGCAATATTATGCAGAAATATTTGCATTTATAATTGCTCGTTATCGGAGTCCTACAATGTAGCATTATATTATGGATTTTTAGGGCATTAATATCAGACATAGACGAGGCTGCGTTAGCAGCCGAGACTGTCTGATATTTCTGCCCGCAAAATCCATGATATAATGCTATTGTATAAAACTCTTGAGAAGTCTATGAATATTGCAATTATTGATCACTGTAGTAACAGATGATGGAGAGATGAAGAAATCTTTGATTGACTTTTACTGAAATCTATGAAAGTTTACTCTCTCAATGTGTCATCATTATGTAGATTCTACATTGCTACATAGCAAAATCTACATAATAATGATATTGTCCTAAGCTGTATTTCTATGGGAAAATACCGTGAAACAATGCAGAAAAAAGCGTGATATATTCATGTAAATAATATTCAATGAGAAAATATCGTGTTTTTTCAGCGCATTGATATGATAAGTTTTGGGGAAACTATCATGGAAAAGCTTAGGACAATAGATGATAATTCATGAAAAGTTTGAAAGTCTATGAATGTTTGCAAATGAGGATAGATTTGAAATTCAGATTTCTATCTAAAAATGATTTGAAATATCAGTTTACCATTTCATTCATTAATGGATTCTCAAGCAGGAGTGACGGACGACGGTTCATGGCTATCTGGTGCCGTGAGAATTATATGTGAAATTGTTGGGCGTATAATGATGCATTATACCCTCAAATGCCGGGCAATAATGCATTTCAAACTCATTTCAATCATTTCTATGACCTCCAAAGCCATCGAGTGTGAAATACAATACCCATTACAAATTACTGTAAATGAATGATTCCAATATTCTTTTAATTTCTGATATAAAGATATGTTCATGTTTTCTCTGTGATGATGAGTTGTGATTTGATGTGATTAGATTGTATCCTTCAAAAGTTATTCCCATTAACCCTCGCCCAAATGGGGTGTTTTTCCGAACTCCCCACTTAGGGTGATTGCAAAGTTGATTAGCTCTGTCAAGTATTGGACCAATTTTGCCAAAACACACATCAATCGAATAGGCATTGAAAGGGAATTCAGAAAAACAGCATTACTTTTACCTCTAAGGTCATTCCTGAGCTGAGGTGAAGGTCAAAGGTAAAAAAACGCCAATTTTCAACCAAATCCCATTAGATCACTATTTGAAATGGAAACTGATAACAAAAAGTAATACACCATACACCAATCGAAAGATCTGGTTGACGTAGTTGATAAAACGGTGATTATCAATCGCTCTGAGGTTACATCATTGTATTAGATGAAGTCAAAGGTCAGATAGTACAAACTTTTAGTTCAGCTCAAATATCACTAAAATCGCGCATTTCAGTATTTGGTTTCTCAGGTGAAGAAACAGCCCAATTCAGTGACTTTTATCGAGACACTGAGGCTAAAAACAATATCATTATGAGAAATCTCAATAATTGCTGATTTCATGCAGAGCCAAAAAGAACAAAAATAATAAAATCATCAAACATGCAAACATAATAAGAAAATACTTTCAAATTTTTCAATAATTTTGCAAGATTTTGGTTTATTAAATATCTCTTTATTAATAGGAAGACTGCTTAATGTTTTCTCAACTGATTTCATCAAGATTTCATGCCGCAATATACATTAAAAGTGAATACCAATTCCGAAACGCCGCTCAGCATGCAACTGAATACAGAACTATATCACTTCTGCCTACAAAGTCAAAAGTACTGGAGAAGTTGGTGTGTACCAAGTGGTTGGTCCCATCCATCCAAAGCAATATTTCTTCACGTCAATTCGAGTATGTGCCAGGGCCTGGAAGAGGGACGAGTGTGGCCTTGACTACGATTTATCTGCACATCCTTAAATATTTAGATAGCTCCTCTGGTGGTGTTCGGGTGTTAACTTTGGACATTTCCAAGGCTTTTGACAACCTACTGCATACGTCTATTTTGGAATCGTGTATTCGTTACGAGATGTCTTTTCAGCTGACTACCTGGATGTCAAACTACTTGTCTTGTCGCTATCAAAGAGTTTCTTTATGCGGAAAGGATTCATCTTGGGTTGACGTTCCAAGTGGTGTGGCCCAGGGGAGCGTCATCGGGCATGTGCTGTTTTGTCTTGTGATGGAGTCTTTGCCATCTCCGTGCTGGAACTCTACCTTCGTAAAATATGCAGACGATCTGACTGTTCTACATTGTATACGAAATCAAAGTGAAGGCAAGTTGCAGGATGAAATTGATGATGTAGTGATTTGGACGAGAAACAACGGTCTCGAGTTGATTTTCTCTAAGTGCTTTGTAATCACCCGTAAAAATTTGACTGCGTTTCCTGTTTTCATTGAGAATAATGTGTTCCTAAGAGGTGATTCTTTGTTGCTTCTGCGTTGTCATTTATCCAATGATATGAGATGGTGCATGCATGTCAAATACCTCATCAAACGAGCCTCGAAAAGATTGTATTTGCTGTAAATCTCAATCGCATCAACTGTCCATGCGTTGTGCTTGTTACTGTATAATGCATATACTAGTTATATTCGTCCAATTTTATTGCATCTCTTTTCTGCTTTTGTCCGTAACTTCCCATTGTATTTACCCAAAATACTCAATAATGTTGAAAGTAGGACCATGCGAATTATTCGTAATAATCATTGGCAGATCAAGTTATTTGATGCAGGTGACAATACATGCAAAAGACTACTCCATAAAGTGTCAAAACACTCTGAGCATCCTCTACGACAGTTCTCTGAGCTTCGAGAACCTACTCGTACAAGAAATACAAGAAAAATTCACAGCAACATGCGTCGACCAAGGACGAAGACAAGCAGATATTCTTGTTCATTTGTAAAATGCTGTTCCTAATCTATGTATCTTCAACTATGTACATGTTGATATTTGTGATGTGCTCGCCGCATTCTGCGAGACAAATAAAGCAATTCTTATCTTATCTTATATACACCGAAATCATCCAAAATATTCTAAACACTCAAAATTCAAAATAGCTCTCCCGCCAAATTTATCATCCTTCAGTAAAAAGTTGCATAATACGTAGAAAGTAAGCTACTAGATATCTGGTGTCATAGCCTGCTTGTTTTAAAAGATACCGTATTCAAAAACTTCGCCAGAGGTGGGGGGGGGGCATCCACAATGGAGCGAGGGTTAATCCATTCGTGTGAGATGGGAATTTGCTACTTAAAATTCTATCAAACTTTGTAAGTGAGTCAAGCTGATATCTTAATGAATAGAGTTTCTATTAATTTCTATGTAGGTCTTTGACGGCGGTGCATGATGCACTTTGGTTTGAGTGCATGGAAATAATGTGAAGATAAAATGACGACAAGGAAATTCCTTTAAGAGATTAATTAGACAGGGCTGGGATCGGTTAATTTTTTTGTAACCGGTAAACCGATCATATTTTTAACCGTCTAAAATCGGTTAAATGAGAATTCCCGGTATTTATTTAGTTGTCAAGGTCTATCGGCAACTACGGACTAAGGACCTTCTCAATTGTGTTTCGACCGAGTTCCTCCACTTGCAGTGACTTGATTTCATTGCATGGATGCATTACTAAGAGAGCTCAAAAGTTATTTGACATTCGCCAGTACAGTATTTCATTTATGTAAATCTGCAGTGATCTGTACTTAACTTACCATGGAGTATGTTCGATGCAAAGCTATCATAGAAAGTTTAATTTCCACAACGTAATAAGCAGCGATTCTATGATGTACAAGACGAACGCGCACGTTGCTGCTGTGATCAGTCCACTATTGCTATTAGTCAAGCGACATTGTTGTGTTGATAATTTCTATGATTACGACCAAAAGTATGCAATACAATACCAAAAGTGCCCAATAGAAACTGCGGCGTGCAGACTTCCGTGAGAAAAGACATGGACTAATAGCAATGCGTTGTTTTATATCTAGGAGTTTATGATACAAGACAAATCTGATCAAACGTCGCAACCGATTTTAACCGGTTAAGAGAAAGTGCAACCGGTTAAAATTTAATTGATTTATCAGCATGAAATGTGCCGACTTACCGATGTATTTGTTGTATCAAATTTGTTGAACTCAAATGTTTCAAATTTCTATAATTGTTATCTCAGATTGTAAAATTTGGCTCTCACAAGCATATCTTATTAGACCCCGAGGCATAGGCGCATTAACGAAAGTTGATGGATAGAATTGCAAAGAAGTTTTAATATTCCTAATTAATTACAACTCACGGTTGAGATGTAGGCTACATGACTTTGCGATTATCGCTGATCTACCTTATCACCAACGAGAACACGAATAGATGAAAAACGAATAAACAGACAAATTTGACCTCAAGTCGGTTGTGTCATTGACTTGTTTTTACGATTTATTTAACCTAGCGTTTACTCACGTTGATATCGCCATCAATGAGAAGAACAATATTATGAGCATGCTTTGAAAACACTCAGCCGTTGCTCTTCATCGCTTTCCGTTCTCTGAAAAGCATAGCGGTCTGCGAGGGAGATCAGGCGTTAATAAAGTGATTTTCTACCGTTGCTTCTGATAATCTGCAGCCTGAGATCACAGATATTAAAAATACAAGCAAAATTCATCGGTCAGTTTATCATTTTACAAGAAAATTGACCGAACATGACAACATTACGCTTTCTCTAACAATTTTCTCTAGTATATTTTGATGATAGTCTACCAAACTCCTGACAGAGCAATCTATTGGCTCGTCAAACATCCAATCAGGTAAAGGATTTCTACATCAGATTCAAAGTGATTGTTAAACCGTAGAATTAACATTCATTCATCTACATGTATCTTATATCGTCAAAACTATTTGATTGCTTAGTAAAAGCTGTTTCAACGTCGGTGGAAGCGTCGCAACTGTAAATTCGACGATAATCATATCTAGTTCAACATGATTTCCATCTTTTTTCTTCATTTTTATCTGCTTGTTATCACTCTGATATCTGCAAGTGTTTCTTCTGCATCTATCACTATTTCTGTGCTTGTGATGGCGCCAAACGACACTCGGTATCCATATTCATTGCGAAAAATTCTTCCTGCTGGAGATTTGGCTGTGCAAGATGCTTACCGACGAGGCTGGCTCTCCACCGATTACAACTTTCGCTTTGATAGTATTGACTCTAATTGTGATATTGGTACAGTGATCCCAAGCTTCCTTAAATATATGCTTAAAGGTAAAAGATGCAACGAGGGGGAAATAAAATCTGATTCTTCTGTCCTCAGTCACGCCAATTCTTCGAAGAAATACAACCGCGAAGAATACGACCCTAGAAGGCCATTTGTCCTCATGGGCCCTGTCTGCAGCTACACAACGTCGCAAGTTCAGATGTATAACGTCAACATGTGGTATCGTCCGACTGTTACCATCGGTGCTATGAGCCGAGTTTTCGGAGATCGACATACGAGACCTGATATGAAGCCAATCTTCCGATTTCTGACACGTGCTGGAATCACGTATGATCCGGCTAATGAGATGTTCATATCTATGTTCAAGCATTATAATTGGAGTCGTGTATTACTGGCATTTTCTACTGATGTGAATTCTAGAAAATTCTATGAAAAGCGTTACTGTGCTAACATCAAACGCGGATTTCGCGATTTATTAAAAATTGAAAGAGAGAGTGCAAAAGGAGTCAACGGCGAATTTTATCTTCAACTTGATGAAGTTAATTTCAAAAGATACGTAGAAAAAGAAGTGATAGATATGTTGATGCGTAAAATGGGTCATCAAGTCAGTGGTAAGTGCGTCTTTCGTCTACTATACTTAGTTTTTGTCAACGATGTGCTCTTATTGAACTTCTAGTGCTTGACTCCTCGGCATCGCTCATAGGAGGCAATTGATGAGGTATGCCAGACACGATCGATGGACTAAGTTCTCATAACCTGTCTCTCCCCGCCCCCATTTGTTTGATTATTGATCTAGGTCAGAATAATCAATGATCTGCGCTAAGCTACACCGTGTCCTACAGATGACACGTTGAGACAAACCGGAGAAATTACGAAGCTAATCATAAAAAAACGAACTGCATATATTTCACTGAAATTTAATCGACTCTCATGTCTTCCAGTCGCGTCGCACACCAACCAGCCATACATCATTCAATAAGTTGCATTCTCAGCTTTAAAATAAGCTGTGATAGACTTGCATCCGTTTTTGCATTTTCTGAGCTGGAGTCACACATCATAACATGCAGTGAACTGCGACCATTACTCCAATTGGCTCCCCAGATGAGCAATTTCATGCAATCGTCCTTACTCCTCGATGTAAAAAAGAAAGATCAGGAGTGTCTTGCCCAGATTTCAGCCAAAGGCTTAGACGTTCATCTTTAAATTTTTATCGGACAGCTGCATCATCCAACTAAACAAGACGTGACCATTGATTCCGCCAGTGATAACGTTTTATTGACCGATGTAGTCTCAGTTTCTTGTGTCGGTTGGACAGATTCAGCTTCGATAGTCTCTCATGACTGTAGTAGTTCAACTCCTTAAGACGTCTCCAAACAGTTGTCCTGGAAAGATATGAACCTGCTGAAGGCTCAGATAAAGAGGTAGAGGGATCATTATCGACCACACTAGCGATTTGACCTGCGAGAAGTCAGTCTTGGTCGGCCAACAGACCTTCCATCAGGCCGCTGACAGCCTCTTCGCGACCAAAAGTAAATAGCACATTTGAGGACCTTTGATTGTTGCGATGCAGTGGCAACTGGCCGCTAACTTCGGATCAAGGCCTCAGGTTGACCCCTAAGGTAGCTTATCTGGTAAGCTTTCAGTACAGCCATTCGTATGTTACTGAGAGACACAAAACAAATGAAATGAGAGAATTCGATGTCTTTTGATTACACAGCATTGTTCTTGTCTGCTTAGACAAGCATTCTAGACAATGTACACACACCGATCAACAGCCGCATGGTAAAGAAATCCATCTGTGTGAGAATGTGTGACCTGTCAGTTATGCATGCGTGAGAATGATGAGTCACGCTTTCTGGATAGCGATGAGAATGAGAATTGAATTCCAAACAAATTGCAAAATATTGAAACATTATTTACTCTACACACTGCTGTATTTAGAGTATAGTATTGAAATTCTCTCAGGAGCAATTTCAGAACATAAGCTTTTTAAACAAATAAAGCTTGTTGAATTTGGAAACAACTTTCTATACGAAATTTACGCTTACCCATTGCAATTCTGTATGAAAGAATCTGTCTGTTTCAAAGTCACTTTGGTCTGTTTGGAAGCAATTGAAATCGTAAACAATGGAGCTACGGCACTCTGTCGACCTTGCTGCAATGATATATAGCTACCGTTGCATTATTCTCTATACCATGCCGATGATCTTCATTCTTTAGTCCGGTCAGACCAGGTTTACAACAAGAACAAGGTCGAGAATGAAACTTTCGAAGAATGATATCCTTTGGCTATTGCGAATCAGCGCGTCTGCCGAGTTCTATCCGGTTCCATTTTCTCATCAGACAGGATCAAGGAAAAAGACATGTAAATCCATTTGGAAGAAGATTGAAATTTTTTGGTAAAATGAGATTTCTATGTTTTCTGTATTTAATGGAAAAGTACTAAGCGCAGACCTATGGCTTTTGACATGGAATGACTTCAGATCTTTCCTATCACGTGTATGTGTTCTTATCATGCCTCTGATGTCTGCGAGAATGAGGTTCAGTGTGGCGAAAATTGGTCAAAATGTGCTTGTCACTATTAGGATGTCTACAAAATCAGAATGTGTATACTAATGAATGTGTAGATTCATAAACAAAAGCGCATGAACAAGATAAGAAATTATTCTATCTGAAGATGTTTAATGTCAAAATCATGGCGACAGACTCTCACTTATTCAGTGAAAACATAGATGATCTCATTTTTGCCAAAACCATCAGTCTGTGGTGCATCTGATCTACATATACATTATCTGAACTAGATGGAACTCAACAGACAGGCAGATTCGTAGCATTAGCGCGTGCATCATTCTGTGAAAGTCCTAATTTCGGCCTCCATATCTTCAGGGACTCGTTCTAGCCGGTCGGACTAGCTTCCTGATAACTGAAAAATATTAAATGAAAAGTTGTTACAACTGCGCTATTGAAAATTCAAATATTTTCATCAAGGATTATTAATTCAAATCTTCAACATTTTACTTAGTCTAAGGTGGCTAGTGCAGCTGATGTCCTTCACTTCAAAAATGAAAAATGCATGACTGATTATCCCCATTATGGATATGGGTGTTCCAGAATCCTTCGTTCACGAGCTGCTGTTTGGAGGCTCCTGCTGTCATACATTGTAGGTCAATCCACTTAAGTCATTATACACGTTGTCCATGAACATTTAGCCGTAATAGCGGACAATGAATGAAAATGCAAAATACAAACCTCTCATCATTTATTGAACTAATAGGCTATCGTCTCTCAAGTCATTCGATACAAATTCAAATGCAAACGCTTCAATCGATCTTTTATCCTGCATCCGTCACATTTTGGTAAATATTTTGGGATATATATGACAATGGTTGAGTTGCAGTACAAACAGATACACTCCAGAGTTCAAAAAGTGCAATTTATACATGGAGATGTCCGTTTTCATTGAAAATTATTTAAAGATCGGACGCTCACTTCCCCATCCAGAATGAACAGTCATCAATTCAGTTTGTTATATTAAATCTGTCTGTACTAAGTGAGACTGCGAGATCTGCAAGCTTGGCATGTAAGTCGTTGCAACATAATACACAATTTGATGTTCTGATGAAATGTGTTGAAGGAATATTGTGATTTTATGGACATTGTACAGAGAGATAATTTCCTCAAGCGCTTCTTCTTTTGTAATTTTGCTAAAATATGTCCTTAACTCATATTTCAATGTTTATTTGAAAAAACATGAATTCAACGATTCGACTGCTGTAATCAGGAAGAGCTTTGTGTTCGTGATTATTGAAGGATCCAAATCAAAATCTGCAAGTTCGAAATTAATGCAATTTACAAATACTTAAATGCCTAAATGAAATGAATCTCAAACAGAGACTAAAGATATAGAAGATTCTCACAAAATACAGTGCTCTCTTACATGCCCCTCTAGTCCTTCATTGCGATGTCATCACCCATTCCGCCTTTGCTTCTCATGAAGTATGGCAGAAAACAGTATTAATACTGATTATTTTTATAGTTCAACAGTCATACTGTCGTAAAATAGAAGAGCGAGGGAATAATGCGACTTAAACATCAATATCGGATGTCATATTACAGTCAAATGAAAAGATTAGTTTGTTGTAAAGTGTGGCAGGGTACATCAACTTCAACAATAGTCGATGAGAACTCTATCTGTGATAGTTAAAGCAAAGAGCACTAAATACTAAAGCAAATTTCTTTGGCTGTCGACAATGCCGCGCAATTTATCATTCACATGGTGGATATTTATCTAAACTGAATGTTTACGCAAACAAAATTGGTCATCACCAAATTATTGATGTTATCGGAACATTGTGTGATAATCAATTCAAACATTATGTGAACAGGCTCCGTAAAATCCAAATAAAGCCAAAAATAGATTGCAATGGAGCAGGTGCAATGTGCGGAAGCCATAACATCATTAACAAAAGCTTCTTGGTACTTGGCATTGCATTCAACTTTTTGTCCTTTGAATCGTGATCTGGCGTCAACTGTCGATTTCATCCATAGAGCTCTATTTACATAATTATTGCGTCTCACCGAACGTGGATACAATTCGACGTCACACGTAGTGTACCTCAACAGCACTGCTTCACGTATTTTCAGTCGAATCGGATTATGCGACTATCTCACATAATCCTCTACATGGTGTTGGTTCAGATATGAAAAAGGCACCCAGCATCTCCCATAACAATTTACAAAGCGCTAATTCAAATGTGAGGAGGCGAACATGTTCGATGATATTTCTTTATTGTCAATTCTGGCATAGAAACAGAGTCATGATTATTCACTCCTACTGTTAGTTCTGAAGTGAATAGGACACTTTCTTCATTCGTTAGATGTGCCATCAACTTTATCAAGCCATTAAAGTTTGGTCTGGGACGACAGCTGCTGTCTTCACCGCTCATATGTACAGCATAGGGTTATCAGGATAATCCAAATTTTCGAGGAATTGTTGTACTAGATAGTAAGATTGTAATAGTGAGATAGATAAGTGAACTAGATTGTAATAGATAGCGCCTGCGCAAAGATTGAATGAACATTTGAAGGGGTGAGGGGGTAACTCCAATGCCGCATGTCATCGGCGCTGAGCCTAAATTCCACAGGTCAACCGCTCCCCCACTTTGAAAATCCTGCCTAAGTCCCTGTCGAATCCTGATCCTGAAAGTTGTCTAGACTTGAATTAATAGCCTGTCCGCGAAATTTCTTTAAGGGAAGCCACTGCATGCACTTACATGTAGCTATTATTTAACAAAATCGGAAGATATGCAAATAGGGAGTCTAATTCTGCTTATGATGCAAAACATGCCTTCTATCGACCTTCGCAAAACTTGATGAACAAAGCACAGATTAGAGTTCGGAGGGAAATCTTTCAACGTTTTGGAATATTCTATGTATGAACATAGCTGAGATAGATTGCAAATACTCCATATGTATAAACATGTAGTATGACATTCATAGCAATACCAAGTAGCAGTGCGACAAGCAATAGCTTGTGTTCACACAATTAATTGCTAATCTGTAGCATCGTAGTTTCATTCATGTGGATTAGCCTCATGTGAAAATGACTAGCATATTTCGTTAGTATCACTCTACCATTGAATACTTTTGTAGCTACTCGTATAAGCGTGTGAGTGCAGCAGTCGAATGGTTCATGTCTTCAATCAAATTTTGTTGTGCTTCCGCACATCAACTGATTCTTCAACTATTTCTCATTCAGATGATGGAAGCAAGCAAAGCCACGCACGTACATACTGCAATTTTACTCGTATACAGTCTGTTGCATTTTCCGTAGTAATCTCAAAATTCAACAGTGGTTAGAAGTTGAATTATTATCTAGAATTTTATTACTGATGCACTTTAAACCTCTTAATAAATGCAATTGTAGAAAGGGGTGGAATTTTAGATAAGATAAGATAAAAACGTTATGTCATGTGCATTGCATATATTATCTACTGATTAATTCATACATCCACCTGCATGATTTAATAGATGTTAACAAGATGTTCTATCGGATACGCATGCTGGAGAACAGGGGGCTATTGTAAGGAGGGTAATAATAAATCACTCAGAAAGAATCTAAAACCGATGTTGAGCATGGAGCGTCTAATTAATTGTGTTCAATTGTCTCTATGACTTTGTACGTTCAGAGGCATGCCTGTAGCAAAAATCTACATATATTTAGTCGATTTTCTTATCAATAGTTTCATCCTCGATGTCTAAGGACACTGCAAGATTGAACAATAAATTCAATTCTCTTGCCTGTTCAAAATTAAATGAGTGGCCTTTCTAGACTCGTGCTTCAGAATGCCGTGTAAGGTCAAATGTGGAGTAGTTGATTCTCTAATGAACGTTCAACGAGAAAATATACAAACACAAAGACTGCATGTAATCCGCCTACATGCGTAAACAAACTTGCACGGATGTGTAACACGACCGAGATACTTACTTCAAACAATCATTGCTATTTCCGTCTTATTCTTCGATAGAGTGTATGTCGAATTATGCTTCATATTATACATGTACATGTAATGCGATTGTTCTGAACTTTCTGAATATTGAAATACTTAGGAATGTAGCGAATTTGTCAGATTTAATAGTCTTTTGGATATTTTACATGATTTTGCATTATTTATGAGCATTTACAATTGCCTAAATGGAAGAATTTGGACCCTTTAAGTAATCTGGCTTGACAAGGGCATGAAGGCTGCTCTTCGTTCTAAAGAAAAGCCTGACAGAGCCATTACCAGACATACCATATCCTGCATATCTGTTCAACCTCTCACAACAGACTCTCTCTTTAAAATTTTGCTCTCCGCACGTAGTTCTTATTTTTGTGCATTTTAGAAGCTAAGTGTCTTTCGTCTGACCTGTATGTGCGAAAGGATCATCTTCATTTGTCTTGACCGTGATTATTTTTTTTCCTTGTGCATTTTCTGTTGCATCCCCAGCCTCTTGGATTATATTTCAAATGTGATCGTGAAGCTATAAATCACTAGTAATACTGTGCATGACTTTTATAAACGGTATGAAGATAACACGCATACTTCACCATATCAGGCACATGTATGCAAGCAATATATATCATGTCTATTGTGACTACCTCAAAAAATCACTAGGAGACATCTGGAAGCCTTAAACACTTCGATCATGAAAAAATGAAGCAGACTGGAATGATGTAAATGTGATGTGTAAAGAGAATTTATTTGAGATCCAGGCATGAGTACAACATGAACCCTTTCGCCATTTGACGAATGGTTGCGATGGCATTCTTCGTGTATGTAGATATTTTGCTATATTATTGGATTTGCTATTCATAAGGAAAACGCAATTTATTGGACTACAAATTTGATATCAGCCAAAACTCGACAATTGACAATATTGGTTATCCCAAACTTGATCGATCGCTTTCTCATTTAGTTATTGCTTCACAATTGAGTGCTTGAAACAGAAACCGCTGTATTTTATATAAACAGTGAATTGCAATGCTAAAAATTGAAATACCTGTTTCAAAATCTTTGTAGCACGCAAACTTAGCTCGTGTATGGTACACAATTCACATCTAAGATGCATTTAATTAATTCACACCGCATAATCATGTGGAAAATGTCTTCATTTTGAGGTAAGGGCTTCAGTTGTTTCACGCTTGCAAAGTAAAAAATAACTCAGAAAATGAAGAGGGATCAAATTATAATCAATCAGTACTCGGAGCTATGAATGCAATAACTGAAAGCAGTCATGCATTAAGAAGATAAAGGATATTAATAACGTCATTCTCGCATCATATTTCTTCAATACAAAAGTGCAAAAAAAACATCAAATTATAAGAAAATTTGTTATTTAAATCACGAATATCTCTGTGATCGTATATTATTTATTTGATATCTTCGATTATGACTTGTGTAGCATATTGTTCAATAGCAGACTGCTGATATTAATCAATGAAACCAATAACGAAGATTTACAGCATGAATGGCGAATGGCGTGAAATTAGGAGATCAATATAATCATCTCCGATACTGAATTAATCATTTGGATTCGAATCATTACCAGAACTCAGTCAGCAACGACTGCTGCACTTTTATGATAGCTTCCGACAGCGAAATTGAGCGCTAAAGATCAATTGGCGTAATCAGGTCGGATATGCATCGTCTAGACAGTACTTAAGATACATATGACTTAAGTAGATACTACGCTGCATACATGTATACTGAAACGAGTATAATGAAGCAAAGTATAATGGCAGCAACACTTTGAGATATCAGTAGTTTGATTAGACGGATAATTTTGTGGTATCCTTGAAGGGATAACGTGATCGGTGTGACAGAAGGATCATGCTATGATGACTCAGTTGGCAGAGCAAGGGACTTGTCAGTCAAAGTTGTAGCTCACTAAGGAACACAGATTTTACTGAACTATTTACTATCTTCTGCATTCAAGCGTTAGAGCTTCTTTAACTCTTGATCAATCACTCCATTAGGCACACCAGACCTTCATTGTTGTGAAATAAATATCAGTAGATTTTCTTTCTGTCCCAAATCGGTCTAACGATCCTAGATAAAAAGCGTTCAACTCCAAGGGTCGGGAGGTATATTTCATCTTCATTTAAATTGTTATAAATTTTTGGAAGGAGAGGATCTTAAGGCGCATATATATACGGCTGCACTAAGTGACCGGACACGAATCACACACACTGCTTCGCACACAGACTCATCCTTCCAAATGCGCGTGCGCCGCCTTCTCGATTCACTTCACCCTGTTGGTAAAGTAAGCAGTCCACCATACCATAGATATCTGAAAGGGGACATTTATTGCATGATATCGAAATATCCATTGTCAGACACTGCAAACCGCCATCATTTAGGTATCCTTGTCATGAATGTTCACGACGCACTAATAATCATTTTCATGTCTGTTCCAGTCTTTTCTTATCACAGTGTCGGATTTCTTTGCTTACATCGATTTGGCAACTCTAAAAGGTTGCCTTGTCTTGACCATAAATAAACATGAACTTCCGTTCATTTATATTGAAGCTTACATGTATGTATGCTTGAACTTGGTTCCGCTTTTTAATGGTCATTGAAATTGAATGACTTGTTATTGTAAATTTGCATGGATTAGAATATAACTAGATTGGGAAGGCCTGTTCTTCAACATTCCAGTTTCGTGCCTGGAAGGTGCATTTTCAGATATTTATGATTTAATGGACTGCTTGCTTTACCAATTGGGTTATGTGATTTATTTAACCGATTTCAATTTCAAGGTATCCACTGAATCGAGATGACAGCGCGCCCGCAATTGAAAGGATGTGTTCATGTGAGCAGCAGTTCGTGAAGCTTTGATCAGTTAGTACACCCGTGTAAACGAGCCTTGCTTTTTCTTGGCTAAAGTAGCGGAAATTGCTAGTTTAGCCAAGAAAAAACAAGGCTCGTTCAGGTGCGTTGCTAGTTCCTCATTGGAAGCCACATAGCAACAGAATGAAAATGAAGGAATTGTCACTGTTCGCCTGATGTGCAGACGAAGAGGTGAATCACTTGACCGACACACGACACAGTGTGTGTGTGGTGTAACGAATCGCGTGAGGTTTAGTGGAAGTTCACTACATGTAAGTTAACCTGTGTAAGTGCGCCTTTATTACATAATCTGAATCAATCACAGAGATTTTACACAATTCTTCCGTGTTTTCTTCACCTTAGTATCCTTTAAGGAGCTTTCACAATAGTCGTGCGACCTCTTTACGACTTCTTACGATCATGGTCGTAAGATCGATCGCATTTATCGCACGACCAGTCTCTTGCTGTCGCACTTCTCATGGTCTCCTGTAGTCGCATCTGAATTTTGTGCATGCACAAAATTCAGGCGCGACCACTTTCGGGATTCTAGCTCGCGCGATCGCTCGTGCAACGGTCGCGTATAGTCGTGCAACAGTATCAGAAGTCGCACGACCATCTTGCGACTACTTGTTTGCTTTCTTTCCAAAAGTATGCTTTGATGTGACCATCGTACGACTATGAGACCATTGTGCAACAGTCTCTTGTACACGTGAGACTGGTCTCACGATTTCACGCCAATATATATGCCGCACATGTGCTATCAGCTTCATATCATTGTATGATGTCCTCTGTTCGCCCCCGTGACGTGCTGCACTCACCTGATAGAGACATTGCTGCGTTGTTGCTTCTTATTCGACTTCGACGACGTAATAGAAGACGCAGAAGACGTTGGTGGGTCAAGCCTTGGATTGCGAAGCGTGAGGGGTTTGGCCAGTACCACACTCTGATGGCAGAATTAGAGCTGCAATCCCCAGAGGACTTCGTCAACTACTTGAGAATGCCTCCGGAGATGTTCTACGAGATACTGACGCGCATATCCTCAAGAATCGAGAAGGTCTGAAGTTAGCTATCACTCTTAGATACATGGCTACTGGTGCAAGCTACAAGACACTCCAGTATTCGTTCCGTGTTGCCCACAACAGTATAGCACTGTTCATTCCGGAGGTCTGTCAAGCCATAGTTGACGAGTACGAAGATCAGGTGTTTGCCTTCCCTAGGAACCCTGATGACTGGAGAGACATTGCAAGGATTGCTTTTCATTAAAAGCTACGGCATTGCCGCCTCGTGACTTTTAATTTCTACGTATAGGGATGACTTTAACGTCTTCAACACTAGTCTAGCGTTTGCTGGCATTCCTCCAGGACTCATTTGTTAGGTTGAGCGTGTGCAGTAATCAGGCATGCATCATATTAGGCCTGCATCATGAAAAAGTACCCGTAGTAATGAGTAGTAGTAGTAATAATTTACTTAATAGGAAGTGTGGTTTTAAAACAGCTAGTTTTCTGTCCACCCTGTTAGAAAAAACAAAGTCTGATATATAGAAAAATTAAACATGATAATTTTTTTAAACATGATAGCGTACAACACCGTAGCAGTCAAGAGTCTAGGCTACCGATTGACGATGTCAAGGTGGCGACTGCTCGTGCAACAGTCACATAGTCTTGCGATCGGTTGTACGATTGACTCAGCCATCGAACAATGCAATTGCTAGGTCGTGCAACTATCGCACGACCATGCGAGAGGTCGCACGACTGATCGTACAACAGTCTCCTTCGAGCATACGACTGTTGTGTGACTAGATTTTTCACTGCGACTATTTGTGAGACTGACATTGGATCGCTTCTGAGCGCACGGTCGCAAGGTCGCATCTGTCGCACGACTATTGTGAAAGCCCCTTTAACATGAATAGATCTCTCGTCATTGATCTTGCATAGAACCCATGGTCGCTAAATCCAGAAATTTTGTCTTCTCTATACAGAATGTGTTAAGCTGTTGTCAATATTAACGAAATATCGCTACTAATATAAAAATACTTCATTAATAGTAGAAGTATGTAGTTCGGTCGAGGAATTATCTACATCTGAGTTACTGATTCCTTACAATGGGATGATGACGACGAACCATCCAGAAACGGTTATACAAAATGTAGTTCCCAAAATTATTTGATCAAAATCTTGATCTTATCACTTAGATATCAGTGCTATTGAATCTTCCTAATCTAAGTAAATAGCTACGTTTTATACTTGCATTTTTCTTAATATCAACATTTCCTATAAAAACTCAAAACGTTGATGCTCAAACTCATGCGTGTTTATGAATTCGTGAGCTTTCCGGGAAACTCACTCGAACGAATGCAACAATGCTTACACCGATTGCAGGTGAATTGATCGAATGTTTCATGCAATAAGTGTGATTTATATATCGTTTAGTGTATCGAAGGACAGAAAGCAATAAACTCAAACCAATTACATAATTAAATTCTAGGCTGGATCTACATTGCAAATACAGAATAATGCCGTTCACGTAAATTCCTTAATACCCGCACGAAAGCTTGGCGCCTCATTCTGAGAATAGTTTGACTTTATCTAGATAAAAAATGCATTTGATTTTGTCATTCTATGTAGTGCTGCATATTCTATACCTTGTTTAACGTTTGCTGGGATTATTCCGGTGAGCTGGAAGAACTATATCAAATGTAATGATGTCGATTTTTATAGATCATAGGACTATAAATAGAATTTACTTTGTAGTGCATCACCGACAAATTTTCTCATCAATGAGTTATATCTCTGATCAAATTGTCATTTCACATCTTCAATTAAGCTTTATATCTGGATTGATGATTGTTTTTGCCCAAAGCAGATGTCATCTTGAAGTAGGTGTATCCTAAGCACATACATCAGATCAGTTGAAATTGAAAATAAAAGCATTTGAATAAACATTTGAATAAACATTTGAATTAACATTTGAATAAAATTTAAAAGATTGGAACATTTCCAATTGAAAATATAAGCTTATTTGAGATTCATGTTTCTTTTTTAATTGTATCAGATCAGTTCTACATTTTCGCTCTGAGTGACCTGCGTGCTGGGCAAATAAAGGTTCGGATTACTAAGCAGCGCAGTTGCATCAAGTTATTGGGATAATTTTGAATATGAATTATTATATTTTATTCATTGAATAATTAATTGCTGATCAGATGTGAGACAACTTGGTAAGCCATTATTTCAATTTCGGTTTTGTTCATCCGTTTCTTGCATGTTGTGCCCGTAGATTTTTTTTTGAAAACTAAATTGAATCATCAAATAGACGTGAGAAACTAGTTTCAAGTTCCACAAATTGTTGTTCGAAAAGCTGCAAACTTGACAAATTATCAACTATTTCTCGATATACTCGTGTCTTGTTCATAGTCTGCGCTAGCGAACGGATATTTCTCTATCCACAAGCTATGATGACATTCTTTATGTCGACTGTTGATAAAAAAGATTCAATAGATAGGTATCATATCAATCAGGTCTGGTGATATCCGCTGATTTCAACGAAAACCGGTAGCTATCATGAGCTGATCAATTTATCAAATCTTCGAATCATAAAAAAAATCTCCAATTGCATTCACTTTATTGATATCTCATCATAAATCACCACAAAAGAAGTATCAATATCCTGAATTTCCATTAATCGCAGTAGATCTGAAAATATATTTCAAAGAATAACAGCGCAATACTAAATTGAAACGTGAAGGAATGAAATTTCTATGATCTTACAGATTTATTAGATTCATTTCGAGTCATTTCAAACCACTTAAAACTCTTAAAAAATCCAGGCTTGATTACATGTATGTCTTTGCGATCATAGCTTCTTTTTACTTTTACGGCATTTCTTTGTTATATTCGCATGAGTATGGAACAAATTTTTACTGTTTATATTTTTCGCAGCGGATTGCTTGAGAGCGATTGGGAATCTTGTCAATATTTTTTTGACTTATTATGACCACGTATTGATGCGCCCTCAATTAAAATATATCCTATCATATTGCTCTTCTGTTTTCGATTTTTTACTGCTTATATGCCGATTATAGAAAGTTAGGTTGATGTTTGCACTGAAGTACATGAAGAAACGAAATCAAGTTCAAGACAGAATATATTTGCGATATATTGCGCAGTTTAATTGTACTTTGTGAATTGATAGTGTATTCCTAGTGGATGCATTGGTGTAGAGATGTGTGCGATCTTTCACGGTAAATAGATATATCCAAGTTGGAAATTGAGTATGTAAAGTTAAAGTGTCTTACTATATAAATGCACATTTTCACGTGTTATTGCTGATGAGCCAAACCTTTATTTCTTTGATGTCCAGGACATCACTGCAAATTACATTTGAACTTGCAAAGTGCAAAGACTTCCAAAACAACTCTCGCTTTGATGTGCGGCTTATCTCAAATTATGGTTTTATCGACTTGGATCCATCAACCTATTTTCCTGGCAAGATTTTCATTGCACTTAATCTTCAATTTTTTTGTCTGTTACCAAATGTGTAAAATAATCGAATTCTCTTTTATTGCTTCCATTACAACAAGTTCTGCATATTTACGTATCTGCTTTTTATACTTTGAAAATGTCACATAATTTTTACACTTCGTCGGTTGAGCATGTGTTGCTATGAAACAAAGATTTTTAATATGACAGCTCAGTACTTGCGATGTTCAACAGAGAAGTGAGTTCTCACACGTTTCTGACTGCAATACAACTTTTCATTCTGCATAAAAGTTCAAAGAAATGTACAGCTTTTGATCATTTTGAACATCGCAAAATGTTTCAGATTTTAAGAATTCTTGTCACGAAGTATGCATTTCAAATTCGTGCGATTCGATAGCCTCGATGTTCATACATTTCTTTCATACATTTAGTGTGCATGAGTGTGCTGTGTGTAATGTGAAGTGTGTATAAGTGTGCATTTCATACATATAAGTGTGTATGAGTGTTCTGTGTGTAATGTGAAGTGTGTATAAGTGTGCATTTCATACATATAAGTGTGTATGAGTGTTCTGTGTGTAATGTGAAGTGTGTATAAGTGTGCATTTCATACATATAAGTGTTTATGAGTGTTCTGTGTGTAATGTGAAGTGTGTATAAGTGTGCATTTCATACATTTAGTGTGTATGAGTGTTCTGTGTGTAATGTGAAGTGTGTATAAGTGTGCATTTCATACATTTAGTGTGTATGAGTGTGCTGTGTGTAATGCGAAGTGTGTATAAGTGTGCATTTCATACATTTAGTGTGACTGTCATTCTGGCATAATTCATTTAACGATTATTTACAGTGTGTGATTTCCTATTGGTGCCAAACCCAAAATGCCACAAACTTATCTATTCATTACTATATGGAATATGCATATTGCCTAACAGAAATTCAGACATAATTATGGAATTTGTCAAATGCTCATCTAGACCGGGACTCAATCAAAATATATTTTTATTCTAATATTGTCATTATCTGACGGCATCCTTTCAAATGCTATAGGCCTACTCAATTTCGTCAGAATTTGATCTCTTTGATGTCGGAGAGAAGAAACAACTTCTTAGATCTCAAAGGCGATGTTTTCTTATGTTGCGTTTCGTGACATGTCATAATTTCATTTAGACAACGAACTCACGATCGGAACTTAATTGATTGGAAATTTGAAATTCAGATGCATTCACTGCACCCACAGGAATGCTGTGAAAGATTGTTGATGAGATGAACTACTTGATGCAATACGATAAAAGTTGATATTTCGATTATCAATATCAGTTAACCAAAAAAGGACCCCTTTCGAACCCCTCTTTCTAGATTAATACTAATAACAATCTACTATTATTTGGAAAACATATATAATATAAAAATATGTTTTAAACAACATTCCTAAAAAGATGAGAGTACTTTTTAAGTTAAATATACATTACTTAGTTGTAAACCACACACGATAATAAATCAATAATCTTGACTTAATGATATTTTAATCAATTTGCTTGCTTTGCACGGGAGGGTAGCCAATTTCACATATTTTTATTGCCTCATTTTCCTCAACGAAGGCTACAATCACCTACCACCATTAAATGTAAGGAGGCATCATTTCTAGACTCTCTCATGAAGTCCGGTATAGCATCTTGTTAAAATACGACAGTTGTTATCGAGATCTTGATAAAATCTCGAATTGGCCGGTAGTTCACGTCAAACGCTTTTTATGGATCAAGCAAGCTTATGCGATTCTAGCGAGGTCATTCTGGACACATCCTTCTTATTTGTGGTTAAATGTGAACTTCATGCCTTCAGATCGCTGGTCTGTTTCATTCATATAAGCCAAGAGATCTCTATAGTCATTCAGGTCACTTTAACAAGCTTTAAACTTGCATTTATGGATCTTGCGTTTTAATTTAATGCAGATATAAGACGCAATCTGTTTGTCGGGATGTTTTGATTCATAAAGGCATTATTATCAAGGAAAATGTAATCTAATCCTTCACGTTTTTCTTCAACATCAGCGTCTTTTCTAAAGGACTTCAAACAGCGGGTAAGATGATATTCAAAATCAAATTTGTCATCCGCTAACTTGATCAAATCGTTGTTTTAATCCTTTGAGAAAGACCGATGAAATAAATGAAGTGAATGAAATTCATGAGATGTAGTCAAAATATTTGAAATTCGTATGTGGAATCATAAAGCTCGAGATCTTATCCCCGGAATTTTACTTTAAATATTTGAGGAAGAATAAATCTTAAATATCACGAACCAGTTTTTGATCTCGAATTTCCTCCACAAGAATCACGCACCTGTTTTAAGGTTTTATTTGAAGCTTCCGTCTAACTCAACAAGTAAATAAGCGGGGTTTGAAATAATAACAGGGTTCGAAATTCGTTAAAGTTCTAAGTAAAAGCTTCAATGAATTTCAAATGCCATTGTTGAAGAAATTATTTGAAAATGATATAATAGAGTTGAACGAATATTAAATTTTATTTTGGATTTAGCTAGAACTAATAATATAAGCCGGATGAATGCTGAATCAGTTTGAATTTTCCTTTTAAAACTATTGGATTTCAACAAAAGTTACTTACTGTGCACCCTTTTATAAACTCTGGTCTCCACGAAACGCCAGGGTAAATGTGATCGCAATTCAATGAATTTCGGGTCTCCAAAGAAGCCGCCTCTTTGGCATGTATCTGAATTGGAATTTCTAATCTCAGCACATGTTGATAGGAGGCAAGTATCTCTACAGGGCCTAATTTACTCCTGATAATTAGCCTAGGTAGTAAGCAGCTTGCGCTGAGTAATGGTAATTCGCTACACTTATTTCACAATTACAATATGACTATAACTATATATAGTTTGTTTCTTATTTTTGCGCCGACTTTGACTTTCTCGGCATATACTGCATAATTAAGCATGATAATAGGCAAAAATCACTATCAGTATCATATGAGGATCAATTGTCTTCCAATGTCTTGAAGGGATGATCCTGAGAGCGGGAGTTGATGCCGAGCAGAGACTACTGTAGACCTCTCTGCTATAGTGATATTGCGACTTAGAAATAAAATCATGTGACCCAATCCTGTGCGGAAAGAATGAGAGTGTAGTCGCTCTTCAACTGCCGTGGTCATGGACGAATCACAGCAACAGTGAATTTCTTATAGTCTTTTTCGAAACACTATTCCATCACAATTCATAGCCGCAAGAGAAGCATCGAAAACGCTCGTGACTTTTTTAAGCATCATGGCATCGAATCGCTGTATGTAAATCTCTTATGTATGTATTTCGACATTGATCAATTAGTCGCCTATGATGGTTTAAATGCATTGTGAATGGAATGTACGTTTTCACATCATAATTTGGTAGATTTGACATTTAGAAAGCATTAGCACTACATGTCTTTGTAATCAATCACCATCAACGATCAGATTAATGTTGGTCAACAGACTACAAATTAATGGTTTATGATGATGATAAAAAATGAGCTCGATTAACATGACCCGTTTTCAAAAATTTGATCTACAGAGTTGAACATAAAATGAGGACTTCCCTAATTGTTTTAACCCTAACTGCACAAACTGCCTTCTCTTCATCAGAAAATTTCATCTTTTGAGGAAAGTTGGTATTCCGTGTTATGCATAACACACAATCGAACATTTAAAGATGAATAAATGTTACAGAGCAATAAGAATAAGTTTGTGCTTTATAATGAACGATGGCAGTTCAGGCAAATGTGTATTATAACAACCAAATTGATTTTTTTCAACTCTTGACAGTGCCATAACTGATGCAAAACAAAACTGACTTGGACAAAATTTTGCTGAGACACAATTTAAAGAGCACACCAGGTATTACACACTGGCTAAGCTCACGAACCTATTTTGCGCTTGGCAATACAATGCAATGATGTCAAATTGTTGGTACAATTTCGTTACAGCATGATATAACATACAAATTCATATATTACAGTTGATATCTGCTTGGATCATAGACGCCATCATCCCATTGAACTCTTGTGATTGTCGTATTGACATTTTTGGATCCAACCAGTAATCCATTTAATAATTCTCCTAATAGGCCTAATTTCTCCGGTTTTATGCAGCAATTTCATCGATCTATCATATCGGCAACGAAGCAAGTTCACAACTCCCCCGTGTAGGAAATGGATCATGGATGGTATTCTCGTCTCTCCAAGAAGCGATTAAAGCTATGGTTGTGAATATGAAATAGAAAAAAATTATGTCTATTAATGTAGGCCTACTCAATATTCCGCAAAATATGTGAATATATATAATGCTTCTGACGCGTCAATTATGGCCAATAATCTCAACATGTCATACTTAATACTGTTCGATAATTACAAATTACATTGATCTAAAAATGCACTAATTTCACAATATTGGTGTATTATATAGATCTTTCACTCAGGTACCAGACTGCCCATTGTGTATTACAAACTAGTTCATCGATCAAAATTATCCTACATTTTAGCATTCAACTTAGACAAAGCTCAGAATATTTGAATTACATCACCTTTTACACTCATTAATTTTTTCAGCAACAAAAATTTGGCTGGTCGCTTGGGTCACACACGCCGAATAGGTGTGTAGACTAGAGAAGCTGATAAGTTCGAATTTCGAATAAATTTTGTCACAAATCATCAACTGTATTAGGATGCGTGATAAGTCATCATCATGGCAGTAGTGGGCAGTGAGTGCACTTCTTGTCTGCTACCATGAAAGGTTAAACAGTATGTTCATTATGCTACACCGTGGGCAGCATCAATTGATTCTCCTATCTTTCGGCAATATCGCATACTGGCGCAATGCACCATGCAAGACCGCTTTCTCAGCGTTCGAAAAAGCTTATATTTACCGACATCTGCAACTGTGTAAGCTGGACAGAGGTAAAAACGAAATAATCTCCTCTTTTGGAAGTCGCACTTTTTCATTCAGAATTAGAAACGAGAAGATTATGCATACTTTTTCTTGCTTCAGAGTGAATTTTGACGCACTCTCTCTCTCCTCCCAGTTGGGACCCCAGTATGCGAATTTAACCATGCACCTTTTTTATGAATATGTTTGAGATTTCAGTACATTAATCAAAACTTCTGTAATACTGTACTGTGTACATACGAAATGCAAAATCGAAATGAAGAAATCAACAATGAAAACTGATAAATATGATTTAATTAAATTTACTGGAGGTGATTTATAGAATTGATAATGTTAACATCTAATCTAGACAATTTCTCTGGGGATTCTAATTAAATTTGGTCTTTTGACGTTCTATCTGTTTGAGTTATTTGAACAGGAGATCTTGAATCTCTCCGGAGAGTTGTGAGGATTTTCTATCAGAAATCAATTTTCTAAAGTGCTCTCAAATATAAGCGCGATCACCCTATTTGTCTGCAAAATCACACTTTTCTGGTAAAGCTCAAAACTGAAACGTATTTCTTTTATTATGATCAAATATCATGATTTTCAAGGAAGTAGCGACAAAATGAGATGATAATAGGACAAAGATGTAATAATCCTCATTTTCCATGAAATGTACTCTATTATATTCCAATTGTACATGATCATTAATTCGGTGGAAGTTCTTTTTACAAAAGCAACAAATTGCAAAGTGCTTGTTAAGAGGAAGGAAATGCAGGCATGACAGCAGGGAAATATAATAAGTTCGTAATCGTACGCAACATAAATATGAAATCTCAACATGTCTTTATAAAATCTCAATAAAAGTGGCAATCACGCTTTCCAACCACCAGGCTGTTGGACCCTCCGTTGACAACGGGAATTTGCGTGTAAGACAATTTAGGTCTGGCCGGGTCGGCTTGATAGGTTTCATGACTTAAATCCAATCCCGTAGTCATGATGTAGAAGTTCGTGGTGTTTGACACCAAAATGTATTTATGGTAAAAAAGTTACAAGTTAACCGTCTATTTACAAAGTTAGTGTATATCCATGAAGTCCGTAGCAGTATTCAAATTCATGAATATACCATAGCTGTCTGCTTTGACAACTTCAACAGCTATGAGGAGTCCATCAACCATAGAAGTAGATAATAGTACACTAGAATGGAAGTTTGATATCTTACCTATGTACAATGATGACACATGGAAAAATCTATGGTTTGTAGATCAGATTCGACAGCAAATTGCAGGATTTTCATGAAGATTTTTTTTATTGAGATGGCGGCATTGTTTCATGTGAAATAACCTACTATTCCATGGATTAATATACTGTGTCTATTTGTAGCAGTCAATGACAGCTGTTATACAATTTTTCAATACTGGAATACGAATTAAAATTTGGTTAATAGTCATAATTGAAAGTGGTCGGTGTACTGGTTGTAATAGCATGTCAAGAATTCACAGATAAAATTTCTAATTATTGGATAACTTCTCCGTCAAGCGGTTAAGAAACCTTGCACTTTTCTGGAATAAACACACTGAAAGCTTCTTTACCTCCAATCATTTCTCAGATAGAATGTCGCTGGAAATCATCAACAATCATTGAATGATTTATGTGATATAGTGTGATGATATTTTGGCAGCAGATATTCGAATGCATGCAGAGACTTCGAAAATTGTTCAAATATAAAGAACAGGGGAGCCCTTTGAAGTAAAATGAATGCTCTGAGATTTATTGGCCTATGATTTCAAGATGGAGTAATGCATGTTCTGTAAATCGACATTACAAGTTGCATATATGTCTAATTATACTCTTGATAGATTATAGGACCGATATTTCAAAATGATGAACGTACAGAGCGTTTTAAAGGATTTCCTTCTTTGTCATCCTGTCTATGCAGTATTTTGTAAATTCACTATTGCTTTGTTACACATGATCTTTGGACAAAGGGCAACAGCCCAGATCACAAAGTGCCTTGATAAATATAAATGCCAATCAGAAAACATGGAAACTAGCTCGTACAATTTGCATTTTGCCCCAACTAAGCTCCCGCGGCGTGTGCCACAATTTTCATGCAATTTCCATTCTAGGACTTTCTATGGTATTGTTAATTTCTATGCCATCAACTTACAATTTGTAGATATGTTCCACATATGAAGACCATAGCTGTCTGCTTTGACAACTTCACAGTTTCCACAATAGGATAGTCTTGTTTCGATTCAATTAAAAGCCGTTCGGCTCAAGAGGATAGTTAATATTTGAACTTCGTTGAATTGTTATTTGAGCTCAGCTCGTGTATAGATGAGGCATGAATCAATGAGGTTCGACTGGATCATTTCTTCAGGTTATAATAACTAATCTACGAGTATGACTGATAATTTTGGGATATAGCATACAAATGTATAAATTTTATGTTGCGAAGTATCAATATTTATCAATAGCCTATGCCTATCCACATCACTGTAAGCAGTACCTAGTACATGTATGTATGCATATACAAATGTGGGCAAATATGTAAGTAATATATTACAAGCCACCAGACCTCATGTAGACCCCTGGCTAAACACTCACGGGAAGAAAAAAGAAAGTGTTTGCATGCTAGTCAAAAGGGAAATCTCCACTTTATGGAGCAGAGACGACCGAGCAATCCTTTCAAAAGTATTCAATTCTACATTTAAACAGATAGTGTCTTCATCATTTAAAAATTCGAATCCTTTCTGGAATAGACACATAATGCATAAGCTCTCACTTTTAAAGTATTTTGTGATGAATGTTGAAACATGATTACACGACTTCATATAATTTTTTGTCATGTCACCCGAACTGAAAGGAAAATTGGAGAATTCGGAAAAATCAAATGCAAGGAGAAATGAAAGATGTCAGATATGAATCCATCTTAAAGATAATCCTGCTTTTCTGTTCATAGACTTCAATGATCTATTTCTTTTGTGATGCAAGCAGTGTCACCATAAATCCGTAATTAATGTTTCTCTCATGTTAATCAAGAGTTGAGTGAGTCTTTAAGACATCGTAGAGATATTGTGCGTATGATCATCACATCGATGTTATAAAATCACTTCGTCGTAAACCCATCGTAATTTGGGTTGGTATTAAGAGGTTTTCTTTGCGGTAATAATTTATTTATTTATGGCTAATTAACTATTTCTTTTTCAACTACCTAAACACGATTTTGTGATATTATTCAACTAATTAACTGTTATGTCAAAATGTACTCGTTGCCAAAACTGACGAACGTGTGTTACATAAAATATGTAAGACATAAAATGTATGTTCAACATTCTTTAGAAATGAAAATCAAAATGCTTGTGCACATACTGTTTAGCCAAGTCACATTGCCGAAACAAATCCAATTTGCCTAATTACTTTTGCTGCCTCCTCTAATCAACAACCTTGTGATAGAGTATTCGTTCTGCTTCCGGGAGAACGGATTCAGGTCACGGGTAAAAAACATGATTTGTTGATGCTTTTCAATATCGTTTCCGAATTGAATCGATTAATTTATTTATGCAAAATTGTTATTGTCTAATTTGATCACATGCATGTATCAACCAATTTGCAAAAGTGTTTTTTGTACAAGTGGGTTTGATAAAGTCACTAATTAATAGCTTAGCGATTTTCCATGCGAATTTGATGAGTAAAAATGACATCATTTCCACTGATCACACTCGCTCTCGAGCACGGATACATCCAGATTGATGTGACAGTTAACCAACTGAAATATAAATGATACGGAGGATGGGCTAACACAGACGAAGAATGAATAATTGTTCCTTCTGACAACAAAGAGCAGGTCTCAAAGTACGGATAGAAACATTCTCCAGGATCGATAAGTTACAGCCATGAACTTCCATGGCACAGCCTAATACGGGGCACTTGATGACGGAGAATCCTTGCTTTTCGCTATGCAAAACATGTACATTCTTGTCACAAGCTGCACAGATGTCCAGTTATCGCTGATTGAGGAGATTTCTTAAATTTCCGTCTTTCATTACACTGTAAACAGTACGCTGCAAACCGATTAAATGCTTATTACCAAATGCTTTATTGCTTTTCATTTGGTAGCGGTTTTACTGTTTGGACCTGCATGGTACCTACCAGATGCCTATCTATCTTGTGGTCGCATAAGTGCCATGTTGATAAAGCATACATAATTGTAGATCAAATAATTTTCATTATGTTGTATCATGAATGACACCAAAATTTTTACCAGTATGGAATCAATGCTATCGATAACTGTTTATCACAGGGATGCGGAGTCCTGTCATTTTGATAGGACTCCGACTCCGACTCCGGGGGTTGATAGGACTCTGACCCCGATTCCAGGTGGCAAGTATGTAAAGCCAGTTTTTTTAAAAACAAACCGGTAACCTACATTATAGATTATTGTAGACTTAGCTGAACCAATGTTGGTGATCATTCCTGTATCAAATATCAATCATTTTCGATGAAAGTTTATCAAATATTGATTTGAGTTGGATGCATACGATTCGGCTCCTCCAATCTTGCAGATGTGTGCTTCACATGGTTTTCTCCAGTCTCTGCCAGGCAGGAAAACCCCACATCTTTCTCCAAAAAATATGAGTACACTTTCGATTTTAATATGCGCTTTAGAGCATGCCATCACATACACGATTAACGTGAGGGTAAGAGGTGGTGTTCTCAAGCAAACTAGCATTTCATTTTTGTCTCTGGTGTGACCTTTGGTGTGATCGACGCTAGGAAGGCTTGTCTTCTCTACTAAATCACCGAGTGAAAAGACAATCCTTTTTTCACTATCACGGTTCATTCCCTCAACTATTACAAGCTTTGCATTCACTGCTGTCTCTGTACTTTTGTTAACCGGAGAAAGTTGACATCAAGACAGTGACAGCTATGTGCGAGGATAAATGATTTGTTTGTATCATATTTCGGGTCTAGTTATAGGCCGGAGTCCTATCATTTGATAGGACTCCGACTCCAGCAAGAATGATAGGACTCCGGGACTCCGACTCCGACTCCATCAGCAACTCCGAATCATTTCAACTTTTGCTTTGTTGATGTAGTGTGGTTGACAATGCGGTTGTGTCAATTTTTGTGGTGGATTCCTCTCCACCTGAGAAAAAACTATTGTTTATTCTTGAAATTGTCTTAAAACGCATTAACTTTGTGGCAGTTTTCAATGCTTTGTGATGATTTATATGGTGATTTTAAAAGTTTGCATTGGAATGATTTATGGTATCATTCAACCACTTGGGAATATGTGCGGTTCAACTGATTTTATAAAGGAATAAGCTTTTACACAATAGCAGAAAGCCTTTACTGCATTATGATATCCAACTCAAGTAGGTTCATTTTATGAGCATTACGTAGACTTGTCGACATGTGCATGAAGGCCTTCATCGAAGATAGGTGAGCAGCAAGTGTGCTGTCTATTCATGGACTGCTATTTAGGCTATTACAAAGGCTAAAACAGCCGATGAAAATGCTTAGCATGATATTTTCAATTCGTTTTAGTCGGCAAGTAGCAGCGGCGATTATTGCCTCTCATTCCCAGGTAAAATCTAAAGATATTAAACTTATAATCAATAGGCAAATGCAGGTATTAGAAACATTTATTACAGCATGTAAAGAGGTTTTGATACGTGTATATTTGCTTATATTAGAAGGTGACACACATTTTTGGGATTAGTGTATATCAAAATATTTCATCGACTCATCCAAAACAAATCGAAGATTGATAGGTGGACATCGGATTATTGCAGTCAAAATTATATAATTCCAACGAAGAAAGATCACATTCTGTCTTACTCAAAGTAATGGATGTATGGAATCAATGATTGATTTATGGCGACAGCTATGATATTACTTTATTCAAAGGAATAAACACTGTTTACCTTAATTACCGTGAGAAATCGCCTCTGGTATGTGGTCATAAAAATAAAATAGATTTGACACATTAAATGATGCAATTACATTGACAAAAGAAAATTCTTCGGTATACCGGTACAAAGGTTCATGCGCTGATGTTTGAAGTTCTGAAGCTGACGTTTTTCCCTGCAGACATTCCCAACTCTAAGCGGTAGATCCTAACTAGAAGTAATGTGATAAATGTTTGAAATCAGCGATTGTGTGCATTGGTGCTTGACCATGATTAAACTGGCGAATTTCAGACCCTTAGAATGATTAAGAAAAATGTGGATGATAGCCTCAAATATTTGCCATGAAATCTTTCTCAGGAATTTGATAATTAAGTTCATATAGCTGAACATGGCAGAAACAGAAATCTAAATATTTGCTTTCTAAGGCAACTTGGTTTGATAATGTTGAGAATTTCATTTCTATCGATGCCCTATATCCGATGCACGATTTTTATTTTGACTGGTTACAAATATAGAGCAAAATTTCGGGCGGCATCAAGTTGCAGACACATTCTATGAAGTATTTATTGTAAATGTAACCAAAATTCACAAATCAATAGAAATTTTATGTATCTGTGTTCAAGAGTTAGTCGACCAAACCAAGAGATGATTTCATTTTGCTGATCCCGTGAAAAAAGCGATTTCTTCAGAAAGTGCATCCAAAATTCTTTGAGAGAAAACATTAAGCCGAGTGATGCGGTTACACAGTTGTCTATAAAGTTTCAGAGAGTGACCACAAGGTGGTTGACGCATTTCGAATAAAAAAAGTACTTAGAGCAAAGGGAATGCGGTGATTATAATTCTGAATACTTCCGCGAGGTCCATTACATGTCGACAACATTGGAGGGATGTTGATTTTAGGTAAATATCTGAAATTAGCTTCTGAAATTTGACTTGTCTGTCGATTATACAGTCCGTTTCATAAAAAGTGGATCATCCTAAAATTTGACTAAATAAAACATAAATATGATACAGAAAGCATTTTTCATTTTATTTCATGTCCCTAATATATTTAAATGTCCTTATATAATCTGATAAGCTATGATACAGTAACGGTTCTTAAGAAGCTAATATTTTGTGGCCCTACCCTTGTTGTCAATGACACTACCAATTCGTCTAGGCATTGATTCGATGATATCGTTGATTTTTGACTGATGTAACTTTCTCCACTCTCTTTTTAACAGTGACGTCAGTTGTGATACGCCATCTGTAGGTAACAGTGAACGACGAACGTTGCGTTTTAGAATACTCCATACATTTTCTATGGGATTCAGATCAGGAGAACGAGCTGGCCAAGATAATGTCCTAAGCCCTAATTGAGACTTGCATAAGTTGACTATACTACTCCTGTGACACGTAGCATTATCATCCATAAATAACCAAGTCGATGGATCACCAAGTTGATCTGTCATTTGGCCAATGTTCATTCGTAAAACATTCACATAGCGTTCAGAATTCATGGTTCCTTGCTGTGTGTGAAGTTCAGAGCGGCCATTGGTCCAAATGCCAGCCCAAATCAGTAGAGTCGCATCACCTTGTACACGTGGACGATGTAAATGTCTCGGAATTTCCTGATCAGATTTTATCCATAATCTCAATCGACCATCACTATCCTTCAGACGGACTGATGCCTCATCAGACCAGACAACCCAATCCCATTGATTTCGCCAGTGACAATGACTCATTGCCCATCTGAGACGTCTTTTTGTATGCTGATCTGATAATTCGATCTGAGAGGGCCTCTTACAGCTCTTGAAATTCGACTCAATAAGTCTTCTACGAATAGTGGACTTAGAAATAGACGAGTCTAGTGCAACCATCTCAGTTAACGAGAGACTTGGATCAACTTTAACAAATCTCAAAATTAGGCGGTCTCTACGTTTGGATGTTTTGCGTGGACGGCCAGAGCCCTCTTTACGACAGAGTCGAAAATCATCATTATGCCATCGATGCACATTTGTGTAAGGGACATTTAGTCGCTTGCTTGTAGCTTGCAAAGAAAACCCTAGTTCTAGCAAGGCTGACACTTTGCCTTTTGTGAATGCGATCTCGTTATTGTTCATTTGTGCTTTGTATTGTTTTCAACCGGTAAGAGATAGATTTCTAGCTGAAAGCAATCAGGAGTGCTGCCAACACCACCGCAACGAAGTCAGGAAGCTATGGAACATGAAGTCCAGTTAATCACATGTAGCAGTTACATTATTGTTGATGAATAATGGTGCTATACTGGCTCTGATTGACCGATTTTCTTTATTTTTGTTTTGCTTGATAGCTTTTGGCTTGTAGAACAACATATTACATAACAAAGGAAACAAATGTAATTTTATAAGAGTGAGGTATGATTTTGTGTAACATTGCTAAATGAAGATCAAATTATCTACTACTTTTTTATCTATAACAGGAAAACAACTCAATATTCATGCTTGAAATTTCCAACAATGATATTAGTAAGCACAACTGACATATCTTCCAAATTTCAGAGAAATTCGTTCAAGTTTGGCGGAGTTAGACAAAGTTGAAGTTAAGGCGATGTTTAAGGGTGATCCATTTTTATGAAACAATCTGTACTATGCTTGATTATTTTGCATGGGACTTCAAGCCGTGTGCATTGATTTGAAAAACGCGTACAATTTTGAGCGTATCAGTCGTATCTGGATCCTCTTCTTCAGTCATGTGAAATGCTTTTTTGTCTCAAAAATTATTTGTCTATGAGACGTGAAACAACAGTTAGTGGTTCATTCATATGCTGCCAGATGGAAGTTAAACTAATTTTCTGCAGGTCAGCTTTTAGCAATAAGTGCAGAAAAGATTGTTATTATAATTTAATTACTGATTGTAATTTATTTGCTGCAGCAATTTGAATGTAAAAAAATGAAAATTGTGTAAAGTAAAATTGTACCGCCATTCTTGAATCATGCTTCCTTGTTCGTAGTCAAAATGCATTTATCAATGAGTTAGCTGTCTGAAAGAGCGTAGTCGTTCTTATCTTTCATGCAGAGTAACAAAAATCCAAAATCCGAAAAGTTCCTATTACAGATTCCATTCACAGCAGCAAACATTGTCGTATTATTGATATAAGATCTAAAGGCAAACATTCTTTAAAATATCAATGTGCTCCACTTGATCTGCAATTAACAAAGCAAAGGTGCAGTGTACAGTGTAAAGTCAGAGACACACGTTTCATTTCCAATGACAATGCACCATTCCTATATAGCTCTATTTGATGTTATCCAATGGTATGTCATTCGGCTAAAAATTTGAGAACATTGATTTTCGGAATAGGATTATAAACATAAATGAAATCCATTGATGCTTGCTCTTTCCATATACAAATATCTCAAATTTTATCCTCTCATTCCAACGTACATCGTACCCTTTACAAGATTTTTCTCATGAAATACTTCGCAGCTTTTAGTACTCCAAATGAAATTGAAAATATACAATGTGCTTAGAATCCAATCTCGATCGTCGAAGTATTTTAAATGAGATTTCCCTGACGAATTTCCAAGCATGTGTTTTCCTTCGCTTAAACTTTTAATGGTTTGACCTTTTCATTTGGTAATTTATAAAGTCAATAAATAGCTCAGTTGATGCGTTGCGTTGTATGATGATATATTATGATAAATATGATTATATCTAGTGATGTAATTAGGGATGCCAAATCTAGGTTTGGATGAATAGCTGATGTTCGTAGAAATCGCATCGCGTGAAATAGGGGTAGACCACTGCAGTCAATTTTCCCGGTGCTTGTGTGTCGTTTATGTTACAAAATAATACAGAATAAGGTTATTCTTGAGTGCAACTAGTGCAAAAAAGACAGAAAATGTGATCAAAATTGGATGTTTCAAACAGAGACCATGATTTGAAATAACAAAATTGGTGTAATACTGGTATGAAAGTAAAACACGGAGCCTAGGTATTTTTCTGAGCAATTTTCATTTTCCAGATTTCAATTGCCGCAATCTTCATGCTGGATTCATATTTCTTTTCATTTCTAAGAAGTACCGCTTGCGCTGAAGCTAATTTTGCATGTATTTTTGATAGCAGTTGAATTTATTTAAAACTTCAATAGATTACTTGTGATTAATTTGATATGCAGCAGCATCTTTTAAAACCTTTCATCTGACAACCCTTGTACTTCAACTTTATCCACTAGACGAAATCAGTCAGAAAACTGAGAGAAATTGAATATACCTAGTCTAACTTCAATTCAAATTCAACATTATTCCCTACTCAGAGTACATTTTACACATCACCTTGCATCCATTACTCCATAACCCGCAGACTTTGTTCGAGATCTATAGTGCTAATCCATTCAGATTTCGTTTCAATGCATTTGAAATCATACACTTCACAGTCTGAGAGAGAAAGTTGATGGGACTTTAATTATATTTAGAGAATATGGAAAAGTCTTCGGTTGTGTCTTGATTGGTCGCATCGATCTGGTCCTATTTTCCAACTTATTTATTTAGGCCTAGATTGAATTCAGGTTGACAGTCGATAGATATATATCAAGTGGATGTACACCATTCCAAATATGATGATTGCGTCCCGATTCCATGAAACTTTCGTTGATTATTTCTTACTTTTCATCAGAAACAGTATGAATTCAGTGCATGAAACTTTTTCAATTCATTCCACAAATGTTCTGACTAACCTAACAATTCTATTATAAGGTTAATGAACATCCATTTATTGGAATTCCTAACTAATTCGATTGCAATCAAGTCAGAAAACGATCATACTAGGAAATGCCAACTAGTTCCAGTTGCAATAAAACTATGTCTATATTCCGAGCTGTTTTAATCTCCTATCTGATAGACATGTTAAATGTCGACGATGACTTTTCGATGTCATGAAATATCCTTACAATATCAAATTGACTGAAGTGATAGATAGAATAGAATTTTTTTTCCACGACAACACAACGGTCATGTATGGTTACATCATTGAATCAATGAAATACATTGGGGGAACAAAATTTTGTGAAGGGAGAGTTTAAAACGCTTATGGGTCGCTTGGTTGATGACTTCACAAGTTAACTCATTCCATTTCGAGATAGCGTGGACTGAAAAGCTATTCTCCCAAACTTTCCATTTTGTGATCGATGGATTTGTCAATGTCATTGAGTGACGGAGTCATGATCTTCGCAGATCTCCAATCCTCTCAAGATGAGAAGTTCACCTTCGATCATTCCAATCATCAGTTTGTGAACATAACACATATCAAGATAGATTCTTCTTTCCTTTACTGTAACAAGACTCAACATCCTCAGTCGATCTTCATAGTCTAATTCCTCCAGTCCTGCGCGTGTATTTACGTTGGACCACAGAATTAAATATTTTGTTTATCTGCTTCGATTCGAAATCGACGGCACATCGAGGAACTTAGTAAGTGGGCAAAGAGGAATCCCTAGTATCTTATGGAGATAGGATAAAAGTCGTGCGTCGCTTGCGGATTACTTTGAGTTCCAGCAAAGTGCTTCGATTGCCTGATTCAAAGACTCAGATTCGATGAACTGATTCGAAGAATTCTGATCATTGCGTACAAGTTTTCATAATGTTGGCCCTTCTGATCATTATTGAAAAAAAATAGCAGGCGTAAGAAAATCAGTTCACTTGATGATTTCACAATCGCCTTCTCAGCATTCCTCACTGCATAGTGCATACACTGAATCGAATGTAAACCAGTCAGCGATGTGTGTTTCGGTGTGTGCGAAGTGATATCACAGCACGCACGCATCTCTCAGTGGCTCTGGTGTCCTCTGCTGACAGCTTATTGTTTGCCCTTTCCAATAGCAAGCGATACACGAATTATCCATTCGAGAAGGAGCAAGTTGTCTAATTCTGTGATGTGCCATTTCGATATTAAGGTTAGATATGATTCTTCTATTCTAGGAAACCGAGATGAATCTAATTCTGTGCGTTGTACAGCTTCCAATGCATTTATTTCTTTCTGTAGATAGGGTGACCAAATGTTAGAAACATATTCAGTTATTGGTGGGACAATGTGCAGAACATACGCTTTAAGAATGTAGGATCTCTTGTTCTCAAACAACGCAAGAGTAAGTTCGACATTCTGCTTGCCCTGCTGACGACGACTTCAATATGCCTTTTAGAGGTTGGTTCAGAGCAATCATTAAAAAGATAGCCTTTTTAGTGATTTTATTGATTGATCCGATCCTGTTCTTAGAGCAATTGAAATTTGACCATATCCCAACGGTTCATATCGTAATTTTTGCTGCAGACCTCTAAAACTGATGCGGCTTTTTAGAAATTTTCCCGAAAAATCGAATATCTATCCCTGGCGACGTTTTGGGGATATTCACTTGATGTCTGCTCTGTTTGCTTTTTGGATTGACTTGACAAAAGGTGAGTACTCGAACCGTTGAAACGTTGGAAATAAATGAAACTTGTTTATACTCGGAAGCACATTAGGCACAGAGCCTTTCTTCCATGTGACCGAGTTGTCATTTATCCCACTTTCATTCGTTTTGTGCTGAGTATTTAGCAAAAATGTAGAGTGTACCTATTTATGTCTTATGTTTGACCTGACCAAGGCTTGAACCAAGGTCTCCTGGACGGAGACCGAACACTCTACCACAAGGCCACTGCGCCGGAACATAGACATCCGATCTTTTAATTTCTTCTCTTGACCTTGTATTAAATAAAATAAGTTGTTTCAGAGCAAAATTTTGCTAACATCAAAATTTAGGGGAATTCTACCACAATCGTTTGTCAAATTTGTACAATTTTGTTTTTGTCTTGCAACAACGCAATAATGACTTTCAAATCTGGAGATATCAGCAAAAGATAGACTCTATATTGTAACAGGTTTCCCTTCCTCTGAGTACCTTCGGTGCAACTATCAAAGAAATTCATTGAGAAATGCAGGAACGGCGCCATTTCTTCGGGAATATTCAGAGCCAGCATAGTTAACTAATTTCGGTCCGCGAATATTTCTGTTGTGATGGGTGAGATTTATTCTACATTCTTGCCGTCATCCAGTTATTATTTTTATTATTGATATCTAGTTTTTCAAGTTAATTAATTTTATCCTCATCTGTGCCATCAGCTGAGAATTACCGATGAAAATACTTTTTTAGCGACATATAACCAATTGATGGACACCATAAACTCGGTTCAGCATATTGATGAGAATGCATGTAGCAAAACATGCGCGATCAATGCTGACGATGCACTTTTTCAAATTCTAGTGGCGTTCTATTTACATTTACATTCTATTACTTTTCTCTCTTCTAATATGAGAAAAATAATCGAACTCTGTCATATATGCTTAAAGCGTGGCAATTTATTTATCTCAACGTATTTTTTGATCAGATCCAAGGGCGGTCGATGACAAAACGCACTGAATACCAATCCAATTTTCTTCAAGAAATTATGTAATAAACATTGATTTGTGCTTTAACTACTGGCGACTTCTTACTTGAACACAGTTCAAGTCTTCAAACAGTATTGATCATTGTCTCATGATCAATGTGACCATATCTAGCACAGAATTAGATTCATCTGCGCGCGCTTCGGTTTCCTAGAATGGAAGAATTGTATGTAACCTTAATATTAAAATGGCACATCACAGAATTAGACAACTTGCTCCTTCTCGAATGGATAATTCGTGTATCGCTTGCTATTGGAAATGGCAAACAATAAGCTGTCAGCAGAGGACACCAGAGCCACTGAGAGATGCGTGCGTGCTGTGATATCACTTCGCACACACCGAAACACACATCGCTGACTGGTTTACATTCGATTCAGTGTATGCACTATGCAGTGAGGAATGCTGAGAAGGCGATTGTGAAATCATCAAGTGAACTGATTTTCGTACGCTTGCTATTTTTTTTTATATTGATCGGAAGGGCCAGCATTATGTAGAGCATTTGTATGCAATGATCTGAATTCTTCGAATCTGAAGGAATTGTGGCAGTCGAAGCATTTTGCTGGAACTCACAATAATCCGCAAGCGACGCACAACTTTTTTGAGGCGTCAGGAATTCCCTCCCACACGACAGTGAGACGTCAGGAATTCACTCCCACACGACAATGAGACGTCACGAATTCCCTCCCACACGACAGTGAGACGTCAGGAATTCCCTCCCACACGACAATGAGACATTAGGAATTCCCTCCCACACGACAGTGAGACGTCAGGAATTCCCTCCCACACGACAGTGAGACGTCACGAATTCCCTCCCACACGACAATGAGACATCAGGAATTCCCTCCCACACGACAGTGAGACGTCAGGAATTCCCTCCCACACGACAATGAGACGTCACGAATTCCCTCCCACACGACAATGAGACATCAGGAATTCCCTCCCACACGACAGTGAGACGTCACGAATTCCCTCCCACACGACAGTGAGACGTCACGAATTCCCTCCCACACGACAGTGAGACGTCAGGAATTCCCTCCAACACGACAATGAGACATTAGGAATTCACTCCCACACGACAGTGAGACATCAGGAATTCCCTCCCACACGACAATGAGACATTAGGAATTCACTCCCACACGACAATGAGACATCAGGAATTCCCTCCCACACGACAATGAGACATCAGGAATTCCCTCCCACACGACAGTGAGACGTGAGGAATTCCCTCCCACACGACAATGAGACATCAGGAATTCCCTCCCACACGACAGTGAGACGTCAGGAATTCACTCCCACACGACAATGAGACATTAGGAATTCCCTCCCACACGACAGTGAGACGTCACGAATTCCCTCCCACACGACAATGAGACATCAGGAATTCACTCCCACACGACAATGAGACATCAGGAATTCCCTCCCACACGACAATGAGACGTCACGAATTCCCTCCCACACGACAATGAGACATCAGGAATTCCCTCCCACACGACAGTGAGACGTCAGGAATTCCCTCCCACACGACAGTGAGACGTCACGAATTCCCTCCCACACGACAGTGAGACGTCAGGAATTCCCTCCAACACGACAGTGAGACATCAGGAATTCCCTCCCACACGACAATGAGACATCAGGAATTCCCTCCCACACGACAGTGAGACGTGAGGAATTCCCTCCCACACGACAATGAGACATCAGGAATTCCCTCCCACACGACAATGAGACATCAGGAATTCACTCCCACACGACAATGAGACATTAGGAATTCCCTCCCACACGACAGTGAGACGTCACGAATTCCCTCCCACACGACAATGAGACATTAGGAATTCACTCCCACACGACAATGAGACATCAGGAATTCCCTCCCACACGACAGTGAGACGTCAGGAATTCCCTCCCACACGACAATGAGACGTCACGAATTCCCTCCCACACGACAGTGAGACGTCACGAATTCCCTCCCACACGACAATGAGACATCAGGAATTCACTCCCACACGACAATGAGACATTAGGAATTCCCTCCCACACGACAGTGAGACGTCACGAATTCCCTCCCACACGACAATGAGACATTAGGAATTCACTCCCACACGACAATGAGACATCAGAATTCCCTCCCACACGACAGTGAGACGTCAGGAATTCCCTCCCACACGACAGTGAGACGTCACGAATTCCCTCCCACACGACAGTGAGACGTCACGAATTCCCTCCCACACGACAGTGAGACGTCAGGAATTCCCTCCAACACGACAGTGAGACATTAGGAATTCCCTCCCACACGACAGTGAGACGTCAGGAATTCCGTCCCATACGACAGTGAGACACTAGGAATTCCCTCCCACACGACAGTGAGACATCAGGAATTCCCTCCCACACGACAATGAGACATTAGGCATTCCCTCCCACACGACAGTGAGACGTCAGGAATTCCCTCCCACACGACAGTGAGACATCAGGAATTCACTCCCACACGACAGTGAGACATCAGGAATTCCCTCCCACACGACAAGGAGACATTAGGAATTCCCTCCCACACGACAGTGAGACATCAGGAATTCCCTCCCACACGACAATGAGACATTAGGAATTCACTCCCACACGACAATGAGACATTAGGAATTCCCTCACACACGACAGTGAGACGTCACGAATTCCCTCCCACACGACAGTGAGACGTCAGGAATTCCCTCCCACACGACAGTGAGACATCAGGAATTCACTCCCACACGACAGTGAGACGTCAGGAATTCCCTCCCACACGACAATGAGACATCAGGAATTCCCTCCCACACGACAATGAGACATTAGGAATTCACTCCCACACGACAGTGAGACATCAGGAATTCCCTCCCACACGACAATGAGACATCAGGAATTCACTCCCACACGACAATGAGACATCAGGAATTCACTCCCACACGACAATGAGACATTAGGCATTCCGATTCAAAAATGTTTTTATGTTTTTATATTTCGTGCATTTAAGTAGTAGTGCATATTCATGATTTGTTTTAAATATCATTTGAAATTGCGATAATTAATACTGTCTGTCGTAAATTTCAGATGATTTATGGTAGGGCTAAGTTATATTTCCGAAAATGTTTGCAAAATCTTCTCAGTATATTTTGTATGTCAAAACCACATTCTTTGAATTATCAGGGTGTCTTTTGGCTTGAATATATCTCAATTTCATTTGATTTAAACCGCTTGATAAAAAAAATCATACATTCTAGGTATCGGTTGGCTATATCAATTCATCATATTTCGCGGGAATCTGGGATTTGGCTTTATGAATTCTAGCGTTAATCAAGTTGATGACCTCTAAATAATGATATTTCATTCCATCCTTCATGACATTGCAAAAGAATGTCATTGTCGTTAATGGTAGGAACATGTCTTAGTGATTGCTAAGCAATCAAACTTATTATTTCAGTTCTTGTAGACACATATACAGTAGAATCACACACACACACACACACAAATCAGCGAGAAATAAACTAAGAAATGATTAACGTTCGGATTATTCATTTCAATCAATATATTGCATCGCATTGCATCGTGTAATAGAGCATAGCAACTAGACATTCGATGGTGTCCTCAATTAGGTAATTACACTGATTCATGCAAAACTAAGAAATCAAAGAAAAACAAGGTTCGAACTTTCTGTTAAACCTC
Organism: Prostheceraeus crozeri; assembly: GCA_907163375.1. Classification (NCBI taxonomy): domain Eukaryota; kingdom Metazoa; phylum Platyhelminthes; order Polycladida; family Euryleptidae; genus Prostheceraeus; species Prostheceraeus crozeri. The sequence continues at coordinate 208,574 of CAJQUW010005424.1, read as the reverse complement.
CTGCGAAATTATTATTAGCGTTATTTTTGCTGCCTCATTCTATAATTTGTGGAGCACCATTATCTCAACGTTTTGAAAAGTTTGAATTTGGGAGAATGCCAGTAGATCTTTGCAGCTGCAACAATGGAATGTTCACAAATGATGAGCGCGCTTGTGCATTTTTGTGAGCCTACAGCAGCAAGGTCTATTGAAATTGACGCTCATTTGTTTCTTTAAATCCCTGGTGAGATTTATGAATTCAAGCGTTGAAATAATTCGGCCGGCTTCAGGTTGAGAATTTTAACATTTGCTCAACTCATTTGCTATTTTTCAGCTGTTATTTTCGAGTGTTTCATTCAGTCATTCACTTCTACGGTCACATCATGCAGAATCACTCTGAATATGGTTGAATCTATTAGAAATATTATACAAGTGCATACAATGCCGAAAGTTTGAATTAGAAAGTTTGATTCATTTCGTCATTTACACTATTTCACCCAGGCGATTTTCAACTTTTAATATCTGGGGGAGGGGGAGGGTGGGCTCCTGTTTGGTGTTCCTATGAAATAATCGTTCCCAAAATTGCGGACTAGCCACAATTGATGTATGAGTGCTTCAGTGGTGTCATCAGTTTTTACCAGCTCAAGTCATCTTGCTGCTATTAATGGCAATAGATGTTCAAGTATCTGTTTGAAATTGATGGCAGATGATGTCGATAAACAATCAGATCTGATCAGTTATCGCATAGAAGCGCCCGTTGTGAGTAGTTTTGATTGCATTAGGCCAGTTTATCGACGGCGCTGAATACAACTCAAATGGAGACTTTCGAATGTAAAATGTGTAAAGGCTGATGCTATCTTACAGTTACATATCGTACAGAAAAATAACAGTAAATGCTCATCCAAATAATTTACTGCATTAATGCATCAAATATTGTGAGGCATCATAATTTGTCCATTTCTTGACTTGGAATTCACTATTTCTAGCAAAAAGCTGATAATGCTACTTGTGAATCTGTTGTGAGTTGTGTTTGCATGATGTTATTTTTATTCAGGTGACAGTTGCATAGACAGGTCAGTTTAGCCCGCGAAGTTAATGTGAAATAACCGCTTAATCAATGGTGGTTTTGGTCCATTGACGTCTTCCGTCATCTTTGATTTGGCTTATTAACCCTCAGAGACCTGAGCTTTTCACCAGTGGACCCCTTTAACATATTCTTAGTTTACCTGCTTAAATCGAAATCAAAACATTAGGAAAGTTGATTTTAAGTAAAACAATGATGTTTGCGTGTAGCAGGTCGGTATAACGAATCCCTTTAGTGACTTTCAGCCTTCTCAGTAAACACGTGCGAAAATATGGTGTTTTTGTAAGTCAACAACATTTAGTACAGCATCATTTGTACTAGGAGGCGGCTTTACGATATTTTGTGTCACCATAAAGCCTCAGATAGTTGATTTTGATGAAATTGATTTAATTCATGCAGCTAATCCTTTCCATTTGTACATTCCTTCAAATTTATCCAAAGCTATCAGAATTAGACCTAAAATGAGTCAAAATTGCTGTACTTCAAGAACCAAAAACAGCTGTGGAGATCTCAAACTTATCATTACTGCTGTGAAAAGTTTGTCATCAATCAGTTTTTGGTGCTCAACTATGAATATAATGATAGCTTTCATTTCGGACATCGATTTATGTCGAGTTGTTCATATAGGCCAACCAGTCACGCGAGATCATGTGTGAAAGCAAAATATTCACATTTTGCGATCTTCCAATACATTGCTCATCTACGAGCATGATGCAAACAATGAATAAATGACTTCCATTCTTTATGCACCATTGGGGATATGTTCGAAATCATTTTTCATCTAATTACAAAAATTTTGTGATGGAATTTCTACACCCTCTGAGACCTGAGGGGGGTCCAGTGGACCCCTTGGCCTATCTGGCATACTTCTACTGATTCAATTGAAATGAAATAACACATGCAGATTCACTGTCAGAAATGATGATTTTGTATGGTCTTGAGTGGTTGATATATCGTCAGCGTAAAAAATGAAATAGAAAAATGTGGCTCCGGGGTCCACTGGACCCCCCCCGCAAGTCTCTGAGGGTTAATGCGACAATGCTGTCTCAGAGTCGAAGAAGTATTTCTTCAATGTAATTATCATAGAAAGCATCTCCAGATTATGTGCCATCATATGAGGCAACGCTAACACGCTACGTGTCAATGATACCGTTACTTCACTGCAAAATCCGATTCAGTCAGCCTCAGTTATCCACCACTAGGATGACGCTTATCGATTTTTGTACGATTGCCTAAAGAATGCGTTGTTCCAATTGGTTCGCTCAGTTGACTTGCCACTGTACATGTATTGTTGTATACCTAAGCAACACCATTCATATTTTTTTGCTTTTCTAGATGTATCGTAGTTACGAATACTATGGAGCTGATCATAAAAAACCCACCTAAATTTCACTGAAATTCAATCGATCTTCATGCTTCCAATCATGCTGCATTCATCGGGAGCTTGCACTCTCAGCTCTAAATTTAGCTACGATAGACTTGTATCCGTTATTGTATTTTTGAGCAGTGCTCAAAATATAAAATCACTCTACAATCTACATGTATTTACAAGTTGCAATTTTTTGATAGAAAAACATGTGAGCATGATCATTGTTCAAGATTGCCATAGATGCAATCGCAGATGAATGATCATGTTTATCATACCTTCTTATGCAAATTGTCAACAGTGTATGAATTGATTAAGATTCTTACATGTAATTTGATCCAACTTCGATTGGTCCTCAGAATTACGTGGAAACTACAGTAAGTCACGAAAAGTCAGAGTCTCAGTTGTTATAGTTATTGACCAATGTCAAAAAAATGTGCATGAGTCACCATGGAGCCCCGCGGGTTAAGATAGGGCTAGGCATGTTATTTCAGAATCACACTAGCAGGCAGCTGCCTCTTGAATTTGTTGACCAGGCAAGGTATGGGTGCTGAAGTGATCGAGGCGCATCCGAGAAGTAGAAACAGAAACTGTCTTGAAAGCTAAACAGAGAGAGTTTTATGGAGAAGTTTATGAGATTCATGGGATTTTGCTTTAATTAAAGCAAATGTACACTTCATATAATGTATAATGAAAAGACGCAAATCTTATCCGCCCTTACGAAGGCATGTGTTCCATGCAATTCGAATAAACGCAGAAACATGCTTAAAATAGACACCTCTCTCGCATCCGGAGACTTTGATCTCAGCACAACGTTTGGCCAAGTTGATCGGATATGCAGCCTTTTATTGCATTTTATTTGTAACCACCATTGACTTTTGTAATGAAAAAGATAAAAAGAAAGTGACTTGAATAGGTCAATCAATGATGTGATACAGTTCAGACAATTCAATCAAGTTACACAATTTATGGATTTTTTTCAACACAGATTTACACTTATCGTTTATGACTTGATACGAGAGAAACATTGGAGTAGGTGCATGCACAGAAAGTGGGACAACTACAAGGTATTTTAGGCCAATTCTATTAACTTAAAATATATGAAAAGAGCTTCAATGCTTCGATACACGGTATCGACGTTGCGGCTGTGCACGTATATATCGTATAATATATTCTTGCTTTAATAATTTGATTCACAATGTCTGACAATGAGGAAGCTTTTCTTTCAAATATGATGCGTAATTTCGTTGAACAGTATCTATTCATTATTTACGTGTACATGTATTTTGCGCGAAATGCCAAACTGCTATAGAACAGACCTCTGAGATTGCAGTCAATTGATGTATCAGTCGATGATCTATTGCCATATGAAGTTTCTACGTAAGTCATGAAATCAAATTGCTTTATATTTCCTTAATTGTTTGAATCTGCAGGATTGTCAGAGCGCAAAAGCATTGATCGTTTGCTGTTTCCGTTTGGTAATGAATTTTAAGAACAGTTTGACAATCACGCTTCTAGCTTCCTGGAGAGGACGACACTGTCATTAAAGAAATCAAAATTTGAGAAATTATTCTTTGTTTTGTTGTTAGAATTAATTTCTCACTAACATGATTATTTTCTATCTCTGGCAAAGGACGCCGTCATTAAAAGTCAGATATTCGAATTCTGACATAAATGAGCAATACAATTCTTTAAAGTGGATTGGAAATGTGATTAGAAATATAGATAATTCTGAAGGAGAAGTCTTGCTATTGAAGAACTCAGTTCATTCAGCGGATAAGTGTACAAGCACTGATTGTAATTTAGAAATCTATCGACACAACCAATCCTTTTTTGTCCAAGTCGTTTCAAATAGTTGCAGTTGTCATGTTTAGAATAATTATTATTCCTATAGTCTACATCCATAGATGCAAATGTTGACAAAAATATAAAAGATAGAGTCGCAGAACCAAGCATACGTTCCGTCTATCAATATTTGAATGTAAACTGAACACTTTTTAAAAAACAAATGCATTGTTTCAAAGAAATTAAGCTTTTTTTTATAGACCCATCTGACTCAAAACAAAAGCAATTAATAGATTGCCAACTATAAACCTTTAAACTAAAGACCTGCATTGACACATTGCAAACATTATGATGGCTCTTTGGCAAATACAAGGATTGCTGTCAACGTGACGAAAATCAGTTTTCAGCTTTTCATAGCCGGATAATTCCGGAGACCGAGCCTGAATCAACCTCGCTTCCCAAAACGCACATTCACCACTGTCCTGAGGACCCTTCAAGATAGAAACCGTAAAATCATCACCACTCTCACAACTACAATCACTACGGACATGCGCACTCAAAGCAAACTTGTCATCACCCTTATTTACACTGCGACAATGTTCTTGGTATCCAGCTTAAAGCTTTTCGATGATTTACCGAAATAACTACCGTTACATATTTTGCATTTAATTTCTTAACGTCACATTAACGTCACCAAAGAATGCAATCAAGACGTTCGGATGTTCGCTTTTGCTGATCCAGGAATGATGACTACAATTTGTGCACCAATCACAGTCGTCCTTAGCGAGTCCATCAACCAATGGTGAATTTTAATCCAACTGAAAAGCATATTGATCAAACATTGCCGTTCTAAATGAACATGCAGCTGACCATGATGTTAAAATGAATTGTTATCTATATTGCCTGCATGTAAAGTAGTCGTCTCATGATCGCAATAGCCTTAGCAAGCGAAGAAAGAGTATTATCCTCCTATTGAACTAAATAGATGGGCATGCTCATTTCTGTATTGCATGGTTTACTGTGAACGTTTCCGGTTATGCACCGGATATCCACCTAACTTGTACATGTTATTAGTATTCGCATTTTTTCTCATTTTCATTTAAAAAGACAATTGTTTGGCAAATGAATATCGTATTATCGGTAATACGTTATCTGAAAGCCAAATATGTGCAGCTATGCGCAATTATGAAATGTTTCTTTTTTTTAAGATTTAGTGATGGTGAACTGGAGCTGTGATTGCATGCCACAAAAGAGGAAATCGGCTTTCCATGGAAAAAACGGCATCTTGACACGATCTATGTGTCATTTCAACATGTCGACATGACGTGTATTTGCTACTTGCACACAATAGATGGTCGGAACGTTCTCATGTCCATTTTTTTTAAACCGCTATGATGTGATATTAAAGATCAATCTTTAAACACTCGATGTATGTACAGTCACGCCACTTCTCGAGAAAGCACACCAGTAGATTGTACGAGAGATAAAGTGTAAATAGAAGTGGCGTAATCTGTTTATTAAAAGTCTGCTATTATACTATACAAGTACATAGAGCACTGGTTTGTAAAATTCGATCTCAGAGTGAAGCAAAAAGATTTTACTATCATTACGGAGAGTAACAAAAGTGGTATAGAGCGGTACGTGTGCTGCAAACATTCCATCATTGCAAACTTCATGTATAGAAAAGTTATTAATAGAAGGTCACGAATTATCGATAACAAGCTTTGATCAAATCATAGTCTATTGTTTAGGTTCAAGAGTCGAGAAATCATTTTTATCATAAAAATGCCATTGGCATAGTTGCAAATACCACTATGCAAACAGCTAATTGCACGCAAATGATCTATAAAACCACTTACTGATACATCGGGTTCAGACAACGTGCATGTTCGACTACAATGTTGAAAATGCTGAATATCAAGGGAATTTTATGATCCGTTTTATAATGGAAGTCTTCATGAAAAAGTCGACATCTTTTTGTGCTTTCTTGGCTGAAATTTCATATTTCTAATTCATGAAAGCAAGCGCAAGTCATCGAATTGCCAATGTGACAAATATTACCTCCCCAAGGCTGTCATAACACGGACAATCTGTAAAATACTATCATTTCCTTCTGCTTTGCTATCATAATCAGTCAATTCCGTTGTAATTTCTTCAAAACTGCATAAATGTGTATATCTCACACTTTGAAACAATTCCGACTGTATCTCCCTCGAGTTCATTTAATAAAATCGAAAGTGAACACACATTGGGGAATTAATAAATGCCGAGTTATTACTCTACCAAACATACTTACTCTATGATTCACATGCACAGTTTTCTCAAAATTTCCTAGAAAATTACATAAGATTTTTGAATCCGACCATGCAATTTTCAAAATAGTTATTATTGACGTTCTTTTAAAACGAACTTCGCATTTGTTTTACACTGCATTGATGTACAATGAAGTATAATTTGCTCGGTTAGTGGTCATGTCCATCAAAGACATCGCTAAAATCATTGAACAAACACTAGCATCATGGCGGTCATATAAGCTTCCCTAACACAAAGGCTTTATCATCTCCCTAAAAATGATAACTTCTGAACAGAGCAGATCAAGCGAAACGACTTCTGTGAGACATAACACAATTTGCAAAGCATTTTATCGGCGGGATAAGTTCACTTATAACATGTAAATTTCATTAGCAAGCATGTGTCACAATTACAGCTCGAATAACACCCCATGTGTTTGCACATTTCGAATTATGAGCACTTATTTTTGCAAATATATATGCAGGTATATTTGCTATGTACATAGATAAACATTCATCATTTAATCAGAACTTCAGACTGTGTGAAAATGTGTCTAACTTAAACCAACGGGCCGAAAATGAAAAATTGCTCTTGGCCGAAAAATCCTGCTTGGTTCCTACTATAATTCAATTTTTGATGTGATATATACACGTATTCAGTCTTTGATGTGTGGATTACTGAATGACAGGTGTATGACAGGTGTCAAATACTGAATTCAGCACATTTCCAAGAATGTCGTGAATTCAATCTATCACGCTTGACGTGGCGTAATGTAAATATTCGCTTTCAATTACCTTGATAGTGATGATACAACACATAATCATCAATTGAAATTAAGAAATGGTGAATGTAATTAATACAGATTTACATAGATTGACATGTATAAATATGACGTGTATAATTGACATGTATTGGCTCATAAAAATAGCAAGATATAGCAGATCGTATTCCAGTAGAAAGTTATTATTCAATAAATTGACAATGTGCATGGAATTCAGTTGCTCTTAATTAATATACAGATGTCAAGACCGTATGGTCGAAACGTGTACAAGCTAGGTTTTCTCTTGTAGTTTGTAAGGCTGTCTGCACACATCAGGACCGTTGACTTTTATTGATGTATGTATTTACAATTTTTGTTTGAATTGAAAAGAGATGACATTCTAAAAGATAATTAGGAAACGTTAATGCTGCCATGCTTATAATTTTTATTTATATATGATTTAGAGAAACTTCAAGCAACCACCAGAATGACATCTGTTAAAGCCGTTTGATCTGAAAAATTACTGATTTCTGGTTTACTAAACTAAACATGACGTTTTCAAGCAGAATGTTCGTCTTTTACAATCCAAACCCTCGATTAATTTAATTTTTTAAAAGATTGTCTTTCATGTTATGTCTTCACGTTCTAAATCTTTTATCGGTGTTCGACTACTAAATGCATTTGAAGATATTCTTCAAAGAGATTCGTTCATGTTTAAAGCCATATTTTTCCATGGCCGCAAGACACAAATTCCTCCAATTAATTTAATGAGATCAAATGAAGTCATTTGAAGATATGAGCTCGTTCAGCGTTTGATTATTCAGACCGCTGTCATGTATCTGCAGCTGAAGAAATTGTCTTTTAATTTTTCCATGAACAGAAAAATGATATAATAGTTCTAGCGTCAGCAGAATGGGCATGGGGCCAATGGTTGGGCCAGGACCTCGATTTTTAGAAACAGGAACAAGGGCGTGTGCCGAGCTGTCGATTATTTTATTACTTTACTTTTGGCTGATTTGTGATTTGATGCGCAATCGGATTTAATTTGCTCGGTTTGTAATCAGGTCTGTCATTGCTATAGTGCTAATATCATGAGACACTTTTGATTGAGATATCAGGTTACCTGATGCACGCGGATATTCATCTCCCTAAGAATGGATGTGAATACTAACGCGTTCTTCACACAACAAGTCATGAGCAACGATTTCTGCAAGGTATGACAATTTCCGCAGTATTTATTGGCATGATAAGTCATTAACAACACATCTATTTGCCTTTGCAGGTGTGAGTCATAATTACGGCTAGAAAAGCTAACATGCGTTTTAATATTTCGAATCATGAATGCGCAATTTGCGAGCATACTAATGCTTTATAGCTGAGGTTGAGGTTGAAAGTTGTAAATCAAAGCAAGGAATTCAGTACGCGCACTTGCTGTTGCATCTGCATTCAGATGATAACTAACTCCGAATAAAAACGGGGCGCGGCCCGGCATCTGGTTTCTAAGTTGTAAGTCCAGGTTTCTGCCCGAAAAGTTAAAGGGCTGAAAGCTTATCGAAAATTACCAATTCGACAGTATTAGGTTAGTCAGTTTATGTTCCGAAATCCCATCGTTCATGACAAATTGCAATTTTAGCTGCAGTAATGCGCATAACGCAGAATTGTATTTTCAATTCATCTCACTTGAACTCCTATTTCAAATTTTCTATTGCAGAATCTTCAATGCGCAAGCTGAGTCATTTTCACTTTAAAAAGTAAAAATAAGAGATAAATTGCCATCGTTTTCTAGTGAAGCCATATACATACGTGTATGTACTTAGCAATATCATAATAGTCCACGCAGTTGTCTCTTTACAAATTTATCTAATCCAGCACCAAAAATAGCTAATTGATGCCTTGTTGAGTCTTAATAAAAGCTGCAACTAGCGCTCCAGAAAATGGATTCCTTTATTGACAGAAAGTCATATACTTTAATCTCAGTATTGGTGTTTCTATGAATGCAATATATGAGAAGATTGAACCAACTTACGCTCGTAAAGCATCTAACTTCCTTTTCTTGATCAAAAATAACCTTGCAGATTAGAAAGTTGTCTCGGATTCAGTTTAGTAATTTAGTCCCCTCGTCTGTCGTTTGCACTCATGTATTATCAAAACGCCACACGGCTAATTTCCAAGTTAGTACTTCAGAAGGTTCAGATTTTTATAATGAATCTCAAAATTCTATTTGAGAAAGTAGGAATCTCTATCTATCTTCGTCTTCATTTGAAAGTAGTGTCATAAAATGCATGGTAAATCAAAATGTTTGCAGTTTTTTCTTGGTTTGTCACGAATTTACTATTTTCTTTCTTCAGTCGCTATAAACGGAATTGATAACTATTAATATCCATAACTTTCATTTTCTTACAATTCAAGAACTTTGCTGCTTTGAGCTTTTTTGATGGTTAGCAGATTGAAAATAGAAAAGTCACCGTGTTTACGTTGTATTCGTACATATACGCTTTTAACAATCGACTTTATATCAAGTCAAAATTGCTTTAGATTCTTTAATACTCACTAATACCCAATTTTGATATAATTTTTAATAACGTGATTTCTTACATATGAATCTTTACCAAAATCTCCGAATTTCATGCCCTAAAAAGATTGTAGCCATTTAAAACAAAGAAATTACACACGATGAATTTTGCGATTAATCATGAATGATGAATGACCTCTCATTCCTAGCTACTTTTCATTTACACATTATCAAAGTAATTTTTATAAATGTCCAGTAATCAAGCTGTGGAACATCATGCTTTTCTGCTTTGTTTTCCGATTTGGAGATTTCATTCTGAATACTCCTATCAATTTTTTGCTCTTAAGAAATTAAATTTGTAGTAGAATTCCTATTTTGGTTATCAGGAAAGCTAGAAATATTCCGTCTTTCGACTGCTTTATATCTCTTGAGATTTCATGACTTTTCTAATGAGTTTCCTATTATATTTTTTACACAGAATTTAATGACAGGATCTGTTTACATATGGGAAACGCAACAAGTGATCTGATGATCTATTTATCTTTGACATAAGGAACATATTCATTCACCATATCATTACCTGTATTTTGTTTGGTGTGTCACCCTGTGTGGGACCCGTTCTGGGTTGTGTGTTCTGTTAGCGGGGTCAAAACAACACTTAGACGAGTACCTGCTGATGACTGACGGACTGCATTTTATATCCCTTAATCGGTAACTGAAGTCGATGTATTGTAATTCAAATGAAGAAATGTGGAATTACATGAAGTACTATAGACGGATGAAGAAACTGGCGAAGAAATAGTATTTTCCATGTGTAGTCTTAGGTATAGTGTGTATAGTTTCATTGCTTTCGGTGTAGTAGAGTGTCATTGTAATTCTATTGTTTACCTCCATTATCCACTTTCCACTTATCCACTTTGTGTAGTGTCAGATATAGTTCACTTGTAATCAGTGTAGTAGCATCGTTGTATTTCATATTTTACCTCCACTTTTCAATTTTTATTCATCGGTTCCTGTTGTTTTATAATATCCATTTTTTAATTTCCTTAACCTATGGTGACCATTGTCTTATTCTATTTCCACTATCAGCATCTGTAGTCGGTACAGTATATTAGAAGTCTGTTTTGAACGTGTATACGGCAGTGTTTGGAATCTATGGTATTAGTATTTCATCAAGCAAGAATGAGTAGTACAAGTCTTAAGATTTCCATTGATCAATTTTAATTCGTTGCCACGAGAAAGCTACATTGAGTTCTTTTAAGAACTGATTAATCCAATGTTACAGTAGCATTGCCTTTGTACACTTGCGGATTGGAGAACGCCATCAGTCCTCCTTAGGACTACTTTAACTAATAATTTAAATTAGTAAGCATTATATTCTATTATAAATGGCTACTGGGATGACTTTCATCATCGTATGAGAACTAATCATCTGGTAGGGCTTCGCGATGACTTGACAGTTGTGATCCTGACAATGATCCCAATGGGCGTGGGTGAGCTTTCGATGCACAACATATGGCCCAGTCTGGAACCATCATGATTGCTGATGCAATTTTGTGCTTTCGATGCCCAAAGAAAGCTCTTCAAAACGAACTTGTCGGCTTTGACTTTTCTTGATATCCGACTTTGACCAGCACAACAGTGGTTCTAAATTCTTCGAAAGACCATATATTCATTTGCAATTTTAATGTCCTGCGATAATTGCTACCAATCAGGCGTTTTAAGAATCTACATACGTATAATAACTTTGTTAAAATACAGTTGAAGAGCTAGCAGCTCACATTTTCTTAATATGCACTTATCTTGTATGTTGAAGTGAATTTTGCACTTAGCGACTTTTTATAATGGTCGTGTAATTCGTCACCTGCTTTTATCTGAAGTCATATGATATGCTTTGCTCACTTAACACAACAGTCTGTCGGTATTCCTGACTTCACTTTGTTCATATATCTGTAGTGCATGTATGTATTGTTCGAAGATAATAGAAACCATTTTTCCTGATTTTCTATTGATAACGTTGCAGATCCAGGCGCCAGACAATACCAACAACCAATTGACATTTCAGAATTGAATTTGATTGTAGAGTGTAGAGAAGATTTTACTTTTTTTTGATATCAAACACTTCCGATTGACATTCAACGAATTAACAGAATTTTACAGATGATCTTATTTTGTCAATTATATTAGCAACACGCGTTCAAAATTATGTGCCTTCTAATCGTGTACGTGTAGCGGCTATTGAATACGCTAGCATTTTACTTTACCATGAATAGTCTGTTTTTGATAGAAATCTGCAATATATGGTAACAGCGTTTGAACCTGAGAATAAATAGAGCCTGGTGGAACAAAATTTTATTTTTCAAAATGATGCGGAAATGTTGACAAGATTATTTCATTCATTCTCCGCAGAGAAATATGTTCATTGCTTGTATTCAAAGAAGCGTGTACCAAGAGTAAATGTTAAAGTAATCGAACTGAAAATGGGGATTTCATGAGGGTTTGGATAATGTGTTCCATATTAACCGAAATTCACCATTAAGGCACTGCGCATAAGGCAATGCACAGACAAAGGCCGATCCTGCTTCTTTGCACAAAATTTTGACCTTCTTATCCACATCAATATCAAATAGCACTTTTCATTACTTCAGCAGATTATTGCCCTCTTAAATCTGAAGCGGAAAATGTTTAATATAAGAGAATTTCTATAATCAGTCACTACATGATATTACGTACACAATGGCTCATTTCCAATGTTCGTTTTATATGGGCGTTTGCCCCCCCCCAAGACTTTTCTTAATATCTTTTGTGGCCACCAGATTTCTAGTAGCTTACTTTCTACGCACTTTGCACATTTTTAACAGAAGAAGGATGAGTTTGGCACAATACTTTTGGCGTGAGATCTTATTCAGAATTTGAATGTTTGGAATATTTTGGTTGATATCAGTATATATTCACTTTTAATGTATATTGCAATATGAATTCTTGATTAAATAAGTTGAGATTACATAAAGGATTCTTCCTATCAATATAAAGATATTCACAAATGTAAAGTTTTTTTTTAATTTGAATTTTCTTCTTTTCATGTGTGTATGTTTGAAATTTGAAATTCAAATATGATTTTTTATTATTTTTGTACTTATTAGTTGTGCATCTAATCAGCAGCAATTGAAAACTTTCAGAATCATGTTGCTTTTAGCCTCAGTGTCTCGATAAAATTTCAACGAACTTGGCTGTCTCTTCACCTGCAGAAACTAAATACTTAAATGTGCGATTTCAGTTGAACTGAAAGTCTGAATTACTTGACCTTTGACCTCATCTATTGCAATGATGCAATCTCATAACGATTAGTAATCATCGTTTTATTAACCAACTTGACCAGATCTTTTCATTGGTGTATGGTTAATTAGTTTTTGTTGTCATTTTCCATTTCAAATAGTGATCTAATGAAATTTGGTTGAAAATTGGCGTCTTTTTTAATATTTGACCTTCACCTCAACCCACGGATGATCTTAAAGATTAAAGTGATGCTGCTTTTCTTAATCTCCATTCAATGCCCATTCGAGTAATGTGTGGTTTGGCAAAATTGGTGTAATAGTTTGGAAGATCAGCAGGGGGGGGTGGTTGAGCCACTGAGGCGCGTTCGGAAAAAAAACCCCAGTGCGAGGGTTAGCTAAATAACACTTTTCATTGCTTCAGCAGATTATTGCTCCCTACTGAAATTTGAAGCGGAAAATGTTTGAAATAAGAGAATTTCCATAATCTGTCACAATACAGCCAATATTCTCAGAATATGTGCGCATACCCACGTGCATCAGAATTACATGTTTGTCTATATACGTGTGGCAATTCTGATATTGCGCTGTTCATTGCTACTCCCATATCTGCGCTCCATACACCATAAGGTTGCTCTTCCATCATTCCTCGCTGTGACTCTGCTCTTTACATTCTTTGCTATAATTAAATATACTGTGTCGTTTTTGTGTTTGTGATTCCTTTTAGCACTATGCAGCAATCAGAATCGAATGACAAACTATGTATAGATAATGTCAAATGAAAAAAGCATTTCAAGCATCATGATCGAACTTTAAAAACGTGATGTGTATCGATAAACTTTCACTTCATTTCATTTTGTTTCATTTCCTCTTGATTTCGACAGATATCTTATCTGAAAAATCGAGGCAGTATCGGAATCATTGTTGACACTAAGCTTCTGTACTGACATAACGCAGAAACTGTCTGTCAAAACTTTGCGTTATAGGCATCTCAGCGGATTAAAGTCATGAAATTTCAGGAAACTAATGTAATCAACAACTGATGAAACTACACTGTACTATCTCAACCTGAATTCAGTCAGAAAATATCTTTAAAACAACAAAAGTAATACATTAATCGATAGAGCTCTCAACCTTTGTGTTTGATAAAGGTTTCCAACCTCATTGTCTTTCTGCCATGTGATCCCGAGTCGCAGGTAGAGAACGCGCCAGTAAGAGGCACAACGATTCCGCCGAACGGTTGTAAAAAAATTGGTCTATTAGAGGCTTAACGGCACATCGCCAGACTTTTTGATTCCAGACCCTTTGATCAAGCGTTTTGCCATGGACAGAGGTCCCTGACCCGAAAGGTCAGACTACATGCCTTATATTTTACTTTTATTGATAATATTCATACCTGGAGAAGATTAGGGTTTTGCATTCTTTACTGAATTCTGGTTCCCCACCATCTGTCATATAAGGTCTGATTCTGTCAGCGCCGTCCAATCGCTGATAATAAGTGACGCTAAATTTCATTGGCCCTTGAGTCGCCTCCCAAATTTCTAAAGCCTGTCCTCCTTCAAAATCGCTTCGCTGGTCGGATCGCACGATCGCTGAATGAATAATGCGTGCATTTCACCTGTTTATTTCGTCCCTTACGTCACTGCAAGATAAGGCAATAGTGTCATATTTCCAGTAGATAACTGTTTCGCTACTGCTTTATTCTTCGCACCATACACAGTGATCATTTTTGGTCAACGTGCTCCTGAAACAAAAATACCTCCTTGTGACTTTGCTTCATCTCCAGAGAATGAAGAAGCGACGTACACAAAACCTGACAGCAACGGTCGTTAATAATTTATTCTCTTCGACCTTTATTCTCAACAAGGTCGTTAATAAGTGAAGGAGTGATGTGGTTTGCGAAAGTGATCAATATATAGATTTCTACGGAAGTTGGATAACTCGAAAATGACTGATGCATATCATGGCAAGGATTTGAAAGATAGCAGAGCGACCGAGCGACGAAGTGATATTAATGGAAACCAGACTTTATTCTCCCCTTCAGTTTAGCTTCGGAAGTTCTATTCATTGACTTTCCGAAGTTTGTTTGAGACTTTTTTCAGGCAAAACAGTTTCATTATACCCATGTCTTTGGCTACAGAGCGCCATATGAGGACATTTAAAGATAGGACATGCTTTACTATAGTACAGCATAGTCCCTGTACTTATAACTTGAATATTTATGAACTTGCGACTATCCCACAGAGATTAAGGGAAAGGTATTTGTCATAATACTTATAGCCTACCATAACTAGTCATGAACAGCAAATAAAATGAGTTTTTAAAACGTTTTGTAGATTACGTATTCATGTAGCATACGTACACGTTGAAATATAGGATATCCGTCGGGTTTTTTTATAGCTTCGATTATCGCTTTCTAAAGAGAAATCATACTTAAGAAATTTGAAGATTCTGCATAATTTTATAGTGACGGTATTAAAATTATGTAGATATTTGATTGCAAAGCAAGAATGCTATTGTCGTGGAATTATGCTCGAGAATTTAGGGCATTAGTGACATCGCATTATTCACACTAAACCCTGAAACATTTCCTGAATTACTAGATTTAATTCGCACATGCAGGCTGCGTCCTATTGTAGAGTGAGCGATTGATCAGTGCCATAGATAACATTTTGAACAAGTTTTTTTGAGAAAGATTTGAATTCAGTCTCTTCCTCTCTTTCTCTAGTTCTAGATGTGACTAGACATTTGCAACTCTTACGAGCAGCTTATTTGATGATATTGCATTTAGTTCCATTGGCGAATTCTCATTCTATATTCATCTTGAAATTCTTGGACATAAGGACTTCTATCAAAACCACCTCTCCTTCATTTGACATGCCTGGATGGAAATCAGTGTTTCAATCATATTTCATCATTCTAAGAAACTTGATTCAAGGTTGAAATTGGTTCACGACAGATTGCAGTTATCCTTCAGGTTTAGCGAACATGACAATTTCTTCCGTAACCGATGATAACTAGCCACGCCCTACATTTTTTTCGATCTCAAATCAACCTTGACTGAGAACATAGTTTTAAGAATCTGCAGTTTAATGCAAAAGATATCATTCTGATATTTCAAAACTCAATATTTCAAATCCTATTATAGGACGGTTGAATATGGGCGTATGATATTCCAAACTGAAGAGTGATTTAGTGTCCATGGTAACAGGCAATGATACATTTGGCATGCACACAATTGGCGCTTGCTTCCTGGGATTCCATGGAAAAAGACTTTTCTCTTATTGAAGTTAGTGGGTGTAGAATGAAAACAGCTGGTTTGAACTTGTCACAATACCACATTTTTGTCGTAAGTCGTAAGTTTCCATTGCATCAAGACAATGATGCGATTTCATACTAGTAAAACGAGTTAGTGCGCCGGTACACAAAATTAAGATCTGCGATGGGGGGTCCATTTGACCTTATTAACTTGATTTTGTTTGAAATATCAAGAAAATGAATTACAATTCTGTTAACCGCTGAAAGTTGCTTTCAATTTTTAAAGTTTCGCACTAAGCCACTTTGGTGCAAATACAAGACAAATATCTGCCTTAGGCCTCAGCCACATTGAAAGCAAAGCAAACGCGAGCAAACGTATCTCCGCAAGCTATCAATCGCTGTGGTTTGCTTTGCTCGTAGTGTGGCAGTCTACAACTTCTGTAATGGTAACTTTATATTTGCTCCAAAACGCTTGGAAAAGCTCGCAGTGTGGCTGAGGCCTTAGAAAATGTAAGTCATAATCAGCTTTACACAGACGTTATCTTCATCAATCTATCTAATTTTCATATTAATGTGCTCAAAGTGATGTGACATGAATGAAGAACTGCATTAATGTTGCCGACTCAAAACAGTAAGGATATAACAACTTCACATTTGTGACGCTCCCCATAACATGGTCATAACTCTCTATGTGCCTGTGAAGGCCAGTCTCGAACTTAAGCAAACTTCCAAGAGGGCCGAGTCTTGCATTTTCGAACAGAAGCGGCTCAGGTGCCGGGCCTAGATGTTAAAACCATGGCTTGAATAAGAGGAAACATTTTAATGCAAAGTACGAGATGTTGAGACTAATGCAATATAAACACAGCCAAATTAAGATCTTCACGAATCACGTGAAGCAAAGGCAGCCGCTGTCGTGACCCACATGCATATTTGTAAAATAATGCGCTAGTGCGGCAGCACATCATATGAAAATAATTAAATTCAATTATTTTTTTCGTAAATCAAAAAAATAAGGCATAGAGCTCACGTTGATATAATTATCGATGTGTTCTAGCGATTTATTGATTTATTTTAACAATTTCAAATTGGTCGATTGTATGTATGTATGCCTTTGCATTTCTATCAATTGGCTATCTGCATGCGCATGTGCATGCATAATCAAAAGCATGTTCTGTGGACTATTTTTATGTAACGGTAAGAATCAAACTCAAATTGATAAATTTTGCAAAATATTCAGAGAAAATTCCCCATGAGAATATGAATTTACAATATAGACCTATCTTATATATTGCTGTAGCATTTATGACTGTTCAAGAGACTCGAAATGAGAGGGCCAATCTAGGGTCTCGCATGCAAAATACTCGATAAAGCTAGCCCAGGTCGGTTCAGGCTTCTTCAAAACTGGCCTTGGCCGCACCGGGATGAAATATTTAAAGATAAGATCATGTTCACGTGGTGTCACTTGTATGTTTGTACAGTCCGTTTCATAAAAAGTGGATCATCCCAAAATTTGACTAAATAAAACATAAGTATGATACAGAAAGCATTTTTCATGTTATTTCATGTCCCTAATATATTTAAATGTCCTTATATAATCTGATAAGCTATGATACAGTAACGGTTCTTAAGAAGCTAATATTTTGTGGCCCTACCCTTATTGTCAATGACATTACCGATTCGTCTAGGCATTGATTCGATGATATCGTTGATTTTTGACTGATCTAACTTTCTCCACTCTCTTTTTAACAGTGACGTAAGTTGTGATACGCCATCTGTAGGTAGCAGTGAATGACGAACGTTACGTTTTAGAATGCTCCATACATTTTCTATGGGATTCAGATCAGGAGAACGAGCTGGCCAAGATAATGTCCTAAGCCTTAACTGAGACTTGCATAAGATTTCATTGATTTCGCCAGTGACAATGACTCATTTCCCATCTGAGACGTCTTTTTGTTTGCTGATCTGATAATTCGATCAGAGAGGGCCTCTTACAGCTCTTGAAATTCGACTCAATAAGTCTTCTACGAATAGAAATAGACGAGTCTAGTGCAGCCATCTCAGTTAACGAGAGACTTGGATCAACTTTAACAAATCTCAAAATTAGGCGGTCTCTACGTTTGGATGTTTTGCGTGGACGGCCAGAGCCTCTTTTACGACAGAGTCGAACATTATGCCATCGATGCACATTTGTGTAAGGGACATTTAGTCGCTTGCTTGTAGCTCGCAAAGAAAACCCTGGTTTTAGCAAGGTTGACACTTTGCCTTTTGTGAATGCGATCTCGTTATTGTTCATTTGTGCTTTGTATTGTTTTCAACCGGTAAGAGATAGATTTCTAGCTGAAAGCAATCAGGAGTGCTGCCAACACCACCGCAACGAAGTCAGAAGCTATGGAACATGAAGTCCAGTTAATCATATGTAGCAGTTACATTATTGTTGATGAATAATGGTGCTATACTGGCTCTGATTGACCGATTTTCTTTCTGTTTTTTTTGCTTGATAGCTTTTGGCTTGTAGAACAACATATTACATAACAAAGGAAACAAATGTAATTTTATAAGAGTGAGGTATGATTTTGTGTAACATTGCTAAATGAAGATCAAATTATCTACTACTTTTTTATCTATAACAGGAAAACAACTCAATATTCATGACTGAAATTTCCAACAATGATATTAGTAAGCACAACTGACATATCTTCCAAATTTCAGAGAAATTCGTTCAAGTTTGGCGGAGTTAGACAAAGTTGAAGTTAAGGCGATGTTTAAGGGTGATCCATTTTTTATGAAACAATCTGTATTTTCAATTGAGGTGCCTTGCCTAGTTCATTTTCCTCAAACTATTTATCATGTTAACATCATAAATGAACAAGTACATTATCAGAAGTTTTTCTTTGCTGAATGGCAGCGCAGCACTTGCCTTTTTCTAATTACTATTTCTTTTCGGTGTCACTGAATCAACTCCCAGAGCCATCATGTCAGTTTTTCTCCATTGTTTGATTCTGAGTTTTTACTTGTTCAAACTGTGTGAATTTGTGAACGTATTACCATCTACATTAAATAATTTGATTATTTCATCACTATTGTGTAAACATGAAAACTCTATCATTAAATAGAGGTCGGATAAACAACAATATTCGAACGACAAAATAGCTAATTGAAAGTGCAGATGATTAAACACAGCTGTACTCCTAAACCGTACTTGTGTGAACTTCTCAAACAGAACACGAGGATATTCCCATTTACCATGCAAACAGACAGAATTCCACAATACATGAACTATAAACGAGTCTAACTGGTAGCTCTTGATGGAAAGGAATGATATTTTAAAGATACTTTCGTAGCTCTTTTTTCGATGTCCTTGGGACAAGGAAGACTTATTATATTTTATTTCAGATAAAACAATATGCAACATAACTTTAGAAGATCAGAAAAGTTAGCATAAGGAAAAATCGTGGAAAAAGGGCTAAAAACCTTGAATATGAAAAAGACACTAAAAAGCTCAAAAGTCAATCCCTCCAATTAGCAGCTCTCTTCTCCCAATTGAGATTTTGCACCTGCAATTGACAGCACGGGCGTTTGTTCTCATCAGCCTCACACTCAGGCGAGTATAGATGGCGTTGCGTACCTCCCATGGTGTAGTTCCTTTCTGTACAGACAGTCTGCTGGCAAGCTTCTCAAAAAAATCTTCTGCTTCAATGCACCATTCTCCATATGTTGATACGACCATCGGCACACAGATCCAATTCAAAGATGAGCATCTCTTATTATTCTTTTGATGCTTAACTTCAGCCGCCGCTGCCACTGCTGATCCTGCTTTCACACTCGCTTGAAAAATTAATTGCTGATTTAGCGGATGCGTGACAGTAACATCTAGGGCTGCGTCTCGTACTAACGACCAATTGGGTACCAGAATATCAGCTGGTCGGGAATTGTCGTGATCATATTTTGCTCCTTTTTCTAATTGAGGGTTTAAAAGTACTTGTCGAGCATAATCAGCGATGGTATGTCGAAGGATGTTATGTCGAGTGCACAGATTGGGTCCCCTTCTACACGTTAAAGCATGGTGTCCAAAACCGTCTTGAACAGTTACAGGACATCTCGCACAAGGCTTGTTTGTTGGCATGATCGCTAAACCAGGCCACAATTTCAATATATAAGGCTTCTTTCGTAGCCTAATCAACCAACTATTTTGTAAATAATGAGTTTTGAACTGGCCTATGTTGTGTAATCAATCCTTCTTGATCAACAGGCTGGGGATTTACAGGCGCTAAAAACCGATGAAGTATGCATTTTTCATAATCTTCATTATCCATTTCGAAAACAAGAATCAAACTTTTTCTGACAGACGAAGTTTCAATTAATGTGCATAATCATGTATTTTCACAAGTTGTGTTCATGGAATTCAGGGTTGTCTATTTGAACGCACGACATTCTTATGCTGCGAGAATGAGCGCTCAACATCTTCTGAGGGTCTGTAGTGGAGCATAGTTGTAAACTGCGAGAGCTGCAGAATGCTAGATTAAAGGTCGCATCACATCACCTACGTGTTGCGTGTTGCGTGTTCAAAGTCATAGATATAGGTTAATAAACTATTCATATCTATGGTGAAATTTGAGGCGCAAAAGGCAGCAGTTAAGCACGAACATGAACTGAACATGTAACACGAAGAATGAAATATCATAGACTAATGAAATGTAAATGTAGTTGCTGTCAAAACGCAGAAGTTGAAAAATGTTCAACTAGAGACAATCTGATTGGATGCGACAGTTATGACCGGGAAGATCTATGATATCTATGATAAAGAATTCTTCATCACACAATTCATAGACATCTTTGTTATCTTAACTTGGCTACCTTGGCGAAGAGTCGACATCATCGCAGTCAGGATGGACCCATATCTGCTCCGTCCGCCACTGAATCGTCCACTTCAGGATCGCTCTGCTGATGGTCTCCATCAACAGCTGATTCCGTCACCGTCGTGCTGGTCCAAATAGATCGCTCTTACTTCCGGTACCACGTTGAATGCCTTTTGCCACCAGTCTTCGCAGAGTGTAGGATTCCTCACTTGAATCCTTCTCGCGCAAGTCATCATACACGAGAGACATGACAGTAGCTGGATCAAGTGTCAGACTGACATGAATCGTAGCTGTACCCGCAAGCTTATCTGCCTTTTCATTGCCAATGACGCCACAATGTCCAGGACGAAATATCCATTTCATCCTTCTGAGTCGGCTCTTTTCGAGGGAACTCCTACAGTCATTGCAAATAAGGCCACCTCTGATCTTTTCCAATGTGGACATGGAGTCAGTGACGACAACAGCATGCCTGTAAGCAGTCAACCCGAGCCAGTACAAAGCCTCTGTCACAGCCCTCACTTCCATGCACATGCTGGAGGTCGTAATGCTGAACGCGCCGCAATTTTCATGAAGCCAGCTTGCCGCAGACGAACGCCGCAAAAACCCAACCAGACCTCGCATCTTTGTTATGACGTTGCATTGGAATAACTTCTTGCATGCTTAGCCTACATGTACCATTGACATGTTTGCGTTTCACACGACGTTCAAAACGCAACACACACATGTAACACAGAACATGTAGGATATGTAGAACATGTTGGGATGAGAATAATAATGATTCGCAGTAGACTCCTGTTGCGCTTACGCATTTGACTCAGTTTCTGCTGTAGTTCTGTGTTATCTATTTGAGTCAGACTTTGTATCATTTGACAGAATACATATATTCCAGCTTTGCGGAGAACTAAGATTGTAAAGTTCAAGAGTTTGCATGACTTAAAAGGTTTAAATATAAGCCAATTTATACTTCAAATACGTGCTAAAGAAATCCCTCTGAATATAACTTTTGAAACTGCATCCATTACACGTTTGACCTTATTCAAAGTTATGGACATAATCCTCAGCTGCCTATAACCAGGTCCCCCATCTGGTTATTATTGACTTTGGGGAAAGTGCAATAACGGGATCAAATATACACAATACTCGTAGTTGTCAGCACAGGTCAAGTCAAGGACATTCCAAGCATCATGACATGTCATTCTGTGCCCTTTGGAGTTTATCCTTCCTTCAGAGACTCTTGATCGATTCGCGTCATCGACTGTTCATTATTTCCTCTCACATAACTGTAGAAAGTAACTTGTAACAGTTCCTCTCGTAACTGTTGCAAGGTCAGGCAACTTTATCTCTCTCCAGCTCAAAAGGAATCGCTCAATTATAGAGTCCACTAGATACTCAAATAATATATGCATTCATATGCGATTAGCCGGATCTTGATGATCGAACATCAACTTTTAGGTTGTTAGTAATTAATGGTTTTCCGACGTCGAAGTGAAATAGCAGTTATCCGCCAGAAGGGGTGTGTCACACATCCCAATCTAGTACACATAAACGCATTATTGTTAATGAAATCTAAATAATATATGGGCTTATTTAGAAAGGTATATGGCAATCATGCGATGTCGCAATTGTGAAAGTGCTTCAGAGACACAGATGTCGGACATAGATATTGGTGCACTGAATGAAAAACACGAGCTATATTTAGGTCATGATGCCAAAGACATTGATATCTTCGGGACGAGAAAATTTTCTAATACTAGTACTATCTATTTCAAATTCCCAAATTTTTTGTCTGTTGCCCTATCGACTGGACTTACGCCAACAAATCAATTCGTTGAGTTCAAACGCTGATAATTTCGAATACCACAGTCATTGCTCACTTTGATCAATGCGCATTCCATTATGCAGGCTACTTTAGTTTGAAGATGCTTGAATCTTTTTATGACAGCCACATAGGCAAATAGACCTACTCGCAATTTATGTAAGCATGTTATACAAAAATTTTGTTTGGCATCAATCTCCATCCACAGTGAAAAAAATCCAACCAGTTTACTAACACTAGTCAAATTAGCTTAAAAAATTATAGACCTAGAAGATTCAACTTTGATTCAGTGACAAGCAAAACACAAAAGGTCGATGTCAAATACGCATGGGTGGATGGCAGAAACTGTAGACAAAATTGGTCTTTCTGTCCGATTTTCTCTCACAAAAACACACATCGTCTACTCCTGCAAAACTGTGATTGTCTTTTCCATCCCACTTTGGTAGCCAAGAGATTGAACAGAGATTGACTACCATGGATTTCAGATTTCGCTGTTTCATACGGCGAGACATTTTGCCCAGCTGTCAGCTGGCATGACGCTTCCTTGAGAAATTGGTCATGTGATTCCTGTTTATGGCACTTTCTGTAAATTTCAAAGAATATTATAGATGCACTTGCAAGCAAATCCTGTCTTCATCTCGTCGGCAATATTCACTCCTGATCGCTTCATTGCTAAAGCGATCCAGTTGATCCACTGCCACACCTGCATTATCATCAGTCAAGTATGGAGTCTTTTTATATCATTGCAATTTAGTGCAAGTAAGCCTACACCAACAGTCATTACAAACACGCTTCGGTCTCGACATGATTCAGAATGACGAAAGCATATGCATCCAAAGCAACAGTTGCATGCAGCAAGAGTTTTGAAACTATGTCTCTTTGTATCGCTTCTCATTGTTTTACGCTGTTATGAATCATCCATCCATTCATATTTAGAGTAAATTAATTTCATTTCAGGACTGATAGAAAACGATATTTTTGGCATAGACATGTGAAAATAGCAGTATCCTGTCAGAGAAATATGTGAAATTAAAAAGTTGCACCAAAAACGACGTTAAATACGAGATAGCTGTTGTGAGATAAAAAGTGCACGGTGAATCAGATCTTGGGGTGTGCTACACCTCTGTTGGCAGACAACCAGATATTTCCGATATCTTTGAAATGCTGAAGCAAAATTTCTTGTAGTTCTATTACAAGGAGCATTTAGATAAATAAATGAAAATTATGGAATATGATCGACTGTTGATGATTTTTTATATGATTTCTAGTGATGTAAACTTTTGGTGGGGTATGACACACCCCAGATGTAAGACAACCGTTAATATCATTGTAATTAATAGAATTATTATTCATAACTGTATATGCAATTTTCTTTGTCTGGGAATAACGCTTGATTAATTAAATTTTGGTTCACTCAGTCTGTACAAAGCTGTCAAATTGTGACATATATTAATGATATGAGTAATTGGCCGAACGGCTTTTGTGAACCTTAAGCACTTTGATGTCATAAGCATAGTTCAAAATGAGATGTCCATTTCATTGAGGTGCAATGATAATTAATTCATTCGCTTGTCTGAAAAATATAATCAATAGAATAATTAATGAGATCTAGATCAGGAGACTGCAATCAATCCATTTAATATGAATTATGCTCTCATAATTTTCTCCGTGCGAAATTTTAAGTGACAACTGATGAAGACTACACAGTGATTATTACTGTAATAACATCGTAAATTACGTAAAATGCATTGAAATCAGACGTAACAACACGGCAGTGCAGCATGCACTTAAATCAACTGTCGACGCTTCATTTTAGCGAGAACAGTACTGTGATGCACAAAAACATGAGTTAAATTCTTCCTACAAATTTCGGTAATCCATCATCTACGAGTCTTGATAGGAAAGTTTTTAGTTCATGCTTTTAATTCAAGCAATCGGTCTGACCGTCCTCCTTTATGATATGGAAATGGGTGTGCTGTCTCTTGCAGTCTCCTGCTCATCACTTGGACAGAATATTCCGTATCGTCAGGGCATCCAAAAAATACATGGAATGATGCTCTGTTCATATCATTTTCTTGTGTCCATTAATACACTGAGCATTATCGCAAATGTTCTGACCGACTGTCATTTCAGATAGTTGATTAGATTTAACATACATGAAAATAATGAAAGCTCAGTTCACCTAAGTACGATGCATGCAGGATATGTTTACCCAAAATTAGATTGTTTATGCGTGTCACTTTGCTAGAAGTGATAATTTATTCAAAACGATGACACCCACATACAGGAACTTACTAAATGAGCAAGAAGAAATTTTTAATGCCCTACAGAGATAGGAAAATAGTCATCCATCGCTTGTGCATTGCTGTGAATTCCGTCAAAATGTTCCGATTGCTTGTTCGATTGCTGTAGTATTATGTCAGCAGATTGTGCAATTTCATTGGCGTTTCATGCTCCAATGCTTCCTTTCTAGTCAAAGAGAAGAGACGACCTGTCAACTTCTGTGTATATTTATGCTCCTTAATTAAATGATTGATAGAGATGATACAAGTTAAATGATCGATATTCCTAACTTAAAGGAAAACATAGATCGTCACTTGAAATATGAAGTGCACTAATGAGCCATCAAAGGATTACAAACTTAGCACAGTGCTATAGGGCCTCATCAATTGAGGATTTGACGGAGCAAGAAATGATTTGTTGAAGGATATCACATGATGAAAACATCCTAAAACTAAATTTGACAATTTCGCTTGCGTAACTGGTTAATTTTAATGATCTTTTCCTCTCATAAAATTGCACAGAAATATCATTCACCACCATTGGAAGGTTGATGAGCTAAATATATACATGTAGTATGTGATATTGTGAAATTCTTGTCAATCGGATGAATAATTTATAGATACAAGAGGGCAAAACTACTCCCTGAGATCTTGATGCACTTCAGTTGTAGATAGGGCTATGCTGAACCATCCCTCAAAAGAAGACTGCTTCCAATTTTATCATTTTTCTGTTTTTCCTCAATAACTCTCTGAGTTGTGGATTCGCTGATCAAATACACGTACGTTTGGGAAAGTCAAGTAAAGCGGTTGGTTATATTAGTATTATCAAATAATTCAATACATTTCGACCATTAAAAATCCAGAATCAAAAAAGACTACACATTGTGACTTTGCTGATGAAAGCATTATCTTAACACCGGCCGCTGACGGCTGACATTCGAATGTACGTGCATGTCATTACATGGTGGTCGACAAAATTTACGCATTCTGAAACGATTGGTTTGTGAAGATTAAATGCAACGTCTTCATCAAATATTATTACAATTGTCAATTGATTGTTGATCAACATTTAAATAACGTTTGATGTCACTTGCATTTACTGAGTGATTATATAATATTTCCATAGATATGAAACTTGGGATATATTATTTGAAATAGAATGATATATCATTATTATTGAGTAGATGTTTATTTTGTTCTGTGATTGTTTCTGTGATAATGGTCAATATTCCATAGCAGCGGATGTGAAATTATGGTTTTTTGATGCATCAGTTGATTGCTTTTCGAGATTCATTGTCTAAATTTGGAATTCATGAACATAGTAGTGTCACATGCATTTTGTCATCAGAACGCCGTCTACTATGCGACAAAGACTTGCCATGCTTTTTATCAGCGTTTTCAGTGGGGAAAACATTGTCAAAGTTAGAAGAATCCAAGATTCCGATGAAGGATGTGAAACAGTTACACAAAAGGACGGTTTCTGTAGACCTCGTTAAGCTGTTGCTAGGATAATGTCCAATAAGTTGGAGAACTAATTAATTCCATTTTCTGGCTTAATGACCAGAAATCTTACCTCTTATCCTGATCATTGCCTCATCAAGTTTTCACTTTACTAATTAGTTATAACTTGGTCGAGTAATTCCGATCTGTGATCTTGTCAAATCAGATTCGCAAATATTCTTTGACTGACAGATGAAGTTATGCACAAATGTGTCACTTGGTATCCGAATTGTTTACCCTAATGGAAGATCATGCAGGAAAGAGATAGAACTTCCACATTTTGATGTACTTCTTATCAGAAAAGGAGAATTCAAACCATGCGAGAATTAGAAATTAATCGGTTGGTTGTCTAAGGCCTTGTAATCATTCTCAAATTGCAGCTGCAGACTGCCGAGTGAAATCTGCTTCTAGTTTTCATTTTTTATCAAT
This sequence comes from Prostheceraeus crozeri, assembly GCA_907163375.1. Taxonomy (NCBI): domain Eukaryota; kingdom Metazoa; phylum Platyhelminthes; order Polycladida; family Euryleptidae; genus Prostheceraeus; species Prostheceraeus crozeri. The sequence continues at coordinate 181,383 of CAJQUW010005424.1, read as the reverse complement.
TCGTTAACGAAGATGAACACGAAGAATTAATTTGCAGAGGGAATAAGACTCTCTTTGTAGTGGGAAGAGTTGTTGTGTTGGGACCATTAGTAACAAAAGAATCTTCCTTGTAGTTTCTTTTATGGAAGGAAAATAGATTGCCACGGTTTTAGGAGATTTTTCTATTCATTATCACTCTTTGGCTGTCTAATATCCGATGGCAAAAGCAAGGGCATTTAGTATAACTTCTCTGAGTCTTCTTCCGCCATTTTGTCTTTTGTCATTAGGGTTAGGACTTTCTTTTAAATCTTTGGCTAATCCATTGTCCACACGCTGAATGACCGTCATGACTCGACATTCTAGCTACTGATGATCTATGCAGAGAGGCGTCGTGTGACAGAAGCGTTCTACATCAATGTTGGAGGCACCCGATTTCTTATACTTGAATGTAAGATTACTTTGTCTGTCGATCCATAATTTGGCAATACAACATCATGATAATTTTCGCGCAAAATTTACCTGATATGTATTGTTAATTTAGCTTAGTCATCTATTAAAAGAATGACTGTACAACAATAGCTGTAAGAGTAGACTAAGTTGGCTTGACAGTTAATGCTATGTTGTCTTCGCGGATGAAGCCATCTGATTGGATTACGCAGATTCTTTAATTGAGGACTTATGTTGCTCATCGATTGCTCAGTTGGTAGAGCGTTGGCCTAGAATGCCGGATATTGGTGGTTCAAATCCAACAAGACGCGCAGATATTTCTGTCTGTAAGAAAATCATAAAGTGTCTGAGCTGACAGCACCCCTCAACTGTGAACAATGTAGAACTGACACTGGAAGAGCAACTTTATTAGCACTCTATTCCTGTGATCAGGACGTACTGTGGACTTGAGAAAAATCGCAAAAGAAGGACTCTCTTTACATCAGCATTACGTCGAGGTGTGTAAAATGCTAGGCGCCCTTTTCACATCAGAACTGACGGTAGAGATGATTACAGGAGATAGGCGCCCTCCTCATCTCAGAGTTAATTGATAATGGAATCAGTGCAGAAGAAACTGTGGGCACCTTTTTCACAGCTTAGAGCTACGTTGCGAAAGGAATGGCCATTGTTTAGTACCGGCAACTTACTTATTCTAAAATATCCATCTCATCCTCAAAAAAATCTAGATATGCCGTGGCATGCGCTGCAACTGAAATTCCCAAAAGTGCGAAAATAAGACGCCATAACTTCAATTGCAAAACATCTTGGGACATCGGAGCGCCTGCTTGCTCGACTTGCTGATAGATCAGGTATACGAAATTAGATTGCTTAACCATGTTTCAGACATTTTCGTGCAGATGAAGTATTGTGATGATCAATTCGCCTCCTTATGAATAGAAAATTCAAATCACATGTGTGTCATGCTCCTTCCTATAGTGAGATTCCTTTTGCATTTGAGTTGATTTTGTTACCATAAATAATGTTATATTGTATGCAGTGTAACAACACTTGGTGTGTCATCGTAAACTCTCAGTTTTGATAGATTTCAAGCGAAGCAACGAACAAACATGCGTAATTAACAATAATTCAGAGACATACAAAAGTTGAATGCTATCACCTCAGAGAGACAAAAAGTGAGAAAACTTCGTTGGAATGATTCTCAGAGGAATAGAAATAATGCAACATGTGCTAGCGGATAAAAAGTGAAAGTAAAGCTCTTCAAAGAAATCCAATGTTGCAAACTGCATTCAAAACGCAGACAATTATATTCAAATGAAGCGTCGTCCGTAAAATTGTCTCATCTGGGCGTTGTTGAAAATGAAAGTACATGTACGATAGATCCGAAAGCAGATATAGGGTATTTACGTTTAGGAAGCGTTAGCATCAAACACAGAGAATGCAATAGCAGTAAAAGTCTTAATACATTATTGAGACTTATGAGAAAATAATTCAAATGCGCTAAGATGGCTTAAAAGTAAACCTCTGGGCTAATAGGATATGAAGACAATGATGAACCAAAGATATAAAGTTGAATGGAATCCGCCCGGGCGGATTTTATTTCTCACTCACAATATTTTTGTTGAGTACTTGTGTTTAGCTAGAGTGTAGTAATACATCTATTTAAGAGTTTTTGTTTTGAATCGACTAAGGCTTGAACCCACGCTTTCCGAAGACAGAGTCGACAACCCACTACAAGAATAATGCTTCAGTAAAGCAGCTAAGAATTAAATTGTGTTATGGTACTTATCCTCAACTCCACTTCATATCTCAAAGGCTTCTATATCTGTTTTCATAAAATTCAAGTTTTGCCACCTTTTAACTTCACAGTCGTTGTTGCAGCGCGTGCATGTTGTTTCCATAGACTGCAATCAATGCGCATCACATTAGGAAATGTCTTCGCATCATTCGTTTCAAGAAAGAAATTTCACGACAAGATATCTGAAGTAGATTTCCTAGAGATCCAATTATTCCTTTTCATCAAGAGACGGTGTGGATTATCAAACACTGCTCGACATGATTTACTTCGATAACATGACAATGCATAGTAAACAGTCAGTAATGAATCCGACAGGCCTACTATTGCATGACGAAGGCGAATGAAAACGATTCATCTTCCAATGATAGGATTGATTATAATGCGAACAAGACATGATGCAAAGCGAATGTAGTAATATTAGTAATTGCCATTCCATTATGTTGTGACGTGCCCTTTCAACGCACTTAATTTGTGATTTGTTTGTTAATGCAGGTAGTGTCTATCTGTGAAGGAGAGAAAGTGGTGGACGAAAATGGTCCCTCAAAAATTTCTCAGTTTGATCGAGTTATGGTGTTTTCTAATATGTCACTCTATATCCGCGTTTAAACCTTCAAATATTCAGTTTTGTAGTTTTGTGTCATTTAAAGAACAAACTTTGTTAAGGGAATAATACGTTATTATGCTCTGAGCAAGATTACGGAATATTTTTTTCCTTTACTCTCCCATGTAAAGCCGTTGATTTCGTTCGTATCCAGGTATTTTCATTGTATAGAATAGAATTATCTTATTGCCTCAAATTAATCGATGAGCACATTGCACGAATGACATTACATTACATTACATGAATATAGACATAAATCGTGAATGTATGAAGGATACAAGATTATGAGAAGTGCATGTTTCCACCATTATTTGAGACATCGGACGTGAATTAGCAGTGAGATCAGATGCATTGTAGAAAAATGTAGGTGAGTACGTGAGTATCAGGTATTGTTATCAGCCTGCTGCTGAAAATAAAGAAGTTGATGCTCACTTGCATACGTTTTTCTTTAATAAAGAGCATCCTGTTAACAGCAAAACTGTTGGATCAAGTACTGATGGAAACACGCTACGCTATGCTATAGGCATTGCATATTCATGATAACTTTGATAATCTTCTGATGACGCAATAAAACCGGAGACTAAGATAAATTTATAGCAAACTTAAAATGAAAGTAATGTGGGAATTCTTTATCGCAAAGTTCTACGAATTTGATAGCTTCTGGGCCACAGTGAGAGCTTTTCATCGTTAATTCTCTAATGATACTCATCCTTGAGCAAGGCATCCGTTCGCATTCTTGAAATCCATGAGTGTCCTAATGTATAGTTTATCAATTGCTTCATCAAAGGAAAAGAATGAATAGATTTTGACTCTCATGAAGCAGTATCAATTCTTTAACCCATATTTCAGACCCAAATGGCATCTAAATCCTCAATTATATTTGTTTAGTAATTGCATTCGATACAGTCTGCACGACATTTGCATTCATTAGATTCATCAAGAGATCTCAAAAGATTCAGGAATATTCTATTACTTCATTGGCTTGTGAATATTCAGCTTAATGAGACTCAAGCAGCTGCTATATTCGACATGAAAGAAACCATGAATTGTCTTCATTATTGTTCAGACGACAAATATTCAAATTCATTTTTACTGGAGGAATTTCGACAATTTGAAAGATATCTTTATTCCGTCTTATTTTCATCCCTAGATATTCCATTTACTCAGCAGAATTTTGCTTTCCCTTGTGAATTATGATTTGAGAAACATTTAGAATCTGTGAACTATAAGCTATTTGAGCGTGCCCTTCAGCAGCTGAATATTTTTGAAGCAAATCTATTTGCTTGGATGGCGCCTATTTGCTTAGATGATTCTAAGATACTCAGGAGGGAAATGAATGAATGAATGAATGGTTTAACGTCACTATTCCCCGTACTGGGGGCATGGACGGCCCTGACACAGTCTTACTTTAGTCTGGAGCGTTGTAGTGCTTTTCGGCCAGATGCCCTTCCTGCCGACTTCCGATGACATTTTCGGAGTACAACTTCTGCACCAGAAGATCGCTGAGGCGTGCATTTATCCACTGTGTCCTCGGAGGGAAAATTGATGAAGTTGAATCCTTCTGTTTATGTTCACAGCAATCAGAAGATAGTCGCTAGGATATTTTATATCAATTATATATGGAACATCGGCATCAATAAATGTCAAAATTCGGTAAATTACATACAGCAGCGCTCAGTGTTAAGTACATGGAATAATCAATTAAAAGACTCGTGTGGTTGGAAACTTTCAGTCTATTGAAACCACTGCTTCAATTACAACATAACATATACTTTACAATTAAATGGTGTATACAAACAAAATGTCTAGTTCGCAATTCATATTGTAGCGTTACTCTATGGTCACGTAACATCTTCCCCCGTTTGAAACGACTCGCACACACGGGCTGTCACTGAATGTATAAGTCCCTTTTTGAAATGATTCGCATGCATGGGCTGTGACTGAATGTTTATAAGTCTAGTCTCTGGGGAACTTTCACATTTCTTCCACTCCTTGTGGTGATCGGCACGCCCTCTTCCCTCGGTAGCGGCATCGAGCCGTTGGATGATCTCCTCCTCGCTGCTCGCATCGCGTCCGGTCCCCTCGTCTCCGCTTCCCTTGATTCGAAGGTCGGTTCGCAGGTCTCCTCGCACGGTGATTCGCTCACTTCGGCTGATCGTGTTCCAACGGCACTAGTTCTCGATTCTTCTCCTGCTCGGTCCGCCTTGGGTGTGGGGCTGTTGGTCTCACTCCGATTCCGTACCAGTTTCTCCATTCTTAAATCTTGCCTGTTCCTCCTTATCTGACTGTGTCCTACTGACACTTTGTAAGACCTGGGACCTTGTCTTTCATCTACAACCCCAGTCCGCCACTCCTTATTTTGTCCATTGGGACAGACTCGCACTCTATCGCCTGGGTGAAGTGGGGGCAAGTCCTTACGGTGGATGTACCTCTCTCCCTGCTTTTGTCTTTTGGACTCAATTCGTGCTTGGTCCTGACACATGTTGTGTCCTATCGGTAACAACGTGGTGAGAGCTGTGGGAATCAAGGATTTTGTTATCCTCCCCATTAACCGCTGGGATGGAGTGGAGCCTATGCCTTCCTGAGGCGTGTTTCTCAGGTTGAGCAGACCTAACCTGAAGTCTTCGCTACCATGGTCACATTTTCTCATCAAATTTTTGCACACTTTCACAGCTGCCTCGGCTGCTCCATTGGAACAGCTGTGATATGGGCTACTCGTGAGGTGATTGATTTCCCATCTCTTAGTAAAATCGTGGAACGTAAGTGCGCGACAAATTGTGGACCGTTGTCCGAAATGAGTGTATCTGGGATACCATGACGTGCAAAATGTTCCTTCAATTTCGCGATTATCGTTTGTGACAAAGTATCACTCAACTCATCCACTCGAAAAAATTGCTGTAGTAATCTACCGTGACCAGGAAGTCTTTTCCTTTGTAGTTGAACAAATCAGTTCCCACCTTTGCCCAAGGCCTCTCAGGGGTTTCGTGTAATATTGGAGTCTCTGCTGATTGCCGACTTTGGAAAGTGTTACATGAGTCACATGATTCAACCAACTGTCTGATTTCAGCCGACATACCTGGCCAGTATACATATTGACGGGCTCGACGCAAACATGAATTAATCCCTGAGTGACCCGCATGCAACTTCTTTTTCATTTCGGATCTCATGGACACTGGAATCACTAGACGGGTCCCTCGAAGCACAATGCCATCTTGAACTGTCAGCTCATCGCGATAATCGAAAAAACGTGTGATGTCCCTGTGGACCTGACTCTTGTGGGATGGCCAGCCTTCCATGATCGTTGTCTTGAGCTCACTTAGTGCACTGTCAGATTCTGTAGCTGCACGGAGTTCTTGCAGTTTGTTCTGCGACATCGGAGATAGACTCAAGTTGTTCACGTTAAAATGTGTAGCTTCGTTGTTTTCGTTGATTGGGGCGCGTGAGAGGGTGTCAGCTAACATTAGAGATTTGCCCGGCTTGTGTATCAACTCGAAATCATACTCTTGGACTCTCAGCAGCATGGCTCTCAACCTTCTGGGTGCTTTGTCAAGAGGTTTTCGCACAATAGAGACAAGGGGTTGATGATCTGTAATTATCTTGACCTTTCGCCCGAAAGTGAATTGGTGGAATTTGACCAACCCAAAAACTAAAGCCAGCATTTCCTTTTCTATCTGGGCATAGTTTCGCTCTGTGGGTGTGAGAAGACGACTCGCAAAAGCTATCGGCTTGCCTTCCTGACTCATGGCGCTACCTAGCCCATATTCACACGCATCATTCTCGAGAACGAGCTCCTTTTCTTGATCAAAAATGGCTAGTGCTGTGCATTCACTGATCATTTGCTTGACTCTATCAAATGAAGCTTTCTGCGATTCGCTCCATGTCCACTCTGTATCTTTCTTTAATAAATTCTGTAGTGGGTATGCTATCGTGGCGACATCGGGTAAGTATCGCTGCAGGTAGTTCACCATGCCTAGAAAGCGCTTCAATTCCGTCACATTGGTTGGGACTGGAAATTCTGTGATGGCTTTCGTTTTCTCAGGATCAACCTCAAGTCCTCTACTGGATATCTGGTGCCCCATAAACGTGATCTGGTTGGCCGCTGTGATCATTTTTGTGTCATTCAACTCGATACCCCACGTTCTACACCTCTGTAAAACCGCTCTAGCCTCATATTGTGCTGCTCTAGCGTTTTACCATGGATTATGATATCATCTGCGACGTTCACTACTCCCTCCAAACCGTCCAGTGCTTCATGTAACTTCTTCTGAAAAATCTCAGCCGATACTTTCAATCCAAATGGCAACCTAAGCCATCTATACCTGCCGAAACAAGTTTGGAAGGTCGTCAACATGCTTGATTGTTCGTCTAGCTGTACGTGCCAGTAACCATTTTTCAAATCCGCTTTCGAAAACACAGTGGATTCACTCAAATCGTGCAAAACATCTTCTAGGACCGGCAATTGGTACCGCTCTCTTTCTAAGACCTTGTTCAGTTCATGCGGGTCAAGACAGATGCGTAAGTTCTTGTCTTTCTTTTTCACTACTACAATTTGGCTCACCCACGGTGTTGGCTGTGAAACTGGTGCTATCATGTCCAAATCAGTTAATCTGTTGAGTTCCTCCTTCAATGCCGCCCTCAGCGCAATCGGAACTCTTCGATCCGGCATTATCTGACTTTGTGCTCCTTCCACTACTTTGAGCGTGTGAGCTCCTGGAAAAGTTCCTATGTCCTTTGTCTTTTTCGCTTCAGTTCTGATCTGATTCACTCTCTCAAATTTGTCTTCGCAAATTTTGATCAGACCCATCTCTAAACATGTCTTTAAGCCTAGAATTGGAAGGCGGTCATCTGGACAAACTACGAAATCAACGGAGTGCCACACTTTAGTCTTCCCGTTGAACACTTCTTCATGTGACTGGCCAAGGGTTTTCTCAACTGATTTGTTCCACGACGTCACGGTCTTCTCCGATGACGTCATCTGGGAACAGTAACGCTTTGGCAGAGCATTACAAGTCGCCCCGGAGTCGATGAGTAATGCAACATCCTGCTGGTTAATGCGCATTCGGCACTTGACATCCTTGCCATCATCCTCATTGCGGGTCGTGTTTACCACATTTGAATCTTGGCCTGAGTCAACTTGGCATCTGGCTTCTCTTCTCGCAGTATGGATTGTGTTGATAAAGTCACCATCATGATCTGAGTCCATAGGCCTATCCTGCATCAAGCATCAAAATATAGCTATGACTCCTACCATCTCTTCAGCTGCTCATTTTATCGTCAGTCAGCCGTCAGCATCATATTGCTCTAGTGCATTGCGTTCCGTGAGATGCATAGATATCTACAGCTATAAAAAAATTTAAATTTAAATTTATGAATGATCGATCGCATACCATGAGTCTGTATGAATACGATCAGTTTGTGACTCTATCACGAGTAGAAGATGACTGACAGAAACCAAGGACGTGCGCAAATAATTATCTTGGCTGACCATACTTCAAAAACCCACAGAGAAATCGCCGAGGCTGTCGGAACAAATCAATCGACTGTCCAACGTGTCCTTAAGCAATACCGAGAGACTGGCGATTTCACGACAAGCTACGAGAACTGTGGCGGACACAACAAAATTTTCGAGGACCGCGACCTCCGTCATATTCGCCAGTTGTGTGTGAAAAGCCCGAAAGCCACAGCCCAAGACATAAAGACAGAACTTGGAGCTAAAGGTGAAGACGTCAGCCTCTCAACAATGAAGAGGGCCTTGATCGAGGCGGGCTGTAAAACTCGATCGCCGGCGAAACGACCATTCCTGACCGAAAAGCACAAGGAAGCTCGACTGAAGTGGGCCTTTGAACATCGCGAATGGACGATGGAGGACTGGAAGAAGGTTGTCTGGAGCGACGAGACCATGGTCTACGCAGGCAATGGAAAATGCCGGTACGTTCGCGTTATTGACGGTCATCCGCTTACAGACGAACATTTCCAGCTGACGAAAAAGTTTCCCATGAGTGTCATGTTCTGGTCGTGTTTCTCCTGGTATGGGACCGGTAGAATGCACGTCGTCGAAGGCAATATGGACAGCACCTACTACATCAAGCATGTCATCGAAGGAAGAGTCCGCCAGCAAATGTTGGAATGGTTTCCAGATGGCTCTGGTGTGTTTCAACAAGACAACGCGCCATGTCATACCTCAAGAAGAACCAAGGCCTGTCTTGAACAACTGGACTTGAACATCATGACCTGGCCGGCCCAATCTCCCGATCTCAACCCGATTGAGAATTTGTGGGGAATTGTCAAGTACAGACTAAAAGACTGTAAAACTACATCTCGCAGTGACATAACCTCGTCCTTCGTGCGGATCTGGAATCGAGATGAAGAGGTCCAGGCAATGTGCAAACATTTGGTGGAGAGTATGCCAAGGAGAGTAGCCTCGGTAATCGAAAGCCATGGTGGGCATACGAAATATTAGTGACTTTAAGTGTTTTCTATCTTAATTACCTGTTCTATTGCAAGTTTCAATAAATTCTTTCTTACCACTTTGAGCTTCTACTTTGATTTTGATTCCAAAGGGATATACGTACATTAACTGCAAATTTCAGGCTTGATGCAAACTTGCTGAGCGCTACTGTATTTATGGACGGTTTGAAGGTGGCAAAGCTAAAACAATAACTTAAGACGAAACTTGAAATAGAGAAATTGTTAGCATTGAACATGGGTTCAAGAAGAACAATGTGTGCAGAAGCGACGAATGTCCTAAAATGTCGGGGTACTTATGGGCTATTTCCATCGCCAGGTTTTCAAATTTGTCTAAAATCCGTAAGAATGAATCAACCGTCGCAAAACTTCAGATACAGGTATATAAGTATATTTTCTACCAACATGCAAAAAATTATGCAAATCCGAGAATTACATTTTGAATTAGAGACGATAGCGTGAAGTGTAGCAATGTCAGCAGCTTGTTCTGACTTAGTCTGCAGACTAAGTTCGCCGCACTATTGTTACTCGTGGGTGCATTTTTCTCTTTCCGTTTCCGTCTTATCCATTGCTTTTGAAATTTTCTGACGAACACTAACCCGCCACACCTTAAAGTTAAGCACATTAATGGAAAGGATGTGGTTTAGGTCAGTATCACTTCAAGAGTTGTCTCGACATGGCTTTGTTGACCAAGTGCTATCTGCTCAGACGGCAAGGTCAGGCGAAGTCAGATCAAGCCGCTGGCATCGCTACACGTCACGTCATCGTCTCTAATTCAAAAAGGACATGTCCGATTTGCATAAAATTCTGCATGTGGGCATAAAATATACTCAAATACGTGTCTCTGAAGTTTTGTGGTGATTGATTTATTTCTACGGATTGTAGACAAATTTGAAAAAAGGGAGGGGGAGATAACCCACAAGTACCAATGTCGGATACTACTTATCAATGATCGATGAAACAACCCGACACATTCTGCTTAGCGAAGTGGCTTACTGTGTACTATCAGCAAATGTTTCACGTGCAACTAAAGGTTGTACATACATGTCTCACACACTTGACAGTGCTAGCTTGCCTTTCCCGGTTTTGATATATCTTTTGATTAGAAAAACATTAATATTTCATAGTTGTGAAAGTTAGTAATGAATAAGAAAGAACTATTCTGCCTTTCATGATGAGTCTTCCGAAGGCCTTTCGACGACCCTTATCAAACGGAAAAGTCGGAACACATTTGGTGCTCGAATACTACAATCACAGAATTAGACAGGTCGCCCCTTCTTCTGTTAGACTAGAAGGGAAACATTGGAACATGTAACGTAAATGAAATGGCACAATCTGCTGACATTATACCATACATAGCAATCGAACAATGAGCAGTCAGTTCAACATTAAACACGCCAAATTGTGCAAAGTTTCAGTGACTGTTATCAATCGGATCACACAACTAAGAGACACAGTCGATGTCAAGTTCCACAGAGAAGTTTGTGAACGTTTGTGCGTGCGCCTGCTAACTTTTTTTGAAGTGATCGGAGGACCTAACATTATCGAGAAAACATTTGCGCAATGATCTGAATTCTTCGAATCTGAAGGAGTCGTGGCGATCGGAGCATTTTGAAAGAATTCAGAGCAATCTGCAAGCGACGCACGACTAATTTTCCTATCTCTGTAAGGTATCAAAAATTTTTTTTTGCCCACTCATTAAGTTCCTGCATGTGCCATCTGTTTGAATCAGTTTGCACTTCTAGCAAAGTGACACGATTAAACAATCTAATTCTGTGACTACAATTAATAAAGTCACAAAATCAATAAGTCACGTACTGAGAGATGGCTATCCAAGAGAATCGACGGGCACCTGCCGGCTCGGGTGATGACGGGATGTACGACGAGGCCCAGATGTACGAGAGAGACAGCCGGCGCGGTCACCAGACACGGGGCGTTATGTCGGTCGCTCGATCGGGCAAGGCAGAAGATCGCCTATCTCGACTATGTTGTTGAATCGCATCATCAACAGCTACTGCCGTATCTCGACGCTACAATTATACTAGCGCTCCGACCAATTCTTTGCGTTCAAATTCTTTTGTGTCAGAAAGACAACGTAGCAACGCTCATTTTCCCGTGGCATTGATTGACTTATTGATTTTGTGATTTTGTGACTCTATTAATTTCAGTATTCGTGCACCAAATATATTCCGAAAGGCCTTACGGAAGACTCATAATGAGAGGAAGAATAGTCTTTTCTCTCCTATTCATTATTAATTTGATTCCGGTCCACAATTGTTTTAGTTGTGAAAGTGATAATTATCAGGTCAGCATATATATATTATTTTCGCTTACTTTTTGTAATATGAAAGTAATAACTTTCTTCAGACGGAGATCTGTTGCATTCTTTTGACATTCAGTTCAAGTATACTAAATAGTCTAATAACTTCCAATCCATATTAATTTAAAGTTCATAGACAGAGTAATGTTTGATATCTAGACTAATTTGTGCGAGCTTGGATGGGAGAGGCAGTGTTTCGGGACAAATCGACATCCCTGTGGGAACGAATCTGGCGAAAAGCTGGCAGATTATCAGCTACATATTATCATGCAATAGTTCAGTAATAATTTTTAGCATATTCGCTGGCGAAGTTCGCCGGCGACAATTCGCGCTCTGTATGTCACCTTTTACTTTTGACTTTCTCTCTTATTTTCCTTAGTAATCCGCCTTTACAGCCGAGGCTCTATCTTCTCCCTCACCTCCGCACCATCACCCACGTATGGCTAATCTATCTAAGAAATAAGTGCAGTCTATCATTCTTCGATAATAATCAGAACATAGAGAATCCGCTTAAATCAATTTTCATAACATCTCTTGATATTCAATAATTTACAACGATGACAAATATTTAAATAATATAATAGTATTTACTGCGATATTTATAGAAGATAAATACTTTTTTAGTTTAAGCCTTCGTGGATTAAAAAATGATCCCTTTTTATCAGATCAGACTGAGTATACAATATATTTTCATGTAAAGGTAATATACGAACATTACTACTTACCACTAATTAGTTGCTACAACATCCACGATTTCGCCGGTTGGCGAAAAATCAGCTCGCATTAGTAAACAAATATCTACCAACTAATTATAGCAACTTTTTCGCCAACTGTCGTTTTGAATTTTTCACATGTTTTTGGATAGATGATGACCATTTTCACATGCGGAGATAGTTTTTACATGACAATGAACCTTTAAAAAAATTATCCACAAAATTGCTACCTCGCCAGCTAATCTGTTGATATTAGCAGGATGCGTTCCCACAGGGATCAGACATCCTATACCTAATCAGATATAAATGCATCTTCTTTATCTTCTGATGCTAGAATTCCAGTTTCAGTTTTAGATGCATCTTAAATGTTTTATAGTGTTTTCGCATCACACGAACTCTTAAATTTCAATGACTAATGAATGAAATGAATTAATTGGCGAATGGCCAATGATCGAAACATATGTCGAGATGCAATAGAATAAAATTAGGACGTGTTTACACATTCTGTCGGTTTATGTATTCAGCTGAAACTATATCTAGCACAATATTGTCAAATTTACAAACAAATTTTTGCGTGCATTTTTGGCTAATCTTGTAATTGATGGCAAACAAAGTTATGCGCAATTGCGAAAAATAATTGTTCAAACCACAAGGATCACACTTTAAAATTCGTGTTAACATTTAAGCATACTGTTCATTATCACTAGGGCCTGGATTTTTATGTTTCCAATAAATCATATTTTTTCACATATTTCGACGTTTTTCGGGATTTTCACATATTTCGATTTTCATATTTTATTCATATTTTTTGCTATAGCATGATGTATTTCCTTCCAAAACATGTACATGTACGTACGTGTATGTACGTGTTAATTCAAATTCACAAATTCTTTTAAATCTACATCCACTTCATTGTATCCTGCATTGACGTAGATGTATAGCGTGCAGGCACACGCCATTGTGAATCCACATTTAGATTTGAGATATGCAGCAGTTCGAATCAAGAGGCAATTTTGAATGAATTTTTCTTCAATTTGCGGAAAACCTTTGAACTGCCTCTTCCAGGCACAAGCAGTGCTGCTATCGCTGTCAAACTTTTGTGATAAATCCTTCCACTATCTTCTGCTTCTTCTGCTTCTTCTATCTAATGAATTTGCACAGGTTTAGCACATGGGCCAATGCCAGATAAATCCCGGAATCCTTTCTTGCATGCAGATTTCTCACATATAACGTTGTCAGATATGGAATTACAGCATGGCCAGATTGCTGACAAAATTTTCAGGGACATCTTCCAGACACCCTCCACCTGTTACATTCACTTTATTTCTTTGGATTATTATTGCCTTTATAGGGTAAAATTGGGTAATATCGACACTACAGTCGATAGGCATCGAACAGTATTTTCCAGCAAGATACTGACACAATGTCCAGTATTTTATTATTACTGTTTACTCTCTCATTGAATATTGTCTTTACAAGACTTAAATGTGTCCCTATATACATTATTAGGTCTATTTAGTCCATGCGTGGAAAATGTGAGTTATATCGACAGTTAGTTTTAGGGCTGCTCTCATGGTTGCATTTCTCGCTTTTGATATGAACTATGATATCTCAAGAATCTCTTCTTGCTCAAATACATTTATCCATCGAATTTAATTTAGTCGATTAAGTTAATCCAACTGATTAAAAGAGTCCAATTTCGATAAACGAATAATAACTTCCGTAATGGATGGTTGAATGACACCGTCATACACAGCTGACACATTAAGATCCATACCAATGCAGAGAGATTTCACAATTTGAGGTATACCATCAGAAGAAATTGCAATGTCATGAAAATAGCAATTATCATCCTTCATTACTTTCACAGTGACTCAAATGATTTGGAAGAACATATTCTTTCATATCGGCGATCGATGCTATTTTATCTTTATCAAAAAAATAATTCACCGAAGTATCCAAAATGTTTTGTTCAGCAGCAAGGTGAGACGACATCGAACTCGAAGTACCCCTCGTAGGCATCTCGGATTCACTCAAATACGACGGAAGATTCGGAAATATCGTCGGAATCGCCGAGGCCGAAAGCTTTTTCAGAGACAGAGGGTTAGATGATGAGGCTCTCTTTTTCTTTCGCGTTGAGTTTGTATCATTAGATTCTGAAATAATACACGTAGAATCAAAGTGAAGTGCGCACACACGATAGCTGTTGCCAGATCTGTTCAAACCGCTGATGTCTTGATCGGACCACGATCGGGGAATTTTGCGGATCCATTTTTGCAGCCGTTCTTGATCAGAATCAGGATTTGGGAATTTGTATAAGGCGATTTTATCGTCGGATGAGTTGTTTTTATAGTTAGTTCGACAGCCAGTTACACTGCACTTGTAAGGCATGGAGCAAATTCTACGAGAAATAGATGCACACCGAATTGCCGAAAATGGGAAGAATGACTTAACATCGCAGAAGCAATGAATTAGGAACCGACAGTGCAAGTAATCGATATCATCTATTAAACAACCTATGTACAGATATCAAGACCAAGTAGGAAAGACGGATACTCTTTGGCAGGAGATTTCTCCTTAGGGAGAAACGAAAATAAACTGAGATGAATAACTATACATGCGCCAACAGTGGCCCGTGTATGTAAAGCTCTTGTCAGAATCTGCAAGGGTGTCACTTCCTGAGGAGCGCAGCGACCAACTAGGATTCCCTGGATAAATCCTTCCACTATCTTCTGCTTCTTCTATCTAATGAATTTGCACAGGTTTAGCACATGGGCCAATGCCAGATAAGTCCCGGAATCCTTTCTTGCAGATCTCTCGCATATAACGTTGTCAGATATGGAGTTACAGCATGGCCAGATTGCTGACAAAATTTTCAGGGACATCTTCCAGACACCTTCCACCTGTTACATTCACTTTATTTCTTTGGATTATTATTGCCTCTATAGGGTAAAATTGGGTAATATCGACACTACAGTCGATAGGCATCGAACAGTATTTTCCAGCAAGATACTGACACAATGTCCAGTATTTTATTATTACTGTTTACTCTCTCATTGAATATTGTCTTTACAAGACTTGAATGTGTCCCTATATGCATTATTAGGTCTATTTAGTCCATGCGTGGAAAATGTGAGTAATAGCGACAATTAGTTTTAGGACTGCTCTCATGGTTGCATTTCTCGGTTTTGATATGAACTATGATATCCAAAGAATCTCTTCTTGCTCAAATACATTTATCCATCGAATTTAATTTAGTCGATTAAGTTAATCCATCGATTGTAATGATATTCGCATAATATCGACACATTGCAGGGCGACATCGACAGTTCTGTAACGAAGCATCAAAAAAGTAACAAGTAAAATAAACTGAAGACATTGCATTTCATATGAAGCGAAATTTTGCACAAGTGTTGTCTCTTGATTGCCTGAAAATGCGAAACTTCATCACTGTCCGCTGCGTTGCACGCTTGCGTTAGCCTATATGAAAAATGTGCGGAATTGTTTTCGTCTTTGACACAGATGGATTCGCCTATCTAAACTGCTTTCAGTTCATGAAATTTCAGCTAATCAGACAATAAAAGAAACAGAATATGTGCAAAATTTCGCTTTATACAATATATGACATCATTAGTCTACTATAGCTGGCAAATTTTGACGCTTCTTTTTGGGAATGCCGATATTGCCCGACAAGGTGTCGATATTATACGATCATCATTATATTCTACATACCTTGCTATTCACCTAGAATGAACTGACAAATTCCACCAAGAAGAGGTTATTTGGATACAACAGTACGTCCAGCGCCATCAACGGTCAATGTTGGGCCATCCGAACATTGAACGTTGACGGCGCTGGACGCCGAAGGCCTGTCAAACGCTGCACCTAACTTCTACTTTATTATATCGGCCTTTAATTTGAAAAATGGGAGTTTTGATTATTTTTTCTTACTGTCTAAGAAAGATGATCTCCCGTGACCTGGTCAACTACATTTGAGCGCAAATGAATTATTTTTTCATAAGTCATAATAATGTATTAAGGCTTTTACTGCTGTTACATGTTGTGTGTTTGATGCTAACGCTTCCTAAACGTACATACCATTAATTTGCTTTCGGCTCTATCGTACTTTAATTTTCAACAACGCCCAGATGAGACAATTTTCCTGATGACGCTTCATTTGAATATAATTGTCTGCGCTTTGAATGCAGTTTGCAACATTGGATTTCTTTGAAGAGACTTACCTTCAGTTTTTATGCGCGAACACATGTTGCATTATTTCTATTCCTCTGAGAATTGTCCCAATGAAGTTTTCTTATTTCTTGTCTCTCTTGGGTGATAGCATTCAACTTTTGTGTGTCTCTAAATTCTTTGTTAATTACGTATGTTTCACATGATCATCCATGTGATTCTTATCATGTCTATATTCCTGAAATGTGAAGCAGTCTCACCTCCTACAAAATATCTATCATTTCGTTGAATTAATTATCATTATCAATGATGAATTGTATGACATTGTTAGAGCGAAAATTATTCTAAGTGTTAATAGATATTCGTAGTCGAGGAGATATATGATTAGTAGACAGAGAATGCAATTCAAAATGAAATCATGTCACTGCCATCTTCTAATAGAAGGATTTCATATTTGTTTGATACCATACCTACATGTCATCAACCAATTCATTGAGGCATCCCATGAAGCCAGGATCGCTTTTGCCCACTTCTAATTGCTTGCTCGCTATAATAAACTGATAATATTATTACCTCAAATCCGAATTGAGCTGAATTGATTTGAATTAGAAATAGAAATCTGCCGAGATTTTAAGACCTGCCCAGCGGCGGGGTCGCCGCCTTGTTGTAAGATTAGAATCATCAGTTAGGAACAATTTCAATATGCACATAATTGCAAAAGTTAGCGAACTAAATTTCATCAAAGTAAGGAAGGAGATGTTTGTTTAATTTCAGCATAGATTTTAGTCATATTGGAGTTGTTGCTGTTACTAAAGTAAATTTAGCCATCAGATTGTAAAAATGGACTCGGTGTTTTATTAATCCAATTGATTGTTAAGAGAAATAACCTAGCAATTGATTGATAATTTTTTTCAAATCTCAACAAGTAGATGTAATGAGTAGCGCCTGTGTGAAGCGCCTCAATCTTGGATGCGGCATTAAGTGATTTCAGAATGTAATACGTCCTTCACGTGCCTGCGTTAAAGCAGTGCCTTCCTGGTTTATTCACGCACTGAACAGATGATTCAGTGGCCTTGTGGTTAAAGGGTATGCTTGGACGTCCTCCAGCACCAACGTCGCTGTTTCAAACCTGCCCACGACTAATGAGGCCCAAGAGGCCGAAACATGTCTCGAGGTGGTTGCATCTGTTGAGATTTAATCAATTACGACAGCTATTATTTCAGTATGTACCATTGATGTTCTCGAGATAAATTCAATAGTCTCTAACAATTTGAAAGTTGGCCTAAGCTTATTTGTATACTATACTTCCACGAGCTGTCATTGACTATTGACTTTCCGGCAAAAATGCTACAGAAACATAGGTCTCAGTAGCTCAGTGGCTGCTTGGAAATTTCCGAGAATTTGAATTTTACTTCGAGGCTGTGACAGTTTTATTGAAGCAGAGTTTTAGGACCGTATTAAACAAGCCATAAATTATATGAGTGCAAAAGCTGACGCCATGTGTCGCATCACATTTGCTGACTTTCGAAGTGCTACAGTTAAGCACAAATTGATTGGTGATTTATTGGTGCATCCCCCATCAGTTGTCTTTGCATCAAATAGAATTTCTTCCTTTGTAAGGACAAGCCTTGTAAGAAACAACACCAGAAAACACTAAAAGAATAAGGATCAAACATGCATTTAGAGTAAACGGCCTATTCTTATAACTAGGGCAATTTTCTTATGACATGTCATATTTTGGCCATTTTTCTGTAGTTTTAGACTGTTAGAGTTGCCGGGAAGAGGGATGGAAAATCAACGATGCTTACAGAATGACGTAATATTTGTCTTCTCAACAGCGCGATGCAGTCTGAGGACAGTTCCAGTGCATGTGCTGCGTACAGATATGAATGTTACCGACGGCGCCAGGAGTGGCTCCTCTGTCGTCTGCCTTTCCTTGCCAGCCAACCGCTGCTTCGGTAGAGCATTCTTCTCCATGTTGAAGAAGATGCTATGTAAAGAAAAGCCTTTTTTAACGTCAGATGTAGTACATTGATGTACATCACTGTTTTGTACAAGAAGTTGTAAATGGGTATACTGTGCCAAAGTTTGAAACAAATCGCTTTATTTGTCGTAAATTGATCTATTTAACTTTTTGCCTGGAAATGGAAGCATCATTTTCTCTATATTTCAAGAATTTTACATCTTACAAAATTATAATTTTAGATTTTTAAGTCATATTTTGGTCATATTTTGAGTTTTTGGGTCATAATTGATTATATTTTAAGCTTTTTTAGGTTACATTTTTTCCATTTTTAGGTCATCAAAAAGTTGCTCTACTTATAACCAAATGTCTATCATTCACAAGAATTAATATTTTGGAGAGGTTCTTTCCTTTCAATTGTTGGAAATAGTATCCATCTAATGTATATAGACAGAGAACCGTAACCTGATGCTTATGCTATATATATATATATCCTATTAACTTTACAGGAGGTGACAATTAGCTCATTATCAGCTTTGTCCAAGCCACAGAATTAGATTGTTTAGTCGTATCACTTTGCTAGAAGTGCAAACTGAATCAAAATAATGGCACATGCAGGAAATTATTAAGTGGGCAAGAAGAAATTATTAATACCTTTATACAGAGATAGGAAAAATAGTCGTGCGTCGCTTGCGGATTGTTGTGGATTCCTTCAAAATGCTCCGATCGCGGCGATTCCTTCAGATTCGAAGAATTCAGATCATTGCGCAAATGTTTTCTCAATCATGTTGACCCTTCCGACCATTATTAAAAAAGTTAGCAGGCGAACGAAAAAACGTTCACAAACTTCTCTGTTGAACGTGACATCGAATGTGTCTCTGCATGCTGTGTGATCCGGTTGACAACAGTCACTGAACCTTTGCACAATTTGGCGTGTTTAATGTTGAACTGGCTGCTGATTGTTAGATTTCTATGGTATAATGTCAGCAGATTTTGCCATTTCATTAACGTTTCAATGCATCCCTTCTACCTTTTTCGTTCTAATTAAAACAGTTTGCATTCAATTTAAAACACTTTGCATACAATTTAAAACAGTTTGCATTTGATTTAAAACAGTTTGCATTCAATTCAAACGACTTTTTTAATTATCTTTTACTTATTCTATTCATGTTTTATATGTCCTTAACATAATTTAGGTATGTGATATATTATTTTATGTATTTTACATATGTATTATATCATTTTTATGTGATATATTAGGTGTACAATCAAATCCTACTTCTGAAGCATCAAGTTTTGCCCAAACAGATAATCTAATATTCTGAAATGCACTTTGTTATTTATAGTCTTTGTGTAATGAATTCAGCTTCATAAGTTACTTGTCATATCAAAACAAAATAAATTGCACTTGCATTTTTATTCAATGTTAGTGTAAGAAGACGGTTATTTAGATATTGTACCTTAAATCTTGCATTCGCATCACATCACCATAGAAAGAATATACATGATTTTAATAACCCTCAAGCTGAACAGGCTGATTGCTCTCGTTAAGGGCTAGCTGCATAGTTTCTTCAATTATGCGAAGACGGTGCTCTGTCTGAGTCACGGCAGAAATCATTGACGTTATGATCACATATGCCCACCGTTTCTATGGCAATATGCATTCTGATATCCTGCTTTTGAGTGTATGTCGAATTGGCAAACTTCATAATTGACAGTGAACGTTTGACTGACGCTTCGTATTTTTGTCTTCAATATGCATTTTCAGATGATACCGTATCCGACATCTCCAATGGTGCTCGTGCTCCTGGAGTTCGCCCAGGGTCATTACGCGGAAGCTACAATAGGTGTGACCCTGCATCCAAGAAAAGAATACTCGAGTGTGCCGAGGCACATGGCGATTTTAAGGCTGTCGCACTGGCGAATGGCGTAAAGATTCAAACTGCCCGTCGATGGGTGAGAATGGCTGAAGAAGAAATTGAAGAAAAACCGCGTGGTGGGGCATATAACAAAAAGGTGACCAGTGAGCATGTCGAGCACATGATAACAATGTTAGAGACGAATCCTCAGGTGACTTTGGAGGAAATAAAGAGCTAGCTCCCTTAAACATCAATTTAACCTTCAAGTGAATATATCCGCGATTCACAGACACTTAAAGGATCAACTCTACACCGTAAGGAAAGTCTCGTTCGTGCCATCGACTGCAAATACTGAAGAAAACAAAGAGCGAAGGGCATCTTTTGTGCAGAAGATCATGGAGCTGACTGGGTCTCAAAAGGAAATATTTTACCAGGATGAGACTAATGTGAATCTATTTTGTCGTCGATCTTACGGTCGCGCAAGACGAGGAGAACCTTGTCGTGTGATGGTACCCAGTTCCGTGGTCCTAACGTTCATTGTTGGGGCCTGCTCAGCAAGCGAGGTATTGTATATTCAAACATTTGCCGCGGATCAATAAAGCGTGATCGATATCACGAAATCATGTCTTGTGCACTCGACGAACCGTTATTGTCCCGCGATTGTCTTCAAAATGTTGTAATATTCGTTGACAATGCGCCATCACATTCGGGCATCGAAAACATTGTTCAGACGAAAAAACAGTATGCTGGCCTTACAATTCTGCGGATGTCGCCGTATTCTGCTCCCCTCAACCCCATAGAGAGTATTTATGGTCGTCCATGAAAAGCAGACAATGATTTTTTCAATGATTTCTGCCGTGACTCAGACAGAGCACCGTCTTCGCATAATTGAAGAAACTATGCAGCTAGCCCTTAACGAGAGCAATCAGCCTGTTCAGCTTGAGGGTTATTAAAATCATGTATATTCTTTCTATGGTGATGTGATGCGAATGCAAGATTTAAGGTACAATATCTAAATAACCGTCTTCTTACACTAACATTGAATAAAAATGCAAGTGCAATTTATTTTGTTTTGATATGACAAGTAACTTATGAAGCTGAATTCATTACACAAAGACTATAAATAACAAAGTGCATTTCAGAATATTAGATTATCTGTTTGGGCAAAACTTGATGCTTCAGAAGTAGGATTTGATTGTACACCTAATATATCACATAAAAATGATATAATACATATGTAAAATACATAAAATAATATATTACATACCTAAATTATGTTAAGGACATATAAAACATGAATAGAATAAGTAAAAGATAATTAAAAAAGTCGTTTGAATTGAATGCAAACTGTTTTAAATTAGATGCAAACTGTTTTAAATTGAATGCAAACTGTTTTAAATTAGATGCAAACTGTTTTAAATTGTATGCAAAGCGTTTTAAATTGAATGCAAACTGTTTTAAATTGAATGCAAAGTGTTTTAATTAGAACGCAAACTGTTTTAATTAGAACTAAAAAAGGTGTAGTCAAACGGAAGAAGAGACGACCTGTCTAATTCTGTGGTTCAAGCCCATTATCTGCCTACTAAGCGATTTCTATGGTTCACGTCCATTATCAGCTGTTTCGGAACCTGTGCGATTGCTTTCCTATGATGTACAAAACGAACCGGTTTGGATTGGTCTCTTAGTGACCTTGGGTCACTTAAGTGCAATGGTCCAGCATGCTTAAACTCCAACATCTAATGATGAATAAATTCCATCACCGTGGCAAAAGTCCAAGCTCATCTATGGCCGAATACACAGTGGCTCTGAAGTTCTTTGCAATTTGTTTTGTGATTCGTTCATATCTTCTCTATTCTCTTACCGCCTCCGCTTCAGGACGTTCTCGTATATTCCAGAATACGTAATCTACAACATAAATTGATAATTTTGCATCTTTTAATCAAACGAGGTCAACATCGGTTTTCATCTTCGTAACATGACTTGGAGTGGTTCTGTCAATTTTGTTAACATGCGTCTGGAGACAAGAGAATGACTTTTCATCTGTTCGTCGTCTCTTGAGGGACAATTGAAGATGTTATGACTTTATGTTAGAGAAGCAGTAATTTTAGTAGCATCGTGATTAATGCTATTTCGTTTCAATTGTCAAGACATCCTCTGTGATTGATAATTATTCATGATCACACTTTACTGACGAATGACAAGTTAGAATTGAATAACAGCACATATGCGAAAATTAAAATCTCATCCATGACATACGGTAGAGGCGTCATTTGAATTGACAATAAAATTAAACGTTCTCCATCTCAATGAAATTAATTATTTATGGATCTATTAACCATCTGATGCGTCAATTTAGAAAAATACTGAGGCATTTTTGCATTTGATGAGAGTAGAATAATAACTATATAGGTGCCAAATGATGGCTACAGCTACATCTAAAAGTCATCGCAGTTCACAATTACACTATCAGCTGTGCACAGTGGAAAAATAAATTAAATTTAAATAAAAATACATAATTTAGCCTACAACTGTATTCAATATAAAAAGATATATACTATCTGCTCTTTTAAGGCATTACTGAATTATATTATGATGTCATGAAATTAATCGGATATCAGCGGACATAAGAACTTTTGTTAATTCCGCTGTTTTTATGCATAGTTTACATTGCAGTCTTATCCATGGCTGCTTTGCTTGATAGATTGCTTGATTGATGAGAATTCTCCCTCATGTATTGACAATTGAATTATTGAGATGGCTTTTATATGAGAAGAGAGTATGGCAGGGGGTAAATGAAGTTTTTCGTTTATTATTGGCATAAAGAGAAAGTCAAATGAATAAAACAAAAACACATTATCTACAATTTTTGTCACTTTGCTGAGAACAGCAAGTCAGATGATATCAACAATAATTGCGAGGTAAATGCAATGGCTTAAGACTCCAATTATCGTCACATGGGAAATCTCGTTCTCCAATTTTTGTAAAATTGATTGTCGAGATGATTCCAAAAATCATAACTGCCAAAAGCATTGTAAGGTTGATAATCGATTGATTTTTAATGTCCCCTTGAATTATGAGCAAGCTTGCTGAGCGAAACTGATTGTTGACGGCAAAGAGAGTCATGTCCGCCAGGCTAAACAATACGACCGCCATTTATGCTTTCAATGGTCGCCAAATAACATATGGCAAATGTAAAAGAATAAGTAAGTGTAGGTCGTTTTGCTCCCGTAATTTTATAATAGTCTACATTGATTCCTCTCATATCAATTTAGCCATAATTCTGTTTGAAATTCCTCAAGAGTCAAATTTTTTGATTTTAGTGGCCTTTCCCTCGAGGCAGAATAAAGTGCATGTCTATGCTTAAAGATTTACGAGATATATGTATATTTATATGCAGCATGATTTTCATCTATTTCATCTATCAACTTTTTTTGAGATTCACTCGATTTTTTATTTGGTGGTATATCATCATCTGTCTGTATATACTATACAAAATCCAAATATCATTATTGATGATATTATATTGCATGTAGGTGCAAGATTTGGGGTGTCGACTAATTTGTTGCTCATCTTATGTGATGCTTATGAAGTGAATATTCGAGTTGTTCAAATTTTGCGATATGCCAAAAGCAACATGTTTACAAAGTTGCTGAGCAACACACGCTCTGAACGCAGTCTGAAAAACAATCAATGCAGAATTCCACTCACCGAAACAACTTTGGAAGCAGTTGCGCCCACAGAATTAGACAGGTCGTCTCTTCTTCTGTTCACTAGAAAGGAAGCATGGGAACATGTAACGCTAATGAAGTGGCACAATCTTTTGACGTTATACCATAGCAATCGAGCAATGAACAGCCAGTTTAACATTAAACACGCCAAATTGTGCAAAGGTTCAGTGACTGTTATTAAGCGGCTCACACAGCAAAGAGACACAGACGATGTCAAGTTCTACAGAGAAGTTTGTGAACGTTTGTGCATGCGCCTGCTAACTTTTTTTTAAATGATCGGAGGGCCCAATATTATTGAGAAAACTTTTGCGCAATGATCTGAATTCTTCGAATTTGAAGAAGTAGTGGCGGTCGGAGCATTTTGAAGGAATTCACAGCGATCCGGAAGCGACGCACGACTATTTTTTCTATCTCTGTAAGGTATTAAAAATTTCTTTTTACCCACTTAGTAAGTTCCTGCATGTGCCATTGTTTTGAATCAGTTTGCACTTCTAGCAAAATAATGCGCTTAAACAATCTAATTCTGTGGCCACTCAGAAGAGATTGTACACTTGAAAGAAGCCTTCGAAGAAAGCTTTCACCGAGACTTCACACGTTAATTTCACCAAAACACATGTAAATCCAATTCAACGCAGATTGCAGTTCTTGGCAAAAATGATCTTTTTGATGCTTTCTCTTAATAACTGAAAAGCATTGAGTCTATAGCCACTATTCTGAACATGGACTGTCTTTAAAGGTCATTTCTTATCATCTTCATGAACATTTATCTATGAAGCTAAACATTCAGGTTCAAGCACCAACATATTGACTCACTTAATCCACATTGAGCCACATTCTCGCATGCATGGCCGATCAGGAGCATAACATTATCACATGCGCATGATACGAAATGACCAGAAGACATATCACACCGTAAATTATGGTTCTCGAATTAGCAGTTTTCAGTTGACAAGAGAAAACATAGGAAATTTCATTTTAACAGAAAACTGCAATCAGTGTCCCATTGGATTAACATGTTTTTCTTTGTTAGTGTCTGACAAGAAGAGGAACTGACCAGAGTTCTCCAGACGCACAGATTCGTAGTAGGCAAAGATTGTAGATCATTCTGTGAACGTCTCATTTTCGGTCTCGCTTCCTGCTAAAACTCGTTCTGGCTGCCGGACTATAGAGCTATTCATTACCATATTGATTGGACATAGCCCACCTGACTGATGGTCACTTGATGATCTTGAAGGACATGTACAGGCACTTCTCGTGCATGAATCGCCAGCAACATCCAACAGTTCATAAACGCTGTATTATCTTTTCATTGGAGCTTTTCTGGACTTCGTGTCGCAAAATTATCATAACAACCCTCATGTACAAATTTGATTTTTTAAGAAATGCATAAGAAATCTCTTGATGAATGTATTGCAATTCAGTGGGGGCATTTGAAACTGGTTTATTGTCTGTTACATCAACAACTTCGGTCAAGTCTGATAAAACGAAATTGTTCTGTCAGACTATAGAATCCCTTGAAATACCGCTGCATTTTTCTACAATAAAGGGACAGAATGATACGTGTCGCAATGTAGCTGCGGCATATTCAAATGTACATTCATCCTACTATTTCTCTTGATTCGATGATAAGATAATTTAATCACATAGTGATAAGATGTGACAAATTTAATGCTGCGCAGACGTGTGCAGTTTTGAAATCAGTGAGTTGAGTAAAATGAGAATTCAAGCGAGCAATCGTTGAAAAAGCTTTTAAATCGGAAAAGGTTCACCGATTACAATCTGCTCTGCAATTATATACAAGAATTTTATTTTTATCCCTTTTTGTCATATCGATAATACTCATCACAGACGGAAAGCGAACTCAACATGTTCCTGTAAAAGGTATAACATTACGGAACAATTCATTTTCCTTGCAACATGGTAGCCTATGTACCACTGCATTTATCAGCCTAAAATCAGTCGGGCTTTATACGTGCATGTACAGAACAAAGCGGAAAACCGAATCAGAGAAGATGTACCGGCACGCGGCGGAATAATTTCATGCTTTGTCGAAAGGTCAGATTCATGATATTGAAAAATAACCTCTGCATGATACGTTTCAGTGAAACGACAGATTTTGATAATAGTGCATTATTTAAAAGACGTGATTTTGAAATCTCTCCTCATCTATTCTAATGCACAAGACATCGAATGAATGTACGTCATTTATTTATTTGTCGCGTTAAATGCAAACGTACATTTACTTCTAATCTATACTTTGGGATGTCCTGAGACTTAAAACAAGCTGAGCAAGTATTGCTGTATACATTGAGCTTCGCCTTACAAGGATTCATGTCGGACTGGCCCGAGCTAGTGCATGACATCTACATTAAGTTAGTTCACAATGCTTGTAGTCTTCACCAAAGCACTCGTCAATTCCATGAAGATAATAGAGACACTTTTAGTTGTAGATATAACATAATATACAGTAGCATGTATTGTAGTCAATGAAGATATGCCAGAAAGTCTAAATTGAACTATTTTGTGATTTTTCGCATCTAAAAATTTTACATCAAGAGTGGTGTGACATCTTTAGTAGAGTCCCTCAAGAGTATGTAATTGCCAGATTCTCATCGTTTCTGACAGTCGATGAATTAAACCCTGCATGTTACAATGCGAAGCTGGTCAAATACGCCGATGACTTTGCATCTTCGATGCTGATTTCTTGTTACATGGTCAACAGACACTCATCTTCCTATTAACGACAGCAAGTGTGTCATGAAGGATATTGTAACGAAATAGAATAGGCCTATATTTTAGCCTCTCATATGTGCTTCTGAAGACAAATTTTTGTTAGAGAGTTGACTATTTTTCATATTTAGGATTCCTTTGACATTATATAGAAAGCTTCTTGTCGGATAATTATTATTCGTAAACTTCACACGCCTCTCGTGATTCTGGTACCATGATTGAATGTTGTGTAGTGTTCATTCGCTCCATTTTGATGCATTTGTTTGCATGTCCTTGAAATGCACCTCAGTATTTGAAAACGACATTTCACGAGTGGAGTTTTTAACATAATTAGCAATGTAAAACATTATGGTGAAGATGCTGTCCGTGAATAAAAGTTGTCAAAATCTTTTTTTCAACGCATTGTTGCAAATGAATGTCATGTGGTCAGTAAGTTAATTTGTTCATGTACCAGTCCCTCTGTCATCCACAGCTCTGTTTCCACCTCCAGCTAAAGTTTGCCGCTTTGAGAATAAATTTACGTGTACTAAGTTTTGTCTGTAGTCGTTTCTTTCATCATTCATCTTCCAATTTATTGCCTGTTGGCAGCCTTTTCTTCTTTGGCTTGAGCATGCCTTGACCGTAGATGGAAAAGTTTCACCGATTCGGTAAAGCATTGAGCCATAAAGATTTTGCCGGCTCATGTTATTTTTTATTAAATACCCATTCTTTAAATGAACCACATGGTGTGATTAATGTATTTATATGTTATCTTGTAGATAGATATATTTAGACAGGGCAAGCGCAGAACATGCATGTTGATAGACATGGCATTGCACATATACATGTGCACAGTATTATATTATACAGTAATTCAACATGTTCAAAATTTAAATGGCATAGACTATCGCTTAAGCCATTTCTGTGGGTACATTTCTGCACTATGTCTGCAAATTGTCAATGAACAATATTTATTAATGAATTAACAGGAATCAAGTGACAGAACTGAATAGCTCCCTCTGTATGTCTTGATGAAGTGCAGAGTTTGAAAAGAGTCAATGTTGAATTGATGGAAAAAGCTATTTTGTGTCGAGATTTTCATCTCAAATTTATTAATGATTTATCGGCATTAGTTACGGTGCGTATGCAAGCACAATTAGTTAAATGAATAAGATTAACCTTGATGGAAGCGCATCACATATTATGTAAATCTGTCTAAGAGTCAACTTTCTTCAAGCGTGATATTTGATGATCATTTTTCTGTCACCTTTTGCTTAGTTATCAATTCCTGAGAGCGCATGATAACAGAATTCACAAACTGTTTCATATCTGTCACATAGGTTCCTCCGTCAAATACTGTTTTTCACAAGAGAATTAATCAATCTTGAAGAGTCACTACGGCGAAAAGTTTTAATGATGTACGCTGACTTTTCCTCTTGACCCACCAACTTCGGCGGTCTTTATCATCAAGGGACGATTTCGCGCACTTATCTCGAGTGAACCCCGCTAACAAGTTCCAAAACTCCATTTTTGTATTTGACCCAATTTGTTATATAATGATGTTTAGAGCTGAATGCATTCATAATTCCGTATTACAGTGAAAAGAAAGAACGTCCACGTCCGCGATTTGACGGTAAAAGAGTCAATCTGTGATTCAAAATGTTCAAGAATACTCAATAATGCAAATAATATGACGTCGATAGCGCTAATAAGCATAATATACATGATTAGGGACGTGAAGAACGAAAGTTCGACATTGTCTGCGCTCACTTTCCGACTTTTCGCATTGCTAAATTAGTGAGACTAAGACGGACAATAGCGGTTTGTTGACAGTCATTTCAGTCGCTCATTCAGGCACGGACCTGGGTCAGTGTTGCCTGGATAAGAAGCAAATTTCTGAAACATTCAACAGTTGTAGATTCATGCCGTGGGTCGATTCCACAGAATCAGATTGTTGAATCGCATCACTTTGCTAGAAGTGCAAACTGATTCAAACAGATGGCACATGCAGGAACTTATCAAGTGGGCAATAAGAAATTTTTAATACCTTACAGAGATAGGAAAAATAATCGTGCGTCGCTTGCGGATTACTGTGAATTCCTTCAAAATGCTCCGATCGCCACGATTCCTTCAGATTCGAAGAATTCAGATCATTGCGCAAAAGTTTTCTCGATAATGTTGCTCCCTCCGATCATTATTAAAAAAGTTAGCAGACGCATGAAAAAACGTTCGCAAACTTCTCTGCAGAACTTGACATCGTCTGTCTTTGCTGTGTGATCCGGTTGATAACAGTCACTGAAACTTCGCACAATTTGGCGTATTTAATGTTGAACTGGCTGCTCATTGTTCGATTGCTATGGTATTTAGTCAGCAGATTGTGCCATTTCATTTACGCTACATGTTCCAATGCTTCCCTTCTAGTCAAACGGAAGAAGAGACGACCTGTCTAATTCTGTGATTGCAAGTTATTTTATCAAAATGCTTTTGAAAAGAAAGAGAAATGATAATAACATTGAATATCTACGAAATGCACTGACAAGCTGCCACCATTAGCGGATCTAGGAATTTCTGATGTGGGGGTCTGTGAATATCAAGGGCGGGCATGTGCACTCCGACTATGCGCACCGCTCTCCGGAGCGCGAAGCGCACTTGGGTTCGACAAACTGGAGTGTGGGTCACAAGGAACTAAGTCTGATGAATACACATGATGTAGGACTGCCTTGCTCATGAAAAAAATTGTATTAATTTTAATCAATGAACGGAATCTTTTAGAAATACCAGCACATGCATGTCTACATATTTGTACGTTTTATCAAAATTTGAAATAGTTAATTTCTTCTCTCGTGGTGGTCTCCGTGGCAAAAGTGGCAAAGTGGTTAAGTGCTTGGCCTAGCGATCTTTCGATCCAGAGGTCGAGCCCCAAAAGTCGGCTTGAAGGGCATCCTGACTAAAAGTACCACAGAAAAGTCTGACTATGTCATCACCGCCCAAGCCCCAAGCATGGGGAGTAGTGACGTTAAAGCTTCAAGCTTCATAATTTCTAATTTCTAAATACAAATAGTACTTCAAAAGTAGAAAGCTTGTAAAAACATGAATGATTTGTCAACGAGCTGTTAGGTTAGAAGCAGAGGCAATTTTGTTTAGCAATATGATGATTTTACTGCACTTTTGAAAACGTACATGTATAAGTAAAAAAATGTTTATTTATAATAAATTAGTTGATTGAATGTTAATCCTCGATTATTCTTCAATGAAAAGTTGTCGTTCACTGTTTCCACATCAATATGAGTTTCAGGGTGAGCATGCATTAATGCCACCAATCAGTAGTTCCTGGTAATGTTCAGAGGATTTTTACCATTTTCTTTATTTTCGATTTTGTTGAAGTTTGTAAACGGTTATCTCTCAAGTCTCAATGGAAGTCGACGCCGATGGTCACTTCATTACTTCAAGCACTTCAAATCTCATCCAAGTCCAATTTACGAGGGCCCCAGGGGCATAGCAATTAATCAGCGTTAAACATGACAAGAGCAATTCCCTCTACATGAGCAATGATTACAGTTATTGAGAAATCTGCGCACGCTCACTGATAATTTCAAAGGTCTTTCATTATTTCGACACTTACCCTTCCTCACTTGCAAGAAAACTTGAATTATGGATCCGCCACTGGCTGCCACCACTTCCCATTGTCAACGACTGGAAGCCGTCATCGCTTACCGTTGTCATGACAACGCATGACCATCGACGTCGACTTCCATTGAGACTTGTTTCGCATGTCCATGGCCGGTCTAGTACTTTGTCATGATAGTGTTGGGTTTCTATGGCAGCTCGTATGTTGTGAGTCCTACAGATCCATGTGTTAAATGTATGATAGCGTCCCTGTCATATAATTCATGGTTATTTACATGTATGTATGTAACATTTACTTGTATTTAAAAGGAAGGAATCTCACGGTTTTCGGTAAAAGAACTAATCTGCGTCACAAAATGTCGGCGTTCGAGAGTACTCAGAAATCTAATTAGACGTCGACAAAAAAGACATGCGAACTTGAAAGCTCTCACTAGCTGTGATTAGAAAGAATACTGCAAACATTCGAAAAAATGTTAAAGAGCTATCACTCGAATCAAGTCTGCAAAGTGTGCTTCTATACAAGATTCTCATATTCATTGAACAATTAATTCAGCGTATTCTTCTTCCCAAACAGACGAACAGGATAGGATCAAAAAGTAGAAGAACCTCCACAAAAATAAACACAAATCTCTTGACTATAAGATTAAAGTAATCTGTCGGCAACTGTTTGATGTCGAACATGTTCATTATACACCAAATCTTGCCGCTTCGTTACGCAGTCAGCATTTTTTTGAAAGCTGATTTAGTTTGTTGATTGTTTTTATCATCATGTCATGAGAGAAGTAAAAAAAATGATGCATGGGTTCAGTTGTACCCATGATAGAAAAGGATGATTCAGATCACTTTTTCATGTCATATTTTTGATACTCACAGGCAGAAATGAAAAAGGGCAAATGTGACATTTAGAATTTTTCTGACAAATGTGATTTCTTAGGAAATAAAATATTACGAATTCGTAGGGGATTGACATTTCCCACAAATCATTTCATCAAAAGGATTTTAATCTTAAAATCATGGGATTTTAGCTATACGAACCATGAGCCTCGAGTATCTGATTCTTCAAGCAGTCGTCCTTTACAAAAAGTTGTAGCTCGAATTCTGACGAATTTAGAAATATTGCATCTCCCGCAATTGCAAGAATGTTCAACCTCTAATTGCATGACTACTTTGTTCTGCGATCTGCATTGTTACGGGAGCACTTATTTTTCTCTCACGAGGCCCATCAAAATCAGCTTATGCACAAGGATCCCTTCATTGACTAATCCCTTATAAGAAACATGCACACTGCCATTACTATCATGTATCATGTAACATCCTTAAACATGTGATGAATAGTGAGGCAGATACACTACTTTGCCAAAACATGAAAAGTCCAAATGCAACATTTTGTGAAATGACCACTGACAAAGTTTTCCTGGTTTATCTGATTTTCATCTAACCTCATGCACTTGAAGTCCGACTCCGCGTCTCTAGTCCGCCCCTACTTCGCTTTATTAGGAAATGCTGCTTTCATAATTCGCACTATTCACTAGGATTCACATTTTCAAAATTCACATTATACCAGTATTTGGAGCATTGATTGTTGAGTATGATGCGATGCCAATAATTAATGCTACACTGTAGACTAGCACCTGAAATCGAGGAAACCTGTATCCTAAAGCGCCACACAATAGAATTTTAGGAGGTTGCGTGAAATAGAATGTTGACATACTAAACAGAACAATAACCCTATAGTGCGCTAGCCTAAAACGCTTTGCTTTAGGATTTTTTTATTAGATACGAATAGTGTCTTGCTTTAGTGTGTGATTTAGGAGGTGCTGGCTAATAGAGTGTATACATGCACTTAATCGTATTCTTGGAAATGGTACCAACCATTTGAAAAGCACATTATTACAGACAGACATTAACAACAAAGAAGTGCAGTGAAATTGAGTGGGAAGGCCAGTGAGCATCTTCGGCTAACTTCAGTTGATAAATGCTGCTAATGAATGATAGGACTGCTTTTGCCTGCCAGTTATCACCGTAGAAATATGTAAATTGCTTATCTGAAGTAATATATAAAAGAAATTGACTCAATGTCGTGGCAACGCTGGGGGAACTAAGTTTGGTATGAATGATCAATCAAAAACTTAATGCAACTGATTGTAGTGTTGACACTGTCATTGACAAGTGCAATTTTGTAATAAGGGGTACCATCCTTTTCCAATATTGTGGATTGCACGATGCTTAACTTCATTTCTTCATTAATATCCGCTTCTATGCTATTCACTTAATAGAACAAACAATAAATATTGAGTTGCGTCCTTAGTTGAAAAATGGGAACAGACTTGAATAGCTGCCATTTCATCCAACATCAAGAATCATCAGCAGGCCTAGTTCACATCTCTCAACATCGATACAACTCCCTATTTCTAAGTTGAAGCCATGCTCGGACGAATTTGAAGTACGTTGATTTTTTTCCACTACTGACATTCCTTTTTGGCGCAGCTATCATAAGTCTTCATATTTTCTCTAGTTGATACGACGTAAAAGCTACATATCATGTACTTAGCATGTAGGCCTACATACAAATATGAGCTTGAAAGAGGCTTTTAAGTACCTAATTTGCAATTTGAAGAGAACAGATGATAGAAAAACAAATATCAGTTTTTGTTGGTGTGAATGAATCTTACAAGCGTGAGCAATTTGAAGATTTTTGTGATGTGCGTCCAGGTTTTCTCTTTTAAAGACTTAATTTCTCATATGGTATACATACAGTCTAACCGGAGAGATTGCCAAAAAAGCAGTTTAATTTGGCAAGGTAATAAGCTAATTTTATTTTAAACAGAAAGCAATTTCAGTTATTTGATGAAAGCAATTATTGATGATTGCGAGCATTAGAAATCTTGACTAGAAATAATCTGCTCGTGTTTGTTATCGAGCTTCATGTTCTAAAGATTAAAAGGTCAAATGGAAACACTCCAGTAAGACTTGTGTTTCATATATATCAGAGGATGATTTTCGTCATGCCTATAACTGACATTTTCACACCAACCAGATGAAAATTTACACCTGAGTTTTCTTCTTCTCATTACACTTCGCTGCAATGCTGAGAATGGGAGCTTTTATTTGACAGGATTTATGCGCTTATCTTACCAATTCTGACTAAATTTCTTCTTCATTTTGCAGAATTTAACTTTCGATGAGACACTTTAGAAGATTCGCTCATAACATAAATTATAGCGGCATTTAGGATGCTAGAATAATGGGCTGCGACAAAATTTAGGTTTTCGAAGTTGCTAAGCGGTGATAACCACTGCACTGTCAAGGCATTTTGTACATATAGAAATGAAAAATCTGCATGACAATTACTTTATTTGAAAAAAATACATGCGAATTATATCGAACTATGTATATATTAAGACAAAGTTTGCCCAGATTCATATTTTTAGAGAGAATATCGAACATATCAATCAATCGAACATGTTTCGGAACATTACAGGTTCCATCTTCAACGTACTCGACATTTTATAAACAACGAAATGAAAACTTTTATATACAAAATTATTCTCGATAAAAACAGTTCAACTGATCTACATGCAAACCACTTAACAGGCCGAATAGATGCATAGAAATCTACATATTTACTAAGGTCAAACTGCGTAATCACACTGTATCTACAAGTTCAAGAGGAGTGGCACTCATCCGTCTCTTTCATTGGACAACATATTGTTATTGTCTTTAATCAAAATAGATTCACGAATCAAAGGATGTTTAGAGCTACCCACAATCATAGAAATAAACTGTTTATCTGAAGTTCGCTAGAATGGAAATTGACTCAAGGTCGCGGCACATCCGGGGGAACTAAGTTGGGGCATGAAGAACCAATTAAAAGCTTCGATTTATTCATGTGACTGATTCTAACCCAATGATACAGACGTTGGCAGGTGCATCTAAGTGAAAATGCGTGCGATTTATGTGCCGTTATTGTGCATTGCATGAAGCTTAATTTCCATTCTAGAGGTTTTATTGTTGTCAATTTCTATGCCCACAATAGAGAAATTTTCAGATTTCGGATGGTGATCATGCATCGATACTTCGGTAGGGTTAGGATAGCCTTTAAGATGCTCGTTAATGCGGACAGCCAGGTGGCGCCTTGTGGCTCCGATGTACCGCATTGAGCAGCGGTCACAAGAATACATGTAGAGTACATTGGACTTCAAGATTGTTTTTATCGAGAATAATTTTGTATATAAATGTCTTCATTGCGTTGTTTGTAATTTGTCGAGTCCGCTGAAGATCGAACCCGTGATGTTCCGAAACATGTCCAAGACTCATGCTTAATTTATCTAATTATTATCAAATGTCATCAATATTAATATGTATTGTTATTATTCATTTAATTTATGAATATATTTGAAAATCTTAATTAATTTTTATTGACTTTCACTTCTATACATAATGCATTTCATCCCATGTGATTGATATCTTCTGACTCATTTATGAAATTTTCCCATGAACTTTATCGTGACGCAACTTTTGTTGACTGTCGATATATTTGGAATATTTGTAGATGTTAGAATATTGCTTCGCGGGTAGATCTAAGTGTCAACCCTTTTATTTGACAGGAGTGACATTCCTCTCGGTTGTTATCCTTAGGCTACATGGGCGTCATTCCAAATATAACAAGCACTTTCAACAACATAATTCTTAACAGCTACAAACGATTTCTGCTTCCATTTCGGATAGACTTGTTGTATATTCGACGTTGATGATAATGACACTCATTTAGAGGTTGTTGAAATGATACTGATGATATTCCTGTCTGAGGAGCTGCTTCACGATATCAATTTCGATATCTTCCTAAATATCAGAGAAATATTTTGAGAGAAAATTACATGAATTTATCTGCGAATGGACAGCTTTAGAAGCAAAAGAAAAACTTTGAGTCATTAACTATATGTAGAGCTGCATAGTGCATATTCATAACTATACGCCTACATGCATATACTATTCCTAATACAGATAGAAAATAATTGTCATGATCGAGATACCAGGGACACTGCTTTATTGGTAGATTTAGCAAAGGGATATATTGCATCGCATATTTTCAAGTGAAACTCACATATAAGTATGGGCATCTAGTCTTTATGTTTCTGAATTTTATTGCATACTTTGGAATAGAAGCCAATCGTATTCAAGGGCATGATATTATACCTTTTCCACAATTATTGACACAAACTGCAAAATAAATGGCACAACTGATTTCTACAGATCCACATAGCTATTGTCCTATGTTAATGCGGTAATCAATGTCTATGGTAATTTCTATAGTAATCAAAGATCGGTATCTTACAAGTACAGATTTCCATGACTGCATGGGTATTCGAAACATGGACATGTATGCACGTTTTGAAAACTGCAAAATTAATGTCACAAACTGCGACGTTAATAGTCACTTTACACCGTAAGCTGTCAATTTCTCGCGCTTTAGATGGTTGCCTGATCACTTTGAAGCTCTTGCGATCCGTGCCCACTGAGTGGAATATCGCTGAGGTGAAGGAACAGACGGCCAAATACGTCTTGTGGTTCATGAGAGAAGGCATTAAGTGACATAACATCTTCATCGTCGAATGCGGATTCAACATCTGGACCGGGAGGAATCAAGGCTGATCGCCTCAGGGAGAAAGGGCAGTGCGTGTAGTTGAAGGACAGAGAGGTAGAATTCTACAGCTGTTTAGCTGTTTTTCCCATCCTACTTTGAACTCCTACACTTCATGTTTATCGGAGGAGAATGGCAAAAGTCTCTTTTTTTGAATTTCACCAGCGAAGTAGGTGGACCTCTTTTCGAGGAGTTCAACTTCCTCATTTATGACAATGCTCTCTTTCATACAAAGATTGAAGTCACTTCCGAGATATTGCCCCTTTCTAAACATAACAGAAAATGCCATATCATGCGTAAAAACTTGTGCGAAGCGAAGACTGACGGATCGTCGCATCCACTCGATCTTCAGTGATCATTCTGCCGCTCGATCTGATACTTTCGGAGTGACTCTTTATCGACATCGAATGAATGCAGCAGTTGAGGAAGCACTGCCGTCAATCATTCCTATCAAATGCCATCAGTTTCATAATTGTCTTATCTAAACAGAGAAATGTCTGCATAAAGGGGACTTTTTGATTAGTAGACCCAAAAGTTGCAGCAGTTCACTATTGAATAAGTGTGTTGTCACAAATTGTCACGCAGTTGTTCTCGCTTATTGCAATAGGGTTGGTGAAATTCAAGATTGTACATTATAAGGCTTGGGATGTGCGGCCTATCACTAAGCATGGAATCAGAAAGATATCTGCCTATCATGAGACTAACATATAGCATATTAGTATTACTGTACAACTACAATGTTTATCTGTAGAAATCAGTTGTCCCCTTAATTTTGCTGTTTGTGTCAATATAGCAATGTTAATACGATGTCTATACGACATTGAAAATGTAGAATGAGCGAAGCGAGCAAATATTTGATGACATCAATAATTGGAATGCAAAAGTAGAAAAGGTTATTGTAGATACAGTTTTGTAATTGGCATAGATGTAGCTTGATGTCAGTTTGTGAAGAGCGGATCAGTAAATAGACCTAGTGCATTAAATAGATACAGCTACTTTATAATGATAGTGATAATTAATTACTACAACAAGTGAGTAAAAATTATAGTACTTTCGTATAGTGGAGCATAAAGTAGAGTTTTTCAAAGAAATCGTGTTTTGTAAGGTTGATACAATGTATTCTAGATAGGTAATGCATCACATAGGCCTGCGATGGTTAGAACCACAGAATTAGACAGGTCGTCTATTCTTCTGTTTGACTAGAAAGGAAGCATTGGAACATGTAACGTTAATGAAATAGTACAATCTGTTGACGTAATAGTTGCGGTAGCAATCGAACAATAAGCAGCCAGTTCAACATTAAAAGCGCCAAATTAGCGAAGTTTCAGTGACTGTTATTAACTGGATCACATAGCAAAGAGACACAGACGATGTCAAGTTCTACAGAGAACTTTGTGAACGTTTATTCGCTAACCTTTAAATAATGATCGTAGGGAGCAACATTATCGAGAA
This sequence comes from Prostheceraeus crozeri, assembly GCA_907163375.1. Classification (NCBI taxonomy): domain Eukaryota; kingdom Metazoa; phylum Platyhelminthes; order Polycladida; family Euryleptidae; genus Prostheceraeus; species Prostheceraeus crozeri. Next base: position 143,896 of record CAJQUW010005424.1, on the reverse strand, counting down.
AACTTTTGCGCAATGATCCGAATTCTTCGAATCTGAAGGAATCGTGGGGATCGGAGCATCTTGAAGGAATTCACAGCGATCCACAAGCGACGCACGACTATTTTCCTATCTCTGCAAAGTATTAAAAAAATCTTTTTGCCCACTTGCTATGTTCCTGCATGTGCCATCGCTTTGGATCAGTTTGCATTTCTAGCTATGTGATACGTTTAAACCATCTAATTCTGTGGTTAGAACTGTTGGTATATAAGTTTAGCAGTATGTCAACTAGCCTTGGCATCATTACAAACATTAATCAATCAATTGTCTATAATTATTCGATCATTGCAATTAATTTATTACGGCCAATTAATTTTTTGATAACCCCTGAGGCAGGAGTTTATCGTTCATGAGAATCAATCAATTATTTTCATTTTTGCACTCAAACATCGATTTAAAGTTGGTCAGATAATAGGACAGATGTAAAGTGCTTCAATCAATTCCAACTTATTTCCAATCATAGAAATTTTTCCGATCCTCGCCTTTATGATGTTATCATTCGTCATCGATTATTTATTCAATGTCATCATGTCATGATTTTATTGAAATTGTGCAATTCAATTGAATGAAAGACAATCCTTATCCAAAAATGAAAGGAAATAATGAATTATTCACAGTAAGATTTTTGCTGTTACGTATTCAGAAGCAGCTGCATCGTTTCACTGACATTGTGTTTGCCTCTGTTAAAAGCTTTCATCACAAAAACATGTCAATGAAGGAATTTCTCGTCAGATAAATTTGCCGCAACCGCTATGTACAAGTAGAAAGCGATCAATGTCACAAGTTGCGACCTTTGTAACAAGCCACCTTTGTAAACCGTAACAGAAAGAGTGATGCTTTCAGCATTTATGTTATGTTACACAATGGCTACAAGTTGCCATGAAACCTATAAAATGGAGGATTCCGGTGGATAGAGTGATCGTAGCATCGCTTGGATAGTTCATGTTCTTGGTAGTGCAATTTGTAAATATTTACAATTTTTCCTTATTTCTTGATGAAAATACACCGACAGGGGCATATGGAGTCCTAGACATTTCTTATATTGCCCCAAAGCTGCAATGGCTACGACTCCAGCCTTCTACGAATTGCATTTTAATATTTATTTTCTTTCGAATTTTGTCACATTTGGCCCGCGGAAGCATCAAAAATACGTAGTGGGTTTCTTACTCGTGTATCGATAAATAGCAGTTTTTAAACACTACTCATAATAGGTTTGTAAGTAATATCGTCAGTTTTATGCTACAATTAGCGGACCCCAATCATGCAATGGACAAATTACATGCTTCACAATATTTTTGATGAATTTGTTTATGCAGATGTACAATTACTGCTTTTTCTGCTCTGTAAGTGAGAATCTGGCAAACCCTTTATGGCTTCCAATTATGGTCAAAAATCTCTATTTTATTTGTTGTTTGATCTTGTCCTGAGACGCTTTTTTGCAATAACTGATCAAATGTATCGCTTATCAAGACTATCCATGAACAAATTTCCAACAGATGCTCCAATAATTCAATCAAGAAAGTGCTTTTCAAACGTGGAATAATATTGTGTTCCATTTCGAGACTGAAGTTTGTCATCAGCCGCCTGAACACATAGGACGTGCGAATGAAAAAGCGATTGTGCAGCAGATGATGCTAATGATTGTGATATGATCGAATAGCACTTTCAGTAAATATTCTTTAATATGGAAAATTTGAAGCTTGAATGAAGTATCCGAAAAAAATAACGACCGCTCTGAAATGCTTTGCAAATTTCAGTCAATATTTCAAACAGATATTTTTATGCCGTGTGTCTTACTGATATCTTACTTACGGAGTTTGGCTTGACGGTTAATGTTATGTTTTCTTCGGGGATAAGGCCATCTGATTGGATTACACAGAATCGTCAATTGGGGACTTATGTCATACTGTCGCCCGTCGATAGCTCAGCTGGTAATGCGTTGGCCTAGAATCAAATTAGCAAGGGCTAACTTTAGGCGAAACACAATTAATAATGAATTAAATCACAAATCGAACTATTCAGCAAGTGAAACCAATGTGAAAAATAAGAATGAAACACAAATGTAAATATTGATAATATTCAAATGGTAGGCAATGAAAAAAAGGGACTGTGTAAATATAAGTAGAGTGAGAAAAAAAATTTGACAACTTACTCGAGAACTCCTGCCTGTCTACCACACTGTGTGTTGGTAGTGATGCAAATGGAAAATTTTCCAGAGAATTTTCCAGAAAATTTTCCAATTTTTTCAAAATTTTCTGGAAAATTTTCCAATGGAAAATTTTGAAATTTTTTTTTTCGGTGATTGACGTTTTTTCCTTTGTTTTGAAGACTTATTAAAGTCGTTTGAAAAGACTATGTAATATTCAAAGTCCAAAAACTTCTCTATCATTCCTGTATGTTAACTTTTCCATGTCTATTTCAGATCTTTCCAAATGAATTTGAGACATTAGATGGATTTCAGATTTCTCTAGCTCTGAATTTCAGATATCTGTCACAAGTTCAACTTTGAAAAGATCTTTAATTCAACTGGAGATCTCCAACTCATCTATATCATATCTGCAATACATTTGGGCAGATCTGAAATCGATTTGGAACTACCTGAACCATCTGAACTAGAAATGGAGGATCCTCAACGAAGATATCGGACAATACGCCAGAAGTTTGAAGCTCAACTGTCTCAGGAGTTTGCAGTCTTTATATCTTCCAATATGGTCGCTCATGAATGCTGCGTGGACTGTGTGCTATTCACATGTTCATCAACACATGGAGAAATTGCATGTGATCAACGCTGTATAATAAAGCTTAACTTTGAAGCTAACAATTAGCAAACTCCAAAATAAAGTACATTATTTTTGCTCCAGATCTTTCACATTGCATGAAATTACCCCTATTGTAAAGCAAGATTCAAGTTCCCAAACGGTGTCTGTGTGATAATTAAAATGCTAACAATTTAGTACAATTAAAGCCACTGGTGGCAAAGGAATGTTCAAAAATCCGCGGACGGAAATCGTATTACCACGATCGCTTTAATCGAAATAATGATGAAATCAAGAGTTTTAGACCCAATTAATTGGTACGCAGCTGCCTCGGCAGCTGAAGCGCTCAAATTATAGGGCCTATCAAAAAAATCAAAACTTTCAAAATTTTCCAAAATTTTCCATAATTCTCCAATATTTTCCAAAATTTTCAAATTTTTTCTATAATTTTCCACGGAAAATTTTGATTCTAAATTTTCAGGAAAATTTTCATCACTATGTGTTGGGCAGTGTAGTACATGTAATTGCGGAATTTGCTTATATTGACAAAACTTAATCTGCAGGTCTGGTCGCCTAGATGCTTGTATATGTCAATTGCAAGCCATGTTAGAGGACGGTACTTTAAATCCACCAAGACGCGCAGTTATTTTCTGTCTGTTAAATTTTCATTATAGACTTAGCGCGATTATTTGAATTTTTGAATAAGATTATTGGAAGACTGTCAATTTACATTACCTGACGGCTGATATCTAGCAAGTAAGTTGCCATTTATGAGACGTGGAATAAAAAATATTACTTGTAAATTTACAAACAAAACTCTAATACGAACGAGTGCGAAGCAGTCAGTCGCTTTGAGTTTGAGTACCTTGTGAAACTCAGAACCGGATATTACATATTTTCATATCTATAGAGTTAAACTAACGCCATTAATGTTCTTCCATCACGGTTTTGGAGGCACATTCTATTTTGGAGAAAATTGTCACTTCAATATTGATATAAAGGAGCGAAGAAATTTCATTTTTATGTGTTTTTTACCACCGAGTTTTTTTTAAATTGATGTTTATGGCTGTGGTTATTAATTCTAATTGAAAAATGTAGGAATTTGTTTTGAAATAAGATCTGGCATATTCTTATACGCGCATTCATTCACATAAAAAGCAAATATTCCTTAAGTGCAGCGATTTATGGAACGGACGTCACTGAGGAAGAAAAAACATAGGAATGTGTTGCGAGCTAAATGAATAAATATTGTTTAATTCTGAATAATTGTGAAGGATATGAAAGTTGATATGACATTATTCAGCTTCAAGTATGTATCAATCCTTTCTAAGGAATTTAAGCTTATTACCATTGAGAATAAAACTGCACATAAATCAAATTAGCCGTCAAGAAATTGATCTCTTGAAAAATAATTGTGGTCTCAGAGGAGCTTAAATGAATATTTTGAATTTTACAGCACACAATGGCAGGGCATATTCTCAATAGAGTTAACTGTCTTCTTCATCAAGAATTTAAGTGACATCTGAAACTTAATTAGATTTGCTGATTCAACTGCCAAGTATGTATCAAACATTGGATTTAACCTTGTGGGGACAATAAATCATTTTTTAGTTAAACCAGTCTTAATTCGAAGAAACGATTTGGCAAAATATGCAAATTTGATTAGGGTATAGAAATGGTATATAGGACACGTGAATGCTTTATATGCATTCAAGAAAGATAATGAGAACAAACTGAATGAGTGGATATTCTTGTTGGTCAAAGCTTATTAAAAGATGCAGAAAAAATAAAGTATAAATAAGATGTAAAGGGGACAGAAAATCCTAATGACAAAGAAAATCACCATGGCAAAGACAAAACATGTTTGGACTTTAATATCTTAGATGCAATGTGTTCTCCTTGTACTTTTCAGTATGAAGTGTTCTTCGTTTTTCTTTCATTTTGCCTATCTTAGAGTCTCATTACATTTTTCATCTGCGTCCGTTATTTTGTGTTCAAAAGTAGTTGAAACATGTCATGTCTTTGTCATGGTGATTTTTCGTCCCCTTTTTTTATAATATTTACACTTTATTTTTCTCCATCTTAATTTGCAATGAGAGTTAAGTTTATTTGCTCTTGCTTCGCTTCTACCAGGATGACGTCATGTCAGTGTTTTATCGATCTGTGTCATTATCATTCGTTGTGCTTGTGACATTCTGTGAAAGCTTTTTATGTCAGATCAGTTTATTATTTACTTATCTATGGCCGTAAGCAAAAAAGTGGCTATTAAAATTTGCTCTCCATGCGACAGTTTGAAATTTTTGTTCTTTTCATGTGGTGTAGGGCATGGGGTGGAGGTTAGGGGCCGCAGCCGTGCTGAAAAGCAGTAGCATGCCTCCTCCCTGACGATTCCATGCATGGCAAATAAATTGTCACCGGATGTTCAGTTTACATGTATCTTTGTATGTACATCGGGTGTTGTACATGTGCCTTTGGATTTGGAGGATTTTTTCCAGAGAGGATATAACAAAAAACACTCCCAAATTTTGAAACTTCAGTTTTTAGAGTCCTTGAAGCAGCGACACTGTCGAGAAACGACTTCTCCTGTCTGTACATATCCTTAGCTATTTTCTGTATTAAACTTAAAGTCACAAAATATGGGAGTGTTTTTTTCCATCTCTTCTCATGATAATACAACTCCCATGCAAGGCAATCAGCTATTATAGATTTCTTCCATCTCTTGGCTTGCTTGTAACTGTTGCTTGACCAGAGAAGGCATCATTTATAATGTTCTCGTTAAGAGCTGCAATGGAATTTATAGCATCAGGTTGTTTTCTTTATTTTGCACAATTTCCGCGTCTTTTTCGGGAGCTTCCAATTTTATGTTTTTCCTTGTATAATACATAATTTAGCAAATTTTCAGCTGTGTATTTTAGAATTGTAGCACCCGGTCAACCTTTAATGCGTAAAGTCGAGTATCCTTTAAGCTTCATGCATCCAAATATATTGGTCGATAAATGAGCAGGAATCCTATTCAGGAAACTCAAAACTCCTCTCTTCTAAAGTCCTATCAATCTACCTAACACTCTCTATCACGGTTGCCTTTTTTCATGAGTGGAGAGATACCCTGGCTATTCCTTAGTAGTGGTTTATTTCATGAATTCGACCCGGTGGTATAGTGTCCAAGTTTTACCAAAGCCAAGAGTCGTTTAAACTAAACATACTCCGGGTAGCTTCGACGCTTCTTCATATATGAGACCCAGCTTAGAGATGCAGCAATCTGATGTACGTAAATTCATAGTGTGAAACATCTGTTTTGTTTTATGAAATCAGTGACCTTCAAAATTAAGCAGCTAGAATTCTTGAATCAAGCTGAAAATGAAAATATGTTCTTTCGCTTTGTTTAAGTAAACGAGGCTAGAATGGAAAAATCTCTATTCCTTGATAGTTATTTCAGCTGCTCGCTTCAACATCGATCTAGATAAATATTGATAGATCTGAAGAATAAAATTGATAAAACTTAGTTATTGATGTAGTTGTAATTTGTTATTGGTTTTAAGGTGTTGTATTCTCAGTCGTTCGTAAGAATGATTCAACATGCAAAGAAAGAATGGCAATAATCGTGAATCTTGACGAAGAACATTCATAATGCATCGATATATAACCATTGTAGGCCTTTGAAAGTCACCATTTTTTATACTAATGTTTATGACCGGTGTATTCCTTAAATAGCATAATGCCAAAATATATTTATGATAGAATAGATTATAATCTCTATAGCAAAACCGATGAATTTCAATTGCATGTAGCTAATGTTTACTCGGCCCGTCAAGCAATTTTGAGTTTGCAGATTCGAGATAGCGAACACTGGTAGAACCATCTTGTAGAACGATGGCTTTGACCAGTTTGACATATACTAATATCCGAAACCGCTAAAGGATGACCATCGTCAACGCTTCTTCACTTTTCATCGAAAACAAGATAAGGAATAAAAATATATGCCATGTCGACCGCCTTGTCACTTCAGCTTTGATATTTCAGTTCAGTTCACCATTAGCATCCAACATAAGCATCAAACATGTTATCAGAATTAGAATGAATAAAGTAACAGACACAATTACATCCATGATAATATTGTGAATGATGTCTATGATCTCCTAAGAATCCTCATCCCATGAATATTTCAAATATCTGACACGCTTTCCATACACTTGCATCCTTGCACTTCTTCTTGAATACAGCATGATCTATCGGCTACATGTGCAGTTTCAGTTTTCATTCAGATAATACTTTTTAATAATCTGATTTTCAATACAAATCAAATACGAAGTGACTTGAGGAAAAATGCAACAAAGGGCATTCATTTTTCGATATTTGTGTGATTCTCATGCGACTGCAATTAGACTGGACCAAACATGGGGGTTTCTCTTTAAGAAAATTAGAAAAAACGTGAAATGAGCAGCATTTCTCACGCCTATGAATCCATAATCCTCCACACAGCGTTCACATTGCCGACAATACTTGTTTCATCCTAAAAATAAATTAGGAAAAATGATTTCCGTCGTTATTGTAAATTGTTACTGAAAATGGTTCTTTCAAATCAGTATTTCCGAATTTTCACACGACAATATTAATTGGTGTGGTTAACAGAGCAAAGCATCAGCTAAAAGATGAGAATAGCATCAGAAGTAATAGGCATTTTGATATTTGCGTTTGTTGTTATTCTGAGCGCGGTTAGTGCGTACTTTGAGATTTAGTTTATCAACAAAAATTATGGCAAGTAGCACGCTTCCGCAGTATTGATTTTCGTGATGCTTAGCGAATCCTATCCAGAATATATATCCATAAATCACTGACCCTTAGTGGTTGGGACGCTTTTCGATTGTTTTAGCAAGGACATAGAATTGAAGCCAGCTGCTTGTTGAAGGTCATTTCAGCTTCTCACAGACATCGATGTAGATCGGCATTGGGAGGTCTTAAGGAGCATTAAAGTTTTGAAACATGCTTGAAACGTTTAAGCTTTAAACTAGCAAATAATATATTCAAAAAACTATATACTTTTAAATATATAAGATATATAAAAAAACAATTGAATATAGTGATCATTTAGATTGTTATTCTAACAAATACTAAGTAGATGAATATTATGTTTCATAATGCATTTGTGATGTGTTAAGTTCATTATAAATAAACTATATTGATGATCAATAGGCTTATAAGAACAAGTATGTAGAAAATAACAAAAATCGCGAATTTTGATTAAATGCACCGACTCATTATCGGTGCTTTTGAGCTTTCTCCCAGTATTTTAGTTACTCATGGAAATTGAATGGTGGATTACAGGTTCCTCTCAGATTTCGAAGTTTTGGGATACAGTAAGGCTTTATTTTGGTAGGATGGTAGCTTTATTTTATATCTCCTTAGACGAAATTTGATCCTACTGATACTTTTTATTAAGAATGTTAGACTATATTAAACCCGCATTTTGTTTCCTACTGAAAAAATAATTCCAGGGAAACTGGCTGCCGTAACATCTACACCAATCCTTATAGTATCAAGCAAGAGTCCTGCAGCTGTACTAACAGCTGTCATTCTTTAGCAGACAATGTGTAGTGTACTACCGTATAGCAACGCGTGTCCGTGGCGAGATGTATGAGCGCAGTTTTCATTGTGCGTGTCCACTCTTCTACAAAATTACGTAGAGTCGGGTTTATGTAGTTGATATACCATAGATACACTTATATATATAGTTGAGAGAAATATCTATTGTGGCGTATGTAGCTTCCGACTGATTACGTTGGTTACAAGAATGAATGCGACTGTTGCATATCCTGCGGTCGGTTGTTCATCACTAAAATTACAAATACAGAAAGCCAAAATTCATCTCCAATTCAATCACCATTTGAATCTCCAAAATTTGCTATCTGCCATCCTTAACAACATTCTTTATTAATATAGACAGAAAAGTTCATCAGTCTTGTGATTTTCTTAAAACATTTGACATATTTGTTGCACTTCACATTAAAAACCAGCAAAGTATACCTGGCACATATGTAAGCGATGATCACGTGAATATTACACACCTTTATTGTAACAGATTTAACGCTTGACAGCTCTGTGTAAAAAATATCAATCAAAATAGCAGCTGCTGTATTGCAGCTACCGATGTTTCACTTATTATATCATTAAACTATTCTCATATAGCTTTTCTATTCTTAATCTCTCTGTTGACAATCACGAGTATTTGATAACTGTGACGGTGAGCAAATAAACTTGCCATTCCTAATTTGCAACTCAGAGTGCAAAATCAATATTAGAAACCGGTGATTTATGTAATCTATTGACAAATTTAATTCGTTTCCAGTGTGATGAGACTTTCGCTGAAATCGATGAAATTTAGGTGTTGCTTTCTTTTACCATGTCATGCTCTTAATACTCTTCTGGTAAGTCACATCACTAAAAGGTGTTACTCATCAAGTTATTTGATCTTAATAGTGAGCGACCTTTAGTAATCCATCTCTGTACTCAAACCATATCAACCAACACTGATTTGATCACAAATGCGATGAGTTACAAGATACAATATGATGAGGAGAAATCATCGAGGTAGCATATTGCGTAGAAGATAGCTTCGACTTAACCGTGTCTTTCATGAGTTGTTTGTTTTCAATGTTTTTCAAGTGTTATCTGATTCGAGATATATTTATTAACATTGATAAACAAGCAAACGGATGTCAATGCTCTTTCATTAGATTTGAAAGTAAAGGAAACTAGACAATCTATCACAATACTTATGATATGATTGATGGATGTCTCATTGAAGCGCTTCAAAGCTGAAGATGATGTATGAAGCAGGACAGTGCGCGGCAGGGTTGGAATCGGCCGCCGGTTGAAGCGGTTCTTACCGGCCGTTTAGCCGGCCCTAGCCAAAAGAATGATAAGAGCCGGTCGATTACTTTAATTAGGCTTATGTCGACGATTAACTACACTCATCATAGAATAAATTGTTTGGTCAGTTACAATAAATTGCAACATTTTTAAAAGTAAGACATTATAATTTTATGACTCAAACCGCTTCTTGAAAATTGTTCTTCAAATTATTTTTCAAAGCGGCTGACAGAAACGCACTACATAGGTGCTGCACTCTCAAATGCAACCCATCGATTTTGGTCGGACGTTAACATCGTAACAAACTTTGTCTTTAAGGCTTCCAATTTGTCGATGTATTGTGAGAAACGTGATTAATCGAATTTGACAATTTAGCTATGAAACTGTCACCATTTCCATGTCATATGACATGTCATCAATCATGTGCAAATTAGGCAGAAGGGTCGCTATTTTATTGACATTTTATGTATATTGACAATGTCTATCTGACCATGGATTCCTTTATAGCAGTGGCCCGGGATGGGAAACTGTGAAATTTCTCTCATCGCGGCTATACGCAAGAAGGGTCACTTTTGGAGAAGCAGATTTTCCCTCAAACTGTGCGTTATCGCGAAACAGAGAGAACCTTTGACTAAGTGATGAACATTGAAACCTACAGCCTGTTGGTCAGTGGCCAAATCAAAGGGAGGAACTAGTATTAAGGAATCCATGATCTGACAGTGCGGTTTCCAGTCTCTCCAACTGTTGAATAACTTTAAGGCCGGAGGCACACAGAATAAACCGTATGCCGTCGTCCTCAAGTCGTATCACGATCCTTCATCAACCATAAGCCATAAGTCATTTTGACAATATTACTTCTTGTGGCTTGTTCTGTGTGCCTCCGTATTCAAAGGCGGCTTATGGCTGATGGCTTATTGTTTACGGCTTGCGGCTTATGGCTGAGGGCTTATTTAATTGATAGCGGGAGGTTGGTCAGAATCAAGAGAAAAAAAAGATATTCACTCCCTCTATGAGCCAAATTTTATTGTTGTGCTAAAAAATGAATTACAGCACCGACGTTTCAGCCGGCACGGCCTTTATCAAGGGTTGGTGAGGAGGCATGTACAGACAATGAAAACAAATTTGAAGCAATTTTACCGCACAATTGAGGTATTAGGTGATTGTTGAATGTAATTTGTCATCTTTTTCTTGCTTGAAGCAGTGCCGTGGCGGTTGCAAAACTCTGTAGATGATCTGCTGGCTTTGGGGTTAAAAAATATGCAGCGATATCTTCTGTCTCCGAGACTTGAAATCTACGAAAGACTGTAGCTTCGTGATAGCTATGTACATCTGCTGACCAGTGAATTATGCAAGTCTACTAGTTAGAGCGGAGGCACACACGGTAAGCCGCAAGCCGTAAACAATAAGCCATCATTATGAGAAAAAAGATATTCATTCCCGCTATGAGCCAAATTTTATTGTTGTGCTAAAAAATGAATTGCAGCACCCGACGTTTCAGCCGGCACGGCCTTTATCAAGGGTTGGTGAGGAAGCATGTACAGAGAATGAATATATACAAATTTGAAGCAATCAGATGAGTGACCGCTCAGGTCAGTTCATGCTTCCGGTTCATCTTCGGTTTTGATTTATCGATGCGATTAGCCTCTGAGATACGGGCTTTAACAGGATTGTCAAGCTTATCAATAAATTCTTTTGAGAAATCGCTTTTATCATTGTCGTCATTATGTTTAATAGTCGCTTTCAAGAACACAACAGAAGTTTTAAACTTAAAGATTCCAAAAGTGCGTTATCGATTCATGCCTCTAGTAGACACAATGACGTCAATATGAATATAAGCGATTTCTCAATAGAACTTATTGATAAGCTTGACAATCCTGTTAAAGCCCGTATCTCAGAGGCTAATCGCATCGATAAATCAAAACCGAAGATGAACCGGAAGCATGAACTGACCTGAGCGGTCACTCATCTGATTGCTTCAAATTTGTATATATTCATTCTCTGTACATGCCTCCTCACCAACCCTTGATAAAGGCCGTGCCGGCTGAAACGTCGGGTGCTGTAATTCATTTTTTTAACACAACAATAAAATTTGGCTCAAACACTTATTGCCACACGGAAGGAAAATAAGCTGTTTCGTGCTATAGATAGTTCCACGTACAGTCAATTAAGTTCTTAAAATCTGGAAGGCAGGGTCTGTCTATTATTTAGCGCATAAATGTCAATGCTCTTGAATTAAATGCACATTATGTTTAAATATAGGACTTGAGGAGAGCGCCCGCTGCTGGAAATGATGGATGACCGAGTTGCCTCTATAAATGACAAATTTTCGTAAAGCCATCAAATTCAATGATTTGTGAGTGTGCAATATCTATCGCATTAGGGGAGTCCAATGTTAGCATCAGAAATTCGCTATGAGATTCTGAAATCCTGAGATCGAGGGCATTGAGAAGCTTAATATGATTTATCATGAACTTGAATGATCTCATTTTCGTCATTGAAAAATCAAATCTAACTTCAGTTTTTTTCCCAGCATCAGAAATGCATCGGGCATTTTGTAATTCAGTCATGAGTTCCATGAAATATCATTTTCATTGTTTAGAAGTGAGATGCTCAGAACTAGCAACTATCAAGTAGCCATAGAATTAAAAATGTTGCCAACGGTGCTGTGGCCTTGTGATAGAGTGTTCGCTCTGCTTCCGGGAGACCTTGGTTCAAACCCTGGTCCGGGCCAAGCCTAAGACTTTTATGATATGTACACTCTGCATTCTTGCTAAACACTCAGCACAAAAGGAATGGTTGTGGATAAATGACAACTCGACCACATGGAAGAAAAGCTCCGTGCCCAATGTACTTCCGAGTAACAAATTTCATTTATTTTATTCATGTTGATTAGTAGCTGCATGCTTAAAATCTTTCTCTCTCCATATTTACTGAGCCTGTGATGACGATATAAGATAGCGTGAATTAATTATGATTAAAATTAAAAAGCAAACTACCAAATTGATCGAATTCTCACTCAGTGCACCGGTCCGAGAAATGCTGCAAGAAGAAATAACTGATGAACCGGTTCACCGCGCTTCAGGGCTGGAACGGGTAGTGCAGCATGCGATAGGCTTACCGGTGCTCCGGATAAACAAGAGTTCCTGACGAAACGCAACGATGCTGATTTTCATCAATTTCTATCCAAATTGATCCTCTGTCAAGTAATTAGACAAATGTTCGTGTTTGATAATGTATTTTATAAGCGCGTGAAAAAATTGAGCAGCAATGCCGTAGTAACTGATTCAAGATATGGAATAGTTTTACGATAGACAGGATAGCAAAAACATGATTCTTACAAAAAATCATCAGACGGTGCATTGTAGAAAAATTAAAATCGAATCAAAATAGAATTATAATGAATTAATATCTGTCTGTATGACAACACAGAACAATTATTTGCAGTTGTTCAACCCATTTTAAACTATGATGGGATGTAGAAACATCTTCTTCTCCTGGCTTTTATCCCGCTCAAATGGGGTCGCCGGTGCGGATTCTCCTACTCCATTTTGTTTCGGTCTTGGGTGTCCTCCTCGTCCAGATCCGCGGCCTTCAGGTCCTCCTCTACGCAATCACGACATCTTCTCCTTGGCCTTCATATCCACCACTCTCTTCCCTAACTCTCATTCTGTCTATGTACGTGACCAAACCATCGCAGTCTTCCTTCTTTCATCTTCGCGCCCAGCTCGCCAACCTTCACCTTCTTCCTGATAACTTCATTTCTAAATTTATCCAGCAAAGTCAAGCTGACCGAAAACCTCGACATCTTCATCTCCGCAACCTCTAGCTTCTTTTCCTGTCATTTCCTGATCGCTACCGTCTCTATGCCGGATAGCATCGCCGGTCTTGCAATTACTTTGTGGAGCTTTCCCTTCACCACTTTTGTACGTCGCACAGAATTCATAAACGATCATACAACATCAATTTTATTCAAATGCAATTTTTATTTCGAGTAGGCTACCATATAGTTTGGACGTAATTTGAATGCTTGAATCATATTGATCCTCTACATTTTTGCGCATAAAAATATATTCCAAGCCTGCTGTATAATTCGGTGCGCATGATCATAATGCATGCAGTCTCTGTCAATTCAATTAATCGCTGGCTTAATGCTGGTGAACATCGAAATAGAAGTGAATAGTGACTTTGAGAGCAAGATTTTTAATGGATGAAGCCTGCCCTTAGTGTAGTAACTTAGCAAGGACTTACTGGAGGGCCCATTAGCAACAACAGCTGCCAAGCTAGTGAAGATGAGTCAATTAGAGGTCGTTGATTTTGACAAAAAATCATCAAATTAAGACTAAAAAAAAGAAATCTCTGGTGATGCGCTCTCATACTTTGATGTAGAATCTCTCAATCAATGAGTTCTGTGCAAGACTATTTTCTATCAGATTGTCTCCTTTAGTGTAATAGAATCTTCATCTCTACACTAGCACTCAAACTGTGCACAGTTTTTTTATCAGTAATTTGTACAGATTACACGCATTTGGCAATGAATGCATTTTGCAAGCAAAACACAAAGTATTTGTGTCGATGTACAAACAAGTAGTTGTGTGGTGTTTCCGTTAGATTTGAGATGCACACAGCTTTATCATTGAAGTCCTAGTAAATCTCAATCAAAGCTTTTATTTAACCGGATATGTTTCTGCTATTCTGCGTCTGTCGAATAAACTTAAAAGCATCCATGAGCTGCTTAATTTTAAAGAATATGCATGTTGAATTTGCTTGAGCAAAAAAGATGAATGAATAGGTTAATTAGTCCGGGAGCTAGCGTGAAGTTGTGCAGGGAACGAGGTAGTACATAAAACTTTCACATAGCATAGTACACCTCTAACCTACTGCAAAACTTCGCGTCTGCCGGATCAGATCATTTGCTTTTAAGAAATAGAGAGGATAACAAAATCCTATGTATTTCCAATTGGTAAAATTGTGACATTTAAGGTAATTGGTAAAATTGTGACATTTAATTGTGACTCCATTTTTTCGAATTTTTGCTCATAAAAGTTACACAAATTGGTATTTTGTTGAACTGGTTATTATAGAAATCATCTACAGATCATGATCTTTCAAATGAGTTATCATTCAGTGACAGAGGATGAAGTAAAGTGTACAAACAGGCACGTTTCGTTAAAGTATATCAACAATTTTCCTGAAATTTCAATGTTAAAATTTGCAGTTACACCAACGAAAAGTGTCTGTTTGTACACTTTACTTCATCCTCTGTCACTGAATGATAACTCATTTGAAAGATCATGATCTGTAGATGATTTCTATAATAACCAGTTCAACAAAATACCAATTTGTGTAACTTTTATGAGCAAAAATTCGAAAAAATGGAGTCACAATTAAATGTCACAATTTTACCAATTACCTTAAATGTCACAATTTTACCAATTGGAAATACATAGGATTTTGTTATCCTCTCTATTTCTTAAAAGCAATGCACAACTTCACGCTAGCTCCCGGACTATTTAATGTGTAAAATGAAAATCGATGATGACATGTTCAGAGAACACTGTTGAATTAAATGGATGATTTCATACGTCTTGATTGTGAGTACAATATGAAGGGGAATGTGGATTAAGCTTGAAACTGAACACTTCCAGCAAGAAAAATGCTGGAAAAAGCGAAATAATTGTGTTTAGAATATTCATGCATAATCAGAAGACTTTTATAAGACAAAAACATCATTCATCATCACAATTCATCAAAATTCAATATTTAGGGTAAGAAATTGGCGTGAAAGTTATCAAAAGGAGTCATTTTTCAATTTTGGCAATGTGTTTTCTGGGCTTCTGCATGCGCAGTACCAAGTACAGAGCATTTCCTTTTCAAATTTCAAACAACCAATTAGATCAATACACAATATCAAAGATCAACTCAAATTTCAAAATATTTGTGGCTATTTGTGGCATCCCATTTTAGCGATGTGATCTTTGATTACGCAGATTCTGTGTGATCATTGATTCGATGTGATCTTTGATTAGATCTCCAGTTGCATCCCATTGATAATAAACCTCTAAAGCCAATGACAGCAAGGTGGTTATGTTCCCATTCTCTCCTATCACGGGAAATTGGGAGTTCAATTATGATGCAAATGGACTTTGGTCAGTCAAAGTTAGCACCAAAGCGTTGTTAAATCTATGCTAGTTAACTAATACGTACCGTAACTAAATCAACTGCATCGAGTCCTATAACCATTGATTTGAAATGAATCTATTTTTACTATTAAGAGTTATAAAAAGCGTATGTAAATTCATCTATGTAAGTTTCTCTTGCATTTTATAAGACTGCAGAATTAGACAACTTGTATGGATATTTTTGTTCTGGCATTTTTTTGATTACTCACAAAGGCAACACAATTTCAACTTAAAAATACAAAATTTCTAACTATATTTTTCAAAATTTTAACGATGTTTAACTTAACGTTCCGATAAACCATATGCAAAGTTTGAAGCTCAATTTAGCGGTGATTATCTATGGAAGTTGGTCCGATGTGGATAAGCTACACATGCAATGAAATAGAGATGAACCTATATTAACCAGAAAATTCATTAAGTTTATTCCATATTTTATCTGTCTGCCACATGATTGAACCAAACTCATTGTGAAAAAACGCGGCTTAATGTTTGAATGCGAGCATGTAATTAGATCTCAATGAGTGAAAATTGAAGCAACATCCATAAGCATTCTTAGCTTTATCAAAAGCTTTCGTCGTAAAGGAGTCGCGAAATTTGTCATTTGCAACAGAATTATTGTAGTAAAGGGTAATGATGCACTTTTCCACTTTGAGAGGTAAATATTTATATTTTGCAAGGAGTTTCTTCAATCAGTAAAAACTTCTTTCCACACTTGCCGATATTGACTGCTGGGCGGCTTTGCTTACATACACATCAGGCGACACATTTGAGCGAGAAAGACTCAGATCTTGTACAACTCGGTTTCCTGAAGTCGATCAATTAATTGTACCAGTGTGCTTTCATATTGTGTTAATCTCCCCAAAATTGCGCATCGATGAGTAATTAAATTTGCTCTCTCGTTTCTGCTTTTAGTTCAAAACTTAGAAAATGTATGAAAAGCCAAAATGTCAAATTTACTATATTTAGCTGCTCGTTAGGTCAATTACATGAGTAGTTATACAGTCACAACGCAATCTTCTCATCAGCATTTCAAAATGATAGTAACAATTTCCCTGACGAAGGAAGCTTAGAGTTAGTTTAGTCAAAAATTAATTAGTTAAACTAGTTAATTAAAAATCAATTAAAAAACTCGTTAATTTTTTATCTGCTGAATCGGTCTAAAAATCTTGGTCTGCCTCCATGTGTGGCAGGCTAAACCGTTTCTGTCCAAATTCCAAGCTAGTCTGATAATTTGAATTCTGTAATGATTTTGGACGCACTCCCTCAATGTGTACAAACATGTAATAAAGTCAGAAACGTGAATTGTCAGGTCACCCATGCGTTTATGCATTCAGTCTCACACCTGATTGCATGGAAGATGGTGAACTATATATTGCTAATATACTGAGTCGCATTGAATTTTGTGTCAGGTTCATGTAGAGCATTTTAATTCTCAGTTCAGATATGGATGATAGACAGGAACATAATATATAGATATAGATAAGAATATGTATGCCAAAGTATTTTTTTGACATGTTCATTTCCTGCATTTATCATTTCATGCCATTTATCAGCCATTATAAACATAACTAAAGAAACTAAAGAGAAATGTACCTCTGTTTCGTCTCTCGTGCATCGTCAGTATTTCTCAGAGACTTTTGTTTCTTTTTTCCTTTCATGCTCCGTCTGATTCAATAAATTTTCACTTTATGTATAACTTTGCAGCTTATTCACAGCGATAGCTGCCATTATTTGGCCGTTTCAAATTTATCAATAATGAAATCAGAACCATGCTTGGAGAAATGGAATATAGATCAACCAAACAATGTCGACGTAAACACTGCTCATCTCTGAAGTTGATAAAAGTAATATGCAAATTTCTAGACTGAGTGTTGTCTCAGTACATTAGTTGAAAACAGAAAATGCTCTTATTTATTCTCGGAAAAGCTAGGAGGTTGAAAGTGCTTTCTAGGAGGTGCCAGTATAAACAAACACATAGATGCAAAAAGGATAAAAGAACTACGTTCTTATTATGCAATTTTGGTTTTGCACACGCATGTGTGCTGCTAACAAATGATATTTTCAATAATTAGGACAGATCCACAGATTATCAACAGATAGAAGATATTTTTAGACATGAATGACTGCAGCTGTAGATTTGTTGTAAACCTGATATGTTTCAAACTTTGTAATCTTAGAGACCACTGCCAAATTTAATCTGTCGATGAAAGGATGTACTATACATTATCGTAAAATTTACACACAACACTACAGTGATTTATCGGCATCATTAAAGCTTGTTCATGGTTGAAATTGTGTTTCAAAGCATTGACAAAGACCGCGTGAACAATGTGTTTTCAAATTTACCCTAGCCATGGATGGATTTTGCCTAGGGTCTGCTACGAAATTACGTGTGTGGATGGAACAAAATTAAAGAACCTTATTGAACTCTTATTTTTTCCGAAATTAATTCATAATGCCAATCATAAATAATTATCATTTGGGTTATCATTTGGGGATCGATTCTTTCCAAATTGCAGCTTAAAATTGACACGATGTTCCTCTTTGATTTTTTATAGGACGAACATTCACTAATAAAGCTTTCCTGGATTTCCAACTTACTTGTAACATGCTCCCTGTGAATCTTACTCAATTACTCAATCTAGGTAATTGGCACATATTTTAGCTATAGCAAATAAAGTGATCCATTTCGCAATGCGTTATACTATGCACACTTGCTAAATATTAATAAGTGTAGGAATAGATACTAGCGACGCAATTTTAAAACTAATTTATAAGAATTTGTATTAATTCGAAAATGCGCAGAATAGAGGTGTTCAATGCACACACACTGTAAACTGTAGGGCACCAATTTAAGCACGAAGCCGAAATTTCGTGCCAGTTAGCGCCTAGTTAGTGCCTTTCTAGTGCCTCGAGGCACCAGTAGGCGCCACTAGGCACTAATAGGCACCAAACCAAATGTTTTTTTATCCAAAGAAATCGAAGGAAAAAGCAATGGGCACGAATTCGGCGCTATGAACTTCGTGCCTACTCGTGTCTTGTGTTGGTTAGAATTGATGCCTAAATTTTGTGCCTAAGTCAAGCGAAATTTCGTGCCCTAGAGTTTACAGTGCAGCCATGGGCGAATTCCAATATAGTGTCCGTCCGACATATAGACTATTAATTTCGAAGGTTTGATTGTTTCAAGCAACTCAGATTTATCGTTGGTTCTGCGCATCAATATAAAGAATTGAAGCACTTCGTTTTTACAGCAGTTACACACATTAAGCATTATTAAATGCTTTATGAGTTATTTATGATCTACATGCATATTCTGGATCATGAAAAGAGTGAACGTTAAAAATTCTGTCATTTTAATTTGATTCTTGGTTCTTCAAGAGTGTTATCTAGATGCGTTTTGGGACCCGAATTGGTTTTATATCACTCTGAATGCATGTAATGAAATCGCTATCACTAGTCCGCACGTAACCAAAACTATGTGAACTCACATGAACTTAAAAAAGGCTGAATGGATTCAAATCCCAATATGTATACACGTATGCTTTAACCTGACAAATAAATGAAAAAGGTCTTGTGATGAGATCAGAGGCAATTTCTAAAACATAGCATCATTGGTGCAGAGATAATATCTGTCGCTTCTACTTCAAGTTGCGGGGTATTAGAATTATCTTCTGCCAATTGATTGTGGTTTTGCGTTCTTACAATAGAGAACAACAACATCCGAAATGAGAATGCAAAATTCGCAGAAGTCTCAATCGCGTTGAATTGCGCCATTAACTTGATCAATTTTCGGCTGTTAAGGGATTACCAACCGTAGCGGAGATAAAGTGATAAATATATACAATTCATTATATGGGGCGGTAAAAGCTCAGAAGTTATGAAAACTGCCCCAAAAAGTGCAGAAATGTGATTTTATGCAAAAGCCGTGCTCCACGTATCCGGATGAGGAGAGTTGAGACGAAATGATTATTTTCCACGGATGCTGTATTAAATATATAAATGATAACTCGACGTTTCGCTTTAAAGCTTGATCACGAGCAAGTTTGTGACAAATCTGTTAAAGATTGGAAGCAATAAACAGTGAATACATTTCAGAGGACGTAGATATGACGCGCTCACATGACACCGTAAAATTTAAGTATAGAAATAGAATGGCTAACATTACTGCTGACAAAATAAGTAATGAGAAGATAAGGAAAAAAGTGAAATAGAGGTAAACTGTATGCAATGTGACTTTCAACAAATTGACAGTTTCTTGCCGACACAGTTTCTTGGCGATTGTCGCTTCGTTTAAGCGAGAACAATCTGCTGTTTTTACCCATTTCAACGACATTCATCCCGAGAGTCTGGTGAAAAATCATATTTCAGGGAATTGCTACATTGCAATGAGAAAAACTGGCAGAAAAAGACATACTTAGAGGCAATACGCACATCAGAAATAAACTGTCCTTTGCTAATGAATGGTTGTGTCGGCAAGAAACTGTCAATTTGTTGAAAGTCACATTGCATACAGTTTACCTCTATTTCACTTTTTTCCTCATCTTCTCATTACTTATTTTGTCAGCAGTAATGTTAGCCTTTTTGTTTCTATACTTAAATTTTACGGTGTCATGTGAGCGCGTCATATCTACGTCCTCTGAAATGTATTCACTGTTTATTGCTTCCAATCTTTAACAGATTTGTCACAAACTTGCTCGTGATCAAGCTTTAAAGCGAAACGTCGAGTTATCATTTATATATTTAATACAGTATCCGTGGAAAATGATCATTTCTTCTCAGTGAAGAAATGTGAGTTTGTTCCTGTAAGAAAAAGTAAAAAGGCAGGCAAGTCTGCTCGACGAGGTTCTGGGCTTGAATTATTTGAACAAAAGCGAGACTAGTCCAGGTCTGAAAACTAAATTGCATTTTCATGTCAGGAAGTGAGAGCCAACAGATCACAGAGGCAAGTAGGTCTACACTGTAAATGCATAAATAATCCTTGATTGTGTTGTTTGTTATCCGTCCTACTATCGTTCTTTTGTGCTGAGTGTTTAGCAAGACTACAGAGTGCACCTAAGTCTTAGTTTTACCAGACCAAGGATTGAACCACAATCTCCAGGACACAACGAACACTACAACGGTGCTGCTGCACCGCCGATGTCATTGCGCCGGCAATCGTGTGTTGGTGGGGACAATGCGACGCGTGCAGCACATACATTCATGATGGATTCTTGCTCGAGTTGCTGACGCTGGAGTCACTCGAATCAAAATCAGCCGCTGTCGTGACAAAATACAGAAATAAAACCCTACAAGCCTAATTTATAGAATTCGATTTTTTTCGTTTCAAAATATGCAAAAGTATACATATTTATAGGTTCAAGCAATTGAGATTAAATAAATGATGACCACGGTAGAGAAAAAGTCAGAAAGGATTAATTTTGTTCCTAGTTTTATCAAAAGGAAATAGACTACGATCGGCTGAAAATTGTCAAAAGCTAAAGAAAGGTTGATCAAATGAATTACTAAGTCAGATTGTCATTTAAGAATCTTTGAGTGACATTGATTTACAAATAACGTAAAAAATGTGCTGTTAGAAAGTCTATCCAATTATCTTAGTACTGTTTTTGTTTTTAAGTGAGAACAAAACGTAATGAAATTACACGCTACAACTGCAATTTTCGGAATGAGATCTTCCTGAAACGCATATAATTTCGTAAGCGGTAAATCAAAGGATAATTATCTTCTCCGCCATGATTTTCCAAAGTACAATACTGAAGAAGATGAAGAAAATGATGCCCTTCTGTCACCTTTGGAAGGCAATTATTTGAATAAGATCAGACGTGTTTCTCAAGAGGTCATCCAACAGATCTAGAAGATGAAGTAGTTTTCAGCAACCTGTTATCTTGGACAACAGAGAGTATATTCGTATCGTGGCGCGTAATGACATGTAGTTATTTAAAATTCTGATATTATGATACAACAATCCACAAAATATTGAAATAATAAGAATTTCCATGATCTGAATAAAGTACGGCTGATATTTAAAATAGATGATTATCGTGACATCGCAATTTCATAGCATTCTTCAAATTTATCCGAAATAGAAACGAAAGCTATGAATTCTCTATAAATATTTATTGGCTAAAGAAAGTGAGCTACGTTAAATTCTGACAGGGCCTACGGCGTCCAGCGCCTTTTCTCGGTCAGTGTACAGTGGTGAAAGAACAACCTCTGTAAAATTTGGCGTAGCATTCTTTGTTCAACAATTTCTCCAGTGGCTTCAAATTTCGAATATTGTTGCTAAACAGCTGTCAAATATTTTCACCACAAACACTTGAGAGAAAAGCAGAATAACAGTGTAACATGCCGACTAACATCTTGCCCTTCTTCGTAAGTGCATTTCTTTGTATCGGATTTCTCTAAACGAAAAATGATTTTAAGAAATGAATTTGATTTTCTATCATTTACTAAGACCTATTTTTGACATATCTCGGCGTCTGGGCTTTCAAAGGTTTGGATATAGTTACATGTGCTGACAAACACCGAGATTGTGAATCACGATTCTCAATCTCGTCTGAATAGAATCTCGCCAACTTTCATAAGCAGAATTTATAATTCTACCCGCAAAAGTCATCTTTGAAACGCAACGGCAATTAGCAGACATGCAGTCCCTTTGGATCCGATGCATTTCTAGGATTTATAAAAATCTGAATATCTCGTTGACAATGCAATATTCCTTCATATATCACATTTCAAACGATTTATTAACGTAAAGTTTCTTTTTCTCTGTCGACTATTTACAGTAATCAACATTTTACACTGCAGCATCTGTTTCAGGAAAATGTTCAACGTCTACTTGTGCATGAGAAAAATATGGATGGCTCATAGATATGTAATTTAGCATAGAAAAGAAACGGGATCATCTAAGGTTTAGAACATGAGAATATACTGGGACCTTAAAATTAGAATAATTAGAAATTGAAATTCGAAAATTATTTAGTACGACCTCGGTCCATTATCAAAATTATCAGACTTGTTTAACATCATGTATCAGTTAAGCATCAGACTCAACCTTTCCTTTAAGAACATACTCATAAAAAGTAGCATTTATGAAGCTTTCGTTCTTAGATATTCAATTAATGAAGCACAATTTTATGCAGGAAAATCAGAAAAACGAAATAAAGTATATTTAATTTAGCTAAAATAAATCCGTTGCAACTTATTCCTTAATTCTATTATGACACAGCTTATTTGCTTTTCATTGACTTGCGACTTGCGGTAAGATACAATCAAAACTCAAAATCTACATGAGTACCAATAACACACAAAGTCATACTGGGATAATAACAATCTTATGTTTTGTGGATAAACATTCATACACATGTTGCCACAGTAATATTCGCTTCATCCTGCATTCCTGGGCTTCATGATATTCCGTCAAAAACGACAGTGGTCGGCAGTCTATGTTTATATTAAGTCTGACTGAGAAAGAATATGTGATAATTATGGTGTTAGTCTGCAGAAGCATCTGGATGGGTGATCTTCCCAACTTATCCAAATTTGTTGAGATAACTTGTGATGTAAATGTCGTGTAAATTTAGCTTCCTCATAAAACATGATCTACATGAAAGTTGAACTTCAACCTAAGCTGTGTATTAACAAGCGGACATGGTGACGTTTTGATAACGAGCTGGTTTGGATCATGTTATCACAATCCAATCGTACCAAGGTGTCACACGATCAGGTAGAAAGAGGAGGGGTTGGATTCGTTCCTTCCGTTCTCTTAAAACGGAATTCAAAATTTTCTCTGTAACATGTGCGAAATGAATAATGATTAGTTCCACTCTTATCAACTGATCAACACCCGGCTCTGAAGTTAATTGACGGTTCTGAAAGTCATTTCACCTCCTCAAGTATTGCTGAGAATAACATAAAATCACTATACAACATAAGTGTGCACCCTCCCCAATACAAGCATTCATTTGCTATGATTCGTTCATCATTACTACGACAGCAATTCAAAATTTCAAATCCTCTTATTCTATGTGTATTAATTTTCAAAATTTCACCAAATTTTGTTATATATGATCTCGTGTAATCATGGTGCCATAGTGGTTATAAGCATCCTATGAAGTCAAAGCGCAAGTGTGATAGAAGAATAAGCTTATAAAATTACATGCGTGTTCATAATTCCCGCGAAAAACAAGGCATTGTGGATTCCTGCTTGTCGATATCGAAACTAAACGCAGCACCATATTACTGAGAGTGGGAGAGTAGTGAGAATTGTATGATCATTTGGGACGCAACTAAATAAGCAAAAGATACGTCAGCTGATATTCACAACCTGATCTCTCATCCTTGTGTTGCCTGTCAGTATATCAACCGTCGGAAACGGTGAAATATCCGACTTCAAACAGAAACTAAGTCCTGAAAAAGTCGGAGGCACTTTTCTTTTATTATCTACTACATGTAGATAAAGATTTAATGTAGATTTCATGCAGGTACCAGGGAAGTATTGGATGCAGGAGTTCCTGCTGTCTATCTGCAGTCCTGATTTAAGGTTTAGAAGAAGGCTATTACTACTCATGCCGTATTATTACTGTTCAACGCGAAAGTGTGTCCCATCAAAATACACAGTTAAGACATGTTTAAATTTGGAATCCCCATAAAGGAAAGCTAAATTTTACGCGCTGTTGTAATATACTAAGATGTCGATAGAAATATGCTTCACCAAATTCTAAATGAAATCATCAAATTGAAAGTTAAAAACTTTACGTACGCATTTACTATTGTATTGAAGTGACTACTTTAGAAGATCAACGTGTGGGCACATGTGAGATTGTCAATCACTAGAAATCACTATATGAAAAATATCACAAGTTGCCGAGGCCTTTCGTTCATTCTTGTCAAGGCAGTACATGAACAATGGAACATATTATTTGGGAACAGACTGTGTGTAAAATGAATAGTTCTCATAAGCAAGCGAGCGGGCGAGGGAGCGTGACGTCAACATTACTTTAAGATGAAAATAGTCAACATGATTGCACAATACTGGTCTGATAACATCACAAATTAAGACATGCATGTACAAAGTCAGATGATACAGCTACAGAAAAAATAAACAGATAAATAAATGAAGGGGATTGATGATGATGATCTGATCCATTGTTCATACATTGCCTTGGCAAAAATGAACGAAAGACCTCGGCAACTCGTGCCATATTTCATATACCAAGCGGTTGAAGCACAGAATTAGATTGTTTAATCGTGTCACTTTGCTAGAAGTGTAAACTTATTCAAAACGATGGCACATCCACGAAGTTACTAAATGTGCAAAAAGAAATTTTTAATGTTGTGCAGAGATGGGAAAAATAGTCGATCGCCGATTGCGGATTGCTATAAATTACTTCAAAATGCTCCGATCGCCACGATTCCTTCAGATTCGAAGCATTCAAATTGTTGCGCAAAAGTTTTCTCGATAATGCTGGGCCACAGCATTAGACAGATCGTCTCTTCTTCCGTTTGACTAGAAGGGAAGCATTGGAACATGTAACGTTATTGAAATGGTACAATCTCCTGACTAAATACCATAGCAATCGAACAATGAGAATCCAGTTCAACATTAAACACGTCAAATTGTGCGAAGTTTCAGTGACTGTTATCAACCGGATCACACAGCAAAGAGACACATTCGATGTCACGTTCTACAGAGAACTTTGTGAACGTTTTTTCGTTCGCCTGCTAACTTTTTTAATAATGGTCGGAAGGGCCAACATGATCGAGAAAACATTTGCGCAATGATCTAAATTCTTCGAATCTGAAGGAATCGCCGCGATCGGAGCATTTTGAAGGAATCCACAACAATCCGCAAGCGACGCACGACTATCTTTCCTATCTCTGTATAAAGGTATTAAAAATGTCTTATTGCCCACTTATTACGTTCCTGCATGTGCCATTTGTTTGAATCAGTTTGCACTTCTAGCAAAGTGATACGATTAAACAATCTAATTCTGGGCCCTCCGATCATTATTAAAAAAATTTGCAGGCGCACAAAAGAACGGTCACATACTTCTCTGTAGAGTCTAACATCGTTTGTGTCTCTGTTGTGTGATCCAGTTGATAACAATCACTGAAACTTCGCACAATTTGGAGTGTTCAATGTTGAACTGTCTGCTCATTGTTCGATTGCTATGGTATTATGTCAGCAGATTGTGCCATTTCATTAACGTTACATGTTCCAATGTTTCCTTTCTAGTCAAACAGAAGAAGAGACGATCTGTCTAATTCTGTGCGCTAAAGGGTCCCGTTTCTTCAAAGAAATCAATATTAAATTTACATAGATATCTGACAAATTCTTTAAGCCTGTCTAGAAAATCGGGGCTAGCATCCATGTATTTTATACGAAATTGATATCTCTCACTATGTTTCGTTTACAATGTGCATTATGTTCTCCTTCATGAACTTCCGAAGTAATTTCAGAGTCTTCTTCAGTAAAAGAGATTTTATAGATCAACGCATTGTTGATATTTGCTTATTGATGCCATGTGTGAAAGCTGATTATCAAATTGTAAAAATGGTCTCGGAATCGAAACAAAAATAAGTATGGATAATGTGTCTTTATTTCAACTCCTTAGGTGATTTAGATAAGCCGAATGTATCTCCGATGTCGGTAAGGCTGAGATATTTAAGGAGTTCTCAACCCATCGCTATAGGCACTCTCACGTTGTCGATTTTCTGTGGTAAGATCAATCTGAGATGACTTTGGCCAAATCCTTTTTGATGAACAAACGAAATTCATTCGTGAATTAGGAGTCTGCGTTTTCACAGCATTTTCGATGTTAGAAAACTGATAATCGCTGAGGTTCAACAAGAAAAAAGAAGAGAATAGGCAATATTTACAGATGATAAGGCACAATCTTCGATAAGTTCGAATGTCAAGCTCTCATTCTGAAAAAAAGAAACACAGTTAGGATAGAAAGTTTCTAAAGCTTGTGAAAAAGCAAATTCGAAGAAATGAACAGAAACAGAGTTATACAAAAGCTACACCAGTCAATGAAGTATACGACAGTCTCCTAAATTACCTTGCCAAATGCCTTAAGAAATCAATGAAAGAACTTTTGATCATCCTCATTTTTAGTACATATTCTTAGAATTTTTGTAAAAAATGGAAATAATCTGCATGCATTTGCTTAAAGTCATTCTTAGGAATCTTTGATAGTCGAATCATGCGTCAGAGTGGTGTTAAGCCTACTTCCACCCTTCTTTTAGTGTGGGACGTTGTGTATTAGCATTATTCATTGATATAATGACAGCAGCTTGCGCCAATTTTCAGTCATCACAAACGAGATTACAAAAAAGAAAAGAAAAAAATATATGCTTAAAACCGTTAAATACATGCAATATTACAATCAGCCATCGGTTCACCGCTTGCAAAAGTTCACATGTGTAGCTTCAATTTACATTTGATTGATTTGTAATTAAGATCAAAAAAAGTCGACATGTTTCAATGTATGACAGACTGTAGATATCCGTGGGAAGAAATCATGCTTGTGAATTCTCAGACCACGACTCAAAACACTGGTGAACACATCAGTATGCCTTGTTCGTCTAATTGGCAAGTGTAACAAAACATTTGATATAAGATAAGGACAATCGACCAGATTATGCAAAATTTTATGAAAAAAGAGCAAATCCGACGAGTCGCGCCGATGCGCCAAAGTCGAAGGTTCAAAGTGCGTGCATAATTTTGTGTACATACCACTGTCACATGCTATGTTCTTATGGAAGCACAACTCCTTGACAAAAACTTTCTGCACACGCTCAATCTTGTCAATTAAATAAGTATCTAGATTCAGACGACCAAACTGAATGGCAGTAATCAAGAATTGATCGAGCTAGCATACAATGCGATGCACTTTATAGATCTTTATAGAATATTGTATAATATTTTATACTATATTCAATCAGCATTGAATGTTTCTAAAATGAAATATCCATTATTGAAATGTCTATTTAAGTAAAAATGTTTCGATCGCGCAAAGAAGAAGTTAGCTTTTGAATATCTACACGTTGGAAGTCAAAAGTATATTCATTTTGATTTATTGAAATTCTAAATACCTTGTTTGAAAATTGGGTAGCTTCCTTCTGACGACCTTTTTTATTAACATGTACTTTGGCTAATATTTAAGTACAATCAATCTATAAGGTAGAGGGAATATGCTAAAATGAAAATGATATATGCCAGTCATTAAATCAAGATGAAATTGAACCATCCAAGAATTCTATTATATTAATTTGGCACAAAGTAATGCAACTCTAGTAATGCAACATCACACTCGTAATCTTATGAGGCTTCAATAAGAAAAGGACTAATGCCGGGTACTAATAAGGTACATGCTACAGAAAGATAGATTGTTTATTTGTTCTTTAAATGACAATCGGAATGTGTATAATGCAAAGTAGCCAAAATGATTAAACAATTAAGATCATATAACATTAATCAAAAAAGCCTGCGATGAAATTATACTCGTTTTCGGGAAAAGATCTTCGCAAAGATGAACGAGGGAAAGAGACAGACCATCGACCACTTGGAAGGGAGACGGAAAACATCTTAGGTAGCTATAAAATCTTCATTGCATCTGAACACTCCTGAAATATGATCGCATATGATCGGTGCTGTCGCCTTGTGCTAAAGTGTTCGCACTTGCGTCCGGGAGACCTTGGTTCAAACCTTGGTCGGGTTGAACCTAGGACTCTTAAAAACATAGGCACACTATTTTGCCTTCACTCAGCACAAAAAGAATGAGAGTGGAATAAATAACAACTGGGCCACATGGATTATCTATTTACTTATTCAAGCTATCATTCTTCTAGCAATCTTTACTTTCGCTGTCTTGTCACATCAAGTCTATTGATTTTCCTAAACATATTGCGATCAGTGTTGTCTTTGCTGTTATATTTCTATTTTCCTGTATGAAGATAAATATCATGTGCACACATTGCAAACGGTTAACAAAAGTTTGTGATAATTAAGTTTCTTTTTTATTACAGATCATTAGGGCGTTGTTTTAAATAAACTCATTTCTATCTGAGAATTCTGTATATTTCTTGAAGGCCAATGTTGAAGGCTCAAATTCATTTACAACATTCTCGTTTTTATTATCGCGCAGTCTCGTTCATTTCACTTTACGTTCAACTACTTCTAGCCATGCGTCTCAGACTCCCCTTGCGGCCGTTTTGGTAGAGTGATTTTGGTGAAATAGCTTGCCTTCTGACCTGCGGATATTTCTGTGACGGCTGCGATTGTCAGGCGGCAATTTACCTCGAAGAAGTGAACTAATTATCTGACGGGACGAAGGTTTGTCCAACACTTCTGTCTCCAAGTCTTGATTTAATTTCAAGATATCAGTTCTCTATAGGGAACGGTCGGAAGTAGATCTTAGAATCAGAGGAAGAAAAAGTGTGGAAAATAAACGAATATTATAGACTTGATTGCCACCTTTCCATATGGACTTCTATTCTACACATTTGACGATAGAGAGAAAGTGAGGAAATGTGATTTAAATATTTGCAAGTTCAGAACAGAAAGATATCCACAGATGCTTGTGATTTGTAAGTTCGTTGACGACTGATTTCGTTGTGTCTTCCCCAATGTCGTAATTCTTTGTTTGTAATATCCTATCCCTCTATCTTCGACAAGTTTCATGTCATATTTTTCTATTATCCGTTCAAAGAGATGGACGAATAATGACTCGTCCGCAGTTAACAAATCCGCTATCTTAAATGTTCTTTATCGCTAATTCGCTACTGAAACTCAATTAACGCTGTCACTTACATAATGCCGAAGAAAGCTGTGTATTATACCGGAAAAAATAGGCGGTCCATTTTTTACCCTCTCTCTCTTGGGTGGCGGTCTACTACAGGTACCGTTCTATTGGAGGATGGTGTCGAATTTTAAACTCCGGAGCTAAAAGTATTAAGAAATCTCGCTTCAATAATGCTTACATACATGTATACGTTCATGTTCCATCTATAAAATTCTCAAAAAACAAGATGCTTCGCCAAATACCCGATATATTATGAAAGTATTTACGCCTACATTTTGGACTATTAGTATGACAGATATTGGCCAATTTTCAAAAGCATCAGGTAGGAAGAAATGGTCAACAGACCATGAAACTACTCAGAAATGGTATTTTTGTCTCACCAACAACATCATTATTAGTCAAGCCCTGATTTTATAATATTGAGCATCATTACATCTACCGTCGGAGTAAATTCTACCATGCTCTAGCAGAAAGCCATTTAGATGAATTAAACACAACTTTATCGTTATATCCAAGCCGCGCAGGGAAATAGATAATAAATATCTTCTGCAACTTAGCAAACTAAATATCACTTAGCGGGTATTTAGTTTGAGGATTCACTCTCAGAATACAAACCTTGCTATTTCACAATGATCCGAAGGCTTCTGAATTATTGTTTACATGCATCTTGAAATGAAAATATTTCCTTTCTGAAGCAAGAAAAAAGCTACTTTAATTATTTGTCCGATAAAGTTAAAATATTTCATTGCAATATAATTTGCAATCGAAAAAATCAATTTGCCAAGCAATTTCATTATTTCATCTTCATTTCTGTTCAGTTTGTAACTTTCTTTTGAAATACCTAAGGGCGTGACAAATATTTCATCAATATCATCGACTAATGTCTTCCAAGACATCAACTATAATTGAAGATTTCAAGATTTTCAGGAAGTAAGGAAATCACTGCACGGATAGTCTTAAATTATCGGAGATTCATGGCAGATGAGAAAGTCGAAATGAGGAATTTCTTTTCAAGCAGAGAAATATACAGTTTTATGCAGATTTATCACGGTAGCAATGCATCATTCATGAAATTCTACTCGTGCCTATCGATGTATATGTAGTTGACCTAAAACCGTGAGTGAGTGAGAGATTAACAACAGAATGAGATGAAATAAGCTATAAATCAAAGTGACATGGAAAAGATGTGCGGCTGGTAGGATTCGAACTTACGACCCAGGTTAACTATGGAATTGAACTCTACAAACTGAGCTACAAGCCGCTTACATGCGACTGTGTCAATTGACTGGATCAAACCTTCACCACCACACACAAATATGAGAGAGAATAAATTAAGGGAAATACAGCAACCTTTGAAAATCCATGGCTTCAGTTGCATCATGCGTGGATTCTAGCCTCTACGGCACTTATCATCTTAGAAATTGTCTTCGTCATAATTAATAATTAAAATGTTTGGGATTGTGGCAATGAAACTATAGCAGTTTTGCCCGGTGTGATCTTGTAGATAAAAAATAGCGTCACTTTGTTTCAAACTGGCCATGAATGCTTCAATAATCTAAAAGATATCAAAATGTATTAGAGAAGCTGAATCACTGAGTGACATGACAATCCTTTTTTCTCTTCAAGTCTACCCTCGACAAATAGGTTTATACTATTGACTGTACTTTTGTTTGATAGCAGCACGATATCATGACACTGACAACGATAACTTATTTCGGATTTACATGCAGTTCATTTGATGGGACTCCGACGCCGGCTCCACGTTCCTGTTATGAAGATAGTGATGCTTCTAATGTACGTCACTCAAAGACTAGTGGTCCCTTGAGATCGAAATTTTGCTTCACTTCATTAAACAGCTGGAAAATTGTGTATTAAAGTTGTCTGTATTTCGATATTCAACATCAAATATGAACTAAAATTCATTCCTTCACCAGAATGCCAGTAAAGTTCTATATAGACAAGCTGAGACTCAGTATTTCCGCCAACTGAACTTAATGTTGACATAACTTAACTCAGATTCTAGAAAGTTGTTTTTATGCGTTTAAATATCAACATTCGCAAAGGAATTGGGAATAGAGTAGAGTAGATATGTGTATATCTCAAATAAATGAAAATCGGAAAAGTACAAGCAAAGTAAGTAACACCAGTACTGTTCATTATATAGACACTCATTAAATTGTTGGCTGAACCAAGGAAAAATGAATTTAGACAGCTCGTAATAGTGCACACAGGAATGCAAAAGTGAACAGTTCGAGTAAGACGGCGAGGTAAGAAACATTTCAGGGGATGTGAGTTATTTTCACAACATTTGAGGAAATTCAGTCCGGCTTCTCTAAAACGCTCTGCAATCGGTGGAAAACACACACAAGGGCATCCTTTGCCGCAAATCAGTTTATGATCCCTTCTCTGAAAGCACTCAAATTTTTCTAATAAACGTGAGGGAAAATGGCCATAAGCAGGTGATGCATGCATACATAATAATGTTAGAGCATGATAGA
This sequence comes from Prostheceraeus crozeri, assembly GCA_907163375.1. Classification (NCBI taxonomy): domain Eukaryota; kingdom Metazoa; phylum Platyhelminthes; order Polycladida; family Euryleptidae; genus Prostheceraeus; species Prostheceraeus crozeri. The sequence goes on along the minus strand of CAJQUW010005424.1, from coordinate 111,755 downwards.
CCTGAGAAAGTTCTTTAGATGTAACAATATTCTTTAAACAGCAAATGATATGGAGCCGACTAGAAGCACGCTCTATAGGATGCTAGAAAACTACAAAGACCAATTGATCAATTGACAATTCAAATTGAAATATCTAAATTTCTTAATTACAGTTGAGTTAGAGCAATTAACACCTCCTTTCATTATCTGTTCGAAGATAATATGCAAGAGAATATGCATATTAGCTTGCCTAATCATTGGAAATACAAAATACACATCAATAGCAAGTTTGAATTCTACAGAAGCACATGTATAATTGCACGAATCAGTACGATTTTTGCTTTCTGTTGACATTATAATAATGCTCCATTCATTTGAATTAGACTCTTCTGCACATGTGTGCACTGCACAAACACCAAAAATCACAATTCAAACACAAGTCCAATAATCAGAGTCATGTCACTGTCTCAGGAAAAGGAGGATCCTCGAGCTTCTCATTCAATAAAATCATGAAATAATGAGCATTCTCATTTCTAAGCACGAAGTTTGCACTCGATCAACGGTAGTTACGGCTTGTAATAATCAAATACTCAAAAATTAAAGCAAAAATTGTTTTATAACAGATCTGTATGTTTTCTACAGAGAGTTTGAAGTGTCCATTGATCTGCGTTTGCCTGATAGCTGCTTAGTAAAAATAGACATTGAATATCCCGTAATGTTGGACACTTTTTTTTCTGGAAAACAAAGCGGCTGTTATGTTTTAAAATTAAAATTTGATTCTTTGTATCTGCTCACCGTCCGATAGAATTTCTGTCATGATTTTCTAAAAATGTGTTATCTATTCTTTGATGTTTACCACAATTCAGCTATTGTATTTTCAATTATAGCTCTTTTGTATGATTAATCCCGAATGTGTGATTATTGTCAATAGGTGGTCATTGCTTAGTCTCTTGAGCCTCATGAAATCCATTAAAACCGGAGTTGCAATTAGTTCTTGACAATAACTATTTCACGATGATATAAATTGATAATAGCACATCGAACGACGAATGCAGGTTCCTCAGTTTTGAACATAATACTTCTCAATTCTTTCGGTCCGTCTGCAAGGTGACCTAACAGAATCAAACTTGTTATATCTTGTGTGCATTAACTAGCTGCATTACAGCTGACATTTCCATAGAAATTTCAAGCAGTATGAACTAGAACAATTATCCTGCCTGCTGAACAGACATTCCTGTTTTGATCATGTGCGACCTAGAACAGGCAAATTTCGCGAAAAAAAGTTCTGAAAAGATTTGACGGCATTTCGTCAAAATTTGTCTTTGAAGTGCTAATTAGATAGATAATTCTATTATAATATCTATTGTATGCACAGTGTATTGTCCTGCTCTATGATTGCTGATACTAGTTCTACTTTTCTGAGAATCACTGATATTTATTAAGCTATTTCAAATGATATTTAAAAAACAAAATAATACTTTTGATGCAATGAAACATAAAGCTTTTTACTCTCAATTTTTTTTTGAAATTTGCTTATATCAGGCTAGGATGGAGAATGCACCTCATTGACGGTGTCTAATCACAGATTGCATAACAGGCAGAGTTAGCTCTTTATTTGATGTGTAAATTTTTCGAACCAGATCACACCTGTGAATCGTCACTTCATAAATTTTACAATGAATCGGTTCGGCAGCTAGGTTATGGAAGTCAATGTTTGTTTATGTCAAACATACTTTCAGTATTCGCCTCTTGCATTTTCATATCATAATAATTCTAGATGATATAAACATCAAAAATATGTTCATGGGATTTTAGTTATTTGTCTGTCCCAACATTCGACAGTTGGATTGGCGTTAGAGTATTTCAGATCTTCAATACTTGACTTCTTAATACCCGATGAAATGCAGCTCACGTCATGCGGGCAGTTGTGTATGACTTTGGCCAACAACAGGTGACAGCACCGGGTCTAACTACCCATACTACACTATTTTCCTATTGTTCACCTAGCATTTACAGTAATGGACGAATGACGTGCACTCGGCTTCATTGGTCGTTGGAGCAGTAGTGCAGCAGATTTGGGTTCGGGGCTCATCAAAAAGTTAATTTAGTAGGAAATCATTCCATCACAAACAAATTTTCAACGAAAATAATGCTCCAAACACTGGCGTCAGTAAATGACTTAAATGCACGTTGACACTCACAAATTATTAGCATATTATTGTTATCTATTCTCTCTAAACTATACAAAATTATTCTGTGACTAATCATCACATTTTCATCAAAATCAATTATTCTTGAGGTTTATTTAATTTTACATGGCTGCCAACATTTTTCATAATTATAAACCATACATTTATTGACAATAGTTGTATACAATATACACTGTAAACCAGCACCTCCTAAAGCGAGATGAATCACCTCCTAAAGCAAGACACTATTCGTAACTAATAAAAAAATCCTAAAGCATGCGCCTTTTAGAAGGCTAGCCTCTCACCTCCTAAAACATTTTTTCAATGCCATATTCTACTTTTCCCTTATGACAATGCACACTACTATCTTTATTCAGCAATAGACGGGTTACGCATTGAGATTTATTGGAGACAAAGCTCTCATTATATTCATTCAATATTTATTTCTTGCTTTACAAACAACCCTCTAAAGAAATAAGAACCCTTTGACCCCTGTAGTACTGTAATGCAAGAGAACATGACATTAGTGTTGTACAATTCGAATACATAAAACAAACTTTATTGAAATTCACTTGAAATTTATAAAATTGACACCCAGTACCAAAATGAATACAATCACAGGTCTATTTATGTAACAGATGCAACGAAATCTCATGTATACATGTACAATGAAAATTTTGGCCTGACCACGCAATTTTCGGTGAAAAAATACAAATGCTACATAATATAGTGTCGGAACAGTAAAAAATGTCAGAAACATGCAGGATATTTATTACAGAATTATGTGGATAAAAGCATGTGTGAAATCGGAGATCAACAGTTGTAATAGAGATAAATTAACAAATAGATTCTCTCAAGATGCGAATATCGAATAACAATTAAGTGCTAGATATGCAAATCAATCACTATTATTGTTCAAGTAAATTACGATCTAAACTAACAGATATTGCAGCTCTAAAACATCATGGAAATCATCAAGGAATTATTTTAGAAAGATGGAAACTAAAGAATTCAAAGTAATTTATGACACCAAAAAATTCACAGATCTGTGCACTGATCTTGGTGAAGATGTGACGCACACGAAGAAGTCCTGCCAGCAGTCTCTGTGGTGGCCAAATACTGTCGATTGCGTTGGAGATTATATGTTAGAAACAAGACTGCATGTACCGTGATGGCATAGATGCTGCATCCGTCAAAGCACATATATAATATTTGGACACCATATATTAGTATTCACTGATATTCCAGTCGAAATGATTGCTGAAAAGAAAAAGGAATTTTAGTTAGGAACTATGGAGTGAAATCAGGAAGAAAATAATTAACTTTAAGATACAAGGACGTCAGATCTACATGTTACATGCAGCAGGCTGAACAAATTATGATTTCTTCAAAAATTCGAAGCTTTTGATTTGACAGATAATTGAAAAAAATAGAATTTCTGATAATCATGCATACATAGAGCATATCGTATTTTTTTAATTACTTTTATTACGCTATCTATTTTGATATACGCCTAGATAATATAATTTATCAATGCTGAATTGAATACATACACATGTACTTTGATAAAATGATTGAAACCTCTTGTTGCAGAAAATTGGCTCCTTTCTTAGTTATTCGATGTTCTACAGATTATGGAAATTTACGAGCTTCATATCTCCAAAAAATAGCAAATATTATGCTAATAATCCATATTCACAAGTACTAACTTTCGTTTGAAAGTTCTAATGCAATACTGCATATGTTTCTTATTGACTCTCCACTTCAGACAGCATGCGCTGTCCTGCAAACTTCTATGTTTCGACAACAAGTAGCCGTACTTATTAATCAGATGAAAACAATATGAGCGTCACAGGTCTCTACCAAACATGCATGAGCTAAGTTGACTTCAAAAATAATAACTGGCATGGCTTATATAGATCGTCGTCAGAAAATTTATAAAAATTAAAAAATGGAAGATCATGAGATGATTTTATGAAAAAGAATAAAAAAGTTCCATTCAATAGGCGGACATTTTCTTGCTATCAGAATTACCTTATCATGTATTTTGCAGAATAGAAACATTCTTTATTAATTAAATCATCTTCTCTTTTTGTTTTAATGACTCTTATCCTTCATTTATTTTAACAAACATTCGGTCTCTTAGACCAAAGATTGATGAACTGCATATTTTTACGCGGTCTGTCAAACCTTCTATTATCGCAATAAGTGAAACATGGTTGTCGGAAAATGTGAGCGATGCAGAAATAAATTTGACGAATTATCATGCACCTTTCCGCTGTGACAGAAAAAATGGTAATCTGATTGCATGTAACTTCATTCTGAAATTTTGTGATTCTCATTAACTGAATAAAACGCATTATTATTATTATTAATGACTGTTTAGTCTTTCCTATTTGTGCTGGAGTCTATTTTTGCCTTGATATCATGCTACGCTGAGAACTTAATAGTAATGACTGATATGAATAGAGTATGAAAGATACTTTAATTGCTAAAATGGATTTGCTTTTAAAAGTAGCCAACAGGATGGACTGAATATTTATAGAAGTGGAACACTCAACGCCGTACATTAAAAATACGTTTGTATCCAATAGTGTCTGGACATTGTAGAAAAACCGCGGATATTTGAATACTGACAAGAAGGATATTTACTGGCAGAAGATTTTATACAGAAGTATAGAAGTTTTAATTTGTCAGTAGTCTGTTGGCCCATAGTTCAACATCCGGAATTTCATATATTTTGATGAATATTTATTAAGCGAGTTCACAACTATATGGCAGCAGAATTTTAATAGATTAGATAAAAACGTTTAAAAGATTGAGTGCGAAATTTTAAGCACATGTTTACAAAGATGTTTCTTCTTAAATGTATGAATCAGGAAAGACAGAAAACAATTCTTCCACTACATAATGGAAACGAATGTCCTTCTGTGTCGTCTACTGCATTTTTTCGATGTCTATACTATTATCTGACTATAGATTATCATGACAGTTGGTGATAAATGGTTACATTAGCAGGTTACATTCAACTAATGTGTGCCTCCAATAAACTAAGTACAAAATTGATTGTTGTATTTCTATTAAAATTCATTGAGATAAACGAATTTTCGAATATTCTGAATATAATTGACCACACATAAATGATACATGTGTACATCAAAGCATTTAGAACTTTGCATTGAATGTGCGCATTTGCTTCTCAGAGGCTTCACCGAGCACAGATAACGCGAATGAATGCATGAAATTGACAAATACAATGTATGCCTACCTCGAAAATTTACAGCTTTTTGAAATTTATAATTTCCATTATCCGCAAAAAGTAATTAAGTCCCGTTATGAAAAGTGTCATTTTAACTACAGAAGTCGCAGACTCGATTTACATTAGTGCTATACAGCATGCATGCATTACAACTCTTTCGAATAGGCTACGAGAGCAACAGGAAACTCACCTCATTTTTCAGAGCTGCCGTTGGTTGATGAACCAGATTGATCAGTATATCTGTCACGATTGACGATCACGAGAAAATGTAGAATGCAGATTTTTGGCCATTTGGCTTCAAGTCTTATTATATTTCTTTTCCATTTATCCAGTATTTCGATCGACGTTAATGGGAAAGATGTAGTCTCCTGGCATGACATCATGATACCCATATATTTGCAATTTACAACTGCACAACTTCAACAGATAATTTCACTAAACAATTTAATTGCAATATCACTGACAGAAAGTCAACTTGCCACTCGAAGTCAAAGCCAGCTACATAGCCTCGCAGAGATGAAGCGGAGAATGATTCACGTACATACAGCAACGTGAACTTATGATGTCCTCAATAGCAGCTATTGTTATGCGACAGCGTTCCTGCTGTCTGGCAAGCAGTGACTCACGCTCTCCTCTATGCAGATGCTTACGTCTAAGGGTTATTGTTCTCTTCAGTATGCTAGCCTACTAATTCAACTTAGCCTTCTGAAATTTTAGTGTGTGACGCTTTAGGATGCAGATTTCTTCTGCTTTAGGAGGTGCCAGATTACAGTGTACGCAGATGCCTTCTGACTTCTTAGTCTAAATTTGAAGTTTGTCCAATGTGTGGATTAAGATGATGAAAAATCGTCATTTCTCTGACATGTTTCTCAGAGAAGTTGGCTATCAATGCATAGAAAATGAAACTAACATGCGAACAAAACATGTGTCTGGTTAGATATGTAGAAGTCCATGATACTGTACTTAGACAACTTAACGCTTATCCTCAAATATCAATTGCATTGTAATTGTAGATAATTGCTGACTTCCTCTAAAATTTCAATTCCACACTATTAGCTTGTATATATATATCAGTTTTCATGAATTTATTGTAATAGCAACTCGAGTGTAGTCTTTAATCGATCTTTGCTTGTCAACCATTAAGTACACATTGTCTTTTCTGACTTGTTTCTCAAGTTTTGTCAAGGCGAATGGTAGTCAGAACTCAGCACGTCACGACTCAATCAGAATGCAATTACCATCTGATCATCTGTTCGCTGTCTATTGGCGCTGTGTATAAATTGTCCCATAATGTAGAAATTGAACTGACAGCTAACATGTGGTAAAGAGTTTGCCTGAGTACTGTGTTAATGTATCAAAATATATACCAAAATATCAAATCGTTTATTTCTGACGTCTAATTTTGTTTCCGTCTCATTTTTCTTTGCGTATTATCTCCAGAAAGTTGATTTTTTCTACCTAGTGAATAGCGCTCAATGATGCTCAGTCGATATTGGAAGCAAAGACATGCAGGCGGTTGAACATGAGGACATACATGGTCAAGTTTATACGTTTTATCTAATTACCGCATTTTTCCATAAAAGTCCATATTGCTCTATTTGATTCACAACAATTTAACAAGGAACTATTGGATACAAGCAAAAGCATAAACACACTCCATCCCAAGCTCTGAAGCGTATTCACATTGCATACTTCTACATGTATGTCATTTTTATTTTGAACTTTCATGAATCCTGATAAATTGCCATTTATTGGAAGCTTCGAAGCATTCTGATAAGTTGTCGGTTATCGGCGATGACTCTCACATTAGTATACTGTATATTAAGATTCTCACTATTGCGTGTAGAAAGGTGAGAGCACTATTACTATATTTTGCAAACATAATTTTGATGAACTTGAAAGTGCTTTGATGTGATACTAAGATGATTTGTAGAGATGCGAGTTAATGTCTCTCACCCTTAGGTGACAAACTTATGAAGTGGATAAATTATAATGACATCCGTGTACTTTTGAGTCTCCAGTTGTTGTTTATGTAGTTTATCATGTTAACCCTACACTGCAAGAGGCTTTTGATGTTCTCGAACTTTAAATGCACTTTCAAGTAAGCAACTGACTCTGTTGATGCCTGAGACGTCATTTAAAATGTTTATTCCGCAATAAACTGGGATGAAAGGACTCAGGAATGGCGATTAACAGCAATTTGTAAAATCTTCTCTCAGTAATTCCATCTTACTTGCTCAAATACCATATTTGAGGAAATCGGAATATGATATTATGACCTCCATTTCCGTCTTCAAGAATGTGCTCAGTGCTGAGAATTTCATATTTCTTCAATTTCTTAGAGCTTCAATTTTCGAATAATCTAATCCCTTAAAAACATGGACATTTATTGTATCACATTTCTTAAAAAATTGCATTTTGTACAACTTTTCAAAATTGTTGTGCTGCTTAAATACCTTCATTGTTATACTTATTTACCATTAAAAGCAGTTATCCATGCAATGCAAGAGACTCAAAACGACGAAATGTCTGCTGTTATTTTTCCACACGTGTGAGCTCAATATTGCTGTATTCTTTACTCACTGGCGGATTTGCCAGTCTCCTTTAGATGCTCTGCCAAGATGGCGAATGTGTCTTTTTCTCGCAAAATTGTAGAATCATCTGCAAATTGCACATTCCGTAGTCACCAACCGGTGGCTTTTCCAGCTTGCTTTTCAAGTTTCTCCGCCACTTCTCGCATTACATTCTCTGCATGTAGTGGAGGGACAAGGTATTCATAAAGCAAAACACATGAAATTTGAGAAAGTTGACTAGATTCATGTATGGGCAAGTGTTTCCTTCAAATTGGTTCCAAACTCAATTTTGAGCGTGTGGCTAATCATAACACCATGCCATTTCCATGACTGAAAGCTGGTGTATATGAGATGGTGCAGTAATTCTTTGCAATTATGGTGTTCTGTTTATTATGGTCACATTTGACCACCTTACTTTCGCATCGTCATTCTGGAGTGGGAACAGAGCCCGGTTTTTCGTCAATTTAACAGCCCGCTGCCCAGAATATTATAAAAATTTCATCATACCTTACAGAATTCGTTTTTCAACACATGCTGTGTGAAGAACAAGCTGGTCTTTCAATCCTTTGATAAAATCATTCTTAGAGAGAACTTTTTGCGTGTGTGATAGGGAAGATAATGTTCTGAGCATCAGTGTCTAATGACAATAGGAAATTAATGTTCTGAGCCACAGATGGTATTCAGTTCCCGACATAGTCTTTTGTAATCTTAGACTGAAATGAAATTTTGAAATTGTTTTTAATGGCAAAAGTGAGCTTGAAGAAAAGTAGTTTGAATTAAAGATATCAAACTAAGACTAAAAGATATCAGAATTAATATCCACCTGATCACAACGAAGAAAGGTATTTCACAAAGTGCAGAAGAATGGCAATTTTATTTCTCTTGTCTCATGAGCTACTTTCTGTTATGTCGTCTCTTTGAACCTTTTCCATCAAAGATTCCTACCCTCTGGAATGCACAAAAATGCATAACTTCCAAACTTTGTACATTCCGCTTCCTTTTTTATATAAGATAAAAGCTCTGGGATTCCTGCACTCCCGTGTGATCGGTCATCCAATAAAGGATTATCTGAAGGAAATGGCGCGTGAAATCAGCAAAGAGAACCCGAGAATCGTGACTACGTCAGTAATTGCCATTCAGTCTCTGATTCACCGACGTTTGGCGCCCCAATGCCATCGGATTACGAGGAGCCATCCAAGGATGAGGTTTCTCTCTGATTAAGGCGATTTTCAGAAAGGAATATCCGAAGACAAATGTGATTCTTCCGTCTAGGGTTCCTTATTTTACGCAAAGACAAATTGAAGCGAATAGAAGTCTACAATATGCAAGGGAGTCAGCGACAGGGTGAATAAAAAGCAGTCGATTCTGAATAGAAATTATCATCAGAAGTCAAGGTACTTACAGTCTGAGAGAAATACTTCCAAGAGTCAATGATGAAGAAGTGATGCTAACAAGATTATTTCATTATAAATTTTGAGAAATTTTATACGAATGGATACTTTTGAATAAATCGATGACTACAATCAATGTAATCTACCGTTCAACATTTTTTTATGTAAAAAAGTGATGTGAACCGGGTTTCATAACGTCTGCCATCTCTCTAGAGAAATTTTCTCGTCACAGTTCAGACTTATACGTCTATTTTCTACCGCGGCATTTATGTTCATAGCATCTCTGGTGTGACACCTGTGAGTCTTATCTCATAAAAGCATTTGACAAGCTTCATCATGGAATCAAGTTTATCATCATAATTCAGACTAGCATCCGACGACTTCCATTTAATGATTATGAAGTTATTTTGGAAATAGGACAGTGCCTTTTTTTGGGCAAACACAGATGACCACATGATATCCGCAGAGTTGTGTGGACACAAAGAGAAAGTTTCATTTACGTGCGGGTGAGTCTAGAGCGGACATAATCCTATCCCAGCCATTGTATCCAAGGCAGAGATATTCGTCTCATATTGGCTTTTGTGATTGGCCAATCGTGCGCGTTGCAGAAGTATTTCTTATCAGAGAACCCACGAACATTAACGGTCGGCAAGCCTATCAAGTGAGAAGCACATCTTTGACTTAACTTTTCTTAGTGATAAGTTCGTCAAATAGAAACATTATTGTTATGAATTCCAACTCGTTTGGTAAATCTCCCTTGAAAAAAATCATAAGCCGCTGGTTATCTTTTATATTGTTCCGTCCCTGTAGCCAACAGATGATGGCCCAGAAAACAAAAGCATGGTGAACGCTGAGCTTTCGCGAGACCACTCGCATCGTCTGAGCGTTGTAAAAATAACCATTAAAATCATGAGAGTGGACCACTTCACTACCAACGGGTTATTTCATACTTTCTGTTGAGATCAGGTCGGTGAATATCAATCATTTGGGCTTCAGCGATTCTAGTCTCAACAGGCGCATTATAATGTGTCAATGTCTCTACCTGAAAATCATTCATTGTCAAAGAATTATTGTGATCATTTTTAGAATGATCAGACAGGGAACTATTGTTATTATTCATTCTCAGACTATATTCATGTTCGCGATATCTAGCTTGGAATTGTCTGCAAGTTTGACCAATGCATTTCTTGTTGCAGAAATTACAGACAAAAGAGTAAACAATAAATTTGTCTTCACAAATGTAGTCATCTGGCATATGTTCGCAAATAGTACAATTTATATGTTTATTTCTCTTATTTTTGCAATCGAGACTTTGATAAAGATATTTAGCTGGTTTATTGACAATTTGCATCGGAAAGTTGTACTTATTAACAATTTTAGTGATTTTCTTCTTGATTTATAAATTTTCAGGTAGAGACATTGACACATTGTAATACGCCTGTTGAGACTAGAATCGCTGAAGCCCAAATGATTGATATTCACCGACCTGATCTCAACAGAAAGTATGAAATAACCCGTTGGTAGTGAAGTAGTCCACTCTCATGATTTTAATGGTTATTTTTACAACGCTCAGACGATGCGAGTGGTCTCGCGAAAGCTCAGCGTTCACCATGCTTTTTTTTCTGGGCCATCATCTGTTGGCTACAGGGACTGAACAATATAAAAGATAATCAGCAGCTTATGATTTTTTTCAAGGGAGATTTACCAAACGAGTTGGAACTCATAACAATGAATTACCTCCCGTTCGCTGCAGTCAATTGGAAAAATTATTCACACCGCTCGACTCTTCACGATGCACATTTGCTTACTGTGTGTATTTAAAGAAGCTTCAATGCTCTAGTCTGTCAGAACCCAGACTTAAATTTGCATTGTGTTCAATGGAAAACTGTTTTTTTTCCCTCGAGACTAGTCCTGGACGTCACAATCAGTATTGAGGAAGGTCATTTCTAGCTCTTTTGTGCTGTGCTTATTTCATATACCAGCCGTATTTCACTAAGACCGAGTTAACTGGTATCGAGACAATATCACTGGGACATCGTAGGTGGCAATGCAATGAGAAATTGAGCCCGGAGTTCACTGGTCGTCCGGAAAAAGTAAACAATGAAAGGATCTTCACTGTTATTAAATCGCCCTAAATTCTAAAAATAGATCACAGCTATTTGTCGTATATCAACTCACTTTGAAGAAATGCGTGCAACGGATAAAATACGAAACTTTAGATTCCATCCTCATGTCTCTACTAGAGTTTTAGAAGCAGCACAAGTACTACGCAGGTGCAGAATTATAGAATGCGTTATGAAAAAGTCTCCAAATGTTGTTATTGGTACCTTGATGTTCAAGAATATAAAGGATCATTTCGCAGCGGATAACTAACTTTATGGCACGAACTGGCGACTGTTCTTTTTGTGGCGACATTTGCGGCATCTCAATGTGCTCACAGGCCAATCCAATTGACCCGAAAGTTCTGACTCTATCATGCGCATTTTAGTTCTTAATAACGTCTCTTTATGCACTTCTTAATAGCGATGACCGAATTCGAGTATGGAGAAGATGAAGATCCTTTCCTGAATTTGAAAAGTTATGCGTAATGACGGATCAGATGTAATTCCAATGCAATGACGCAGAAGCTGATCAATTTCTTTCTAAACAATTGATATTGTCAACACTCCTATTGCCAAGCCTACATCGATAACTTGGATGTAAGCGTACAAATGAAGTTTGATATACAAATAAAGTTTGTAGATTCACGTTGATGATCCATGAAAAGAGCAGTTGAACTTAGATATGTCATTCTAGGATGAGCACTTTTCAATTCATATCTGTTCCATTCTAAAACTAATTTAATTTAGAATTGTTGAAATGAACATTGTCTCCAACTGATCTAAATTGCCGCTGACATTGATGTTGTTAAATTGAAAGATTCAACAATTCAATTCAATTTGTCGCCGTAGTGCCATAGCCGTCGCTCAATATAACTTTGAAATAAATAATTTCAAAAGAAATGACCTGGACTAGTTAAGAGCCCTACCCAAACATTCTTAGAGGCAGACTGACCCAAGTAGTAGCAGCACAGCTCAGTGGTGCAACGGTGAGAATATTGAAGTTACAAATGAAGCATAATATTACGTATAATATTATCCAGCCCCCAGATTCGCATCAGAACAAGTTGCCCTGAGATGACATCTACTCTCAGGTGGTCCCTAAAAAGGTTGTTTGAATGATTTCCTATGTCGGCACAGGCAGGAGTCGTTCATCTGTTGTGGGAGACCACGTTGGTCGACTGAGCAGCAACTAGCCCCGAAGATGGCCGTTTGAAATGTTCATAGTGTCAATAGTCTCCACATAAGTCGTTGAGCTGTTGTGGTAAACCTCAGTGTTCGCAGCCAAGCTAACCAAAAGTTTAGATAGTCTGTTTTGAAGTGGTATGATGACGATAAGCCTACTCCATGTAGCGTCTGGCCGAGAGAGAGAGAGATTCACAATCTGTCGTCAGGCTGTGACAGCGAGTTGGCATCACCCACTGACATTATTCAGGAGAGAGAAGCTGATTGAGGAGACTGCAGGAGGAGAAAATCAGTGGCCATGGACATCACAATAACTCAATCATTTAATGAAGTATCTTAAAAATTTAGAGATATTTGTTTAAGTAAGGATAGCTACCACTGACGGCTATGAAAGCGCAATTTGATGATTCCTAATTTTTCTATTCGCCTGTTTGTTATATTAATGTCAATGAAAATGATTGAAGACATTCATTCACTATGAAAAGTCTGGCGCATTGCGTGACCCTGCCGATTGTTTTTTAGCGATGCTGCCGCTTCAGTTACCGCATTCTACTGCGGTGTGCTACATGATGTTTAAACGCCTTGATAATGGCCTGTTTTAATGTTTTTTTTGCTATTCCACTCCGCTTGATTGGCGACTATGTGGCTATTACTCACCGATTATGCATTTATCTTGTCAGTTCGGTCATTCAGATAACGCATCCAATCAATCGCAGTTGACTGCTTGTCAAAACAGCTCAAATCAGATCAGGAGCTTACATATTTCTATGAAATAGTATCATGTGGTTGACTTGCCTACATCGCATCGGCATCAAAGTTCTCTCTGCTTTTCAATTTTCGGATTTGTCAGATTTTTAGTAGTTTTATTCAGCCAGCAATCTCAACTGGCTGGATGATAATGAAGGTTGCCAGTCAATAACGCGCTTCAGACAGATTATTTGAAAACTACTTTGAATGTGTTAGAACACGCTTTCTTAGTCATACTTTAGTATTTCTGTAATCAATTGTACGTATTTGCACTCTAGAAAACTCTAAAAGCGTGGATGAGCATCATTTGAACGATCTCGAGGAGCGTTTTCCGACACCTCTAGAGACTCTAGGTCTTCCTGGATACGTCTTCCATGTGGTCAGCGACCGTCGACCGGCAAGCGGTAAACTTCACTGATGATGTCATCTGTGACCCTTTTCACATGGCCAAACCACCGCAGACGTCTTTCCCGCAGGCGAACTGGAAGTTCAGGCAAGCCATAACGTCTCGCTACGTCTTTGTTTGAAACTTCATCTTTCAACCTGATATTTGCCATGTACCTCATTATTCACCTGTCAGCGCTTCTCAGAACGCTGGCCACATTTCCGCGCTATAGATGAGGACCGATCTTATACACATCTCATACACATGGGATGTAACACTTCAATGGAAATCCTTTATTGGTAAGAAGACTGGCCAGTTTTCTCCACTTCGCCCACGAAGCCGCGATGCCAGTCCGGACTGTTCCTTCTCTGAACCTCCCTCGCACCTGCCTCTGAATCCACGACATCTTCGAGGCAACAAAATTCTTGGACCTCTTGCATGTATGGTGATCCCATTCACTTTGAGTGAATCATCATCAGGCGAGCGGGTGCACTTAGGACAGTTCCCTATTCCTTGAAATGACCGCAATCGGAAGCACTTTTTATGGTACCACAGTTTACAGGAAACACAGCAGACATAGTTTGCGCCAGCTCCCTTGCTGCAACAACTGCAAGGCCACTTTCCAGACTAAGTGCGTTCTTTGTGCTTCGTAGTTACCATGACATTGGATTTCTTCACGTTGTTCTTCAAACCACACCGCTCTAAACCATCCTTTCACCTTGAAAACATATTAATGGCTTCTTTCTTGGATTTAGCCGTTAAAACGAGATCATCACCATACAGCAGTTGCCATGGGTGAGATCCCCTACACTCTTTAGACGCTTCCTTCATCACTGTAATGGACAATAAGGTAATTTCTTGATATTAAAAGAAAATTCATTCTTGTACTTATTTCAAGGGCTTTAACAAACATATTTTCTGCACAGCTCCTATCTTATCTAAATTGGCATGGAATTCAAAAGCAAAATAATTCGATAATAAAAGACTATCCTACTCATATCAACTGTAGTGACTACAATTCGATTGGAGTGACATATAGGCTTTCTGTTGACTAAACAGCTCACGTTTGATACACAGTAAACATATTTTAGCAGCTTGCAGTGTCATATCGTTAAAGTTCATAGATATCAAACTTCTATCTGCTTATCAGTTTTCTACTTTTTGTGAATTTGAAGTTGAATTTATCATATCATCATAATTAATGATCCCGATTAAAGAGTCATTCGTCATTTATTAATTTCACTCGGAATTTTATTTAATCAAGAATTAATGAGAAGGTTTGTTTCCTCTAGGAAATTTGAAGGATTTCTCATGTTGACAGAAATGAAACTATCCATACTTTCTCACGAATTCAGCGAGTTTTACTTTCATTTGTTGAATCTGTCGGTATTACTGTATTGACAAACGATAAACATTTAGGCGTGGAAAAATTTGGAATTCTCGAACAATCTATGTGCAAGTAATTCCATGATTGGAGGGAAACATCAATGCAATTGCATCGCTCTGATAATCGAGAAACCTTTGCATCTGGCCGACAAGCTGCTGAAAATAATAATGAATATGATTTACAGTAGCAAATGTAGTCGGAATTTCCGGTGTCAAAATTTTTCAAAATATTTTGTGTTATCACCGATTGATAATCATTGCATTAGCACGCTATCATTTCATTCTCCGATTTGTTCTCGCAATCTTATCTAAATCGTCGCTATTCAACATTTTTCGATAATATAGTAGCATATAAGCGATAGCTAAAGCCACGGATTGGATTAGCATTTCAGGTTGATGGAAGTGTATTGAATAATGTTCACCGTTCATTCCAGGCAAGGGAGAGAAAGTAAATTTGAATATAAGATTAGAGCAAAAATGGTTTTAATTCAATAAAATGATATATTCAGAATACACTGACTCAGAATCATTAAGATTTGGGTACTTTTCTGCCCTCCACGTTTTCAAATTTGTCTAAAATCCGTTGAAATGGATCAATCGTCACAAAACCTTATGTTCACGTCAGTGAGGATATTTTCTACCCACATGCAAAAATTCATGGAAATCGGGCACGAAGTATTTGAATTAGGCCGGTAACTTGAAGTGCAGCTATGTCTTAAACTTGATTTGACTTCTTCTGACTTCATTGTCTGAGCAGAAAGAACTTGAGGTCAACAAAGTCATTTCCCAACAACTCGTGAAGTGATGATGACCTGGCCATATCTCCTAAACTAACATTTTTAACTTAGAAAAGGTGTGGCAAGGTAGACGTCGTGTGGAGATTTCAAATAGCACTGGATGAGACGAAGAAGGAGAGAGAACAATGCACAAACTAGTAGAACAGACGAAGTCAGATCAGGTTGTTGACAGCGCTACACTTCACGCTATCATCTCTAATACAAAAAGCACTTGTTCAATCTGCATAAGTTTTTGCAAGTGTGTGGACAATATACTTAAGTATGTCTACCTGAAGTTTGGTGATGATTGTTTCATATTTGCAAATTTTAGACAAATTTGAAAGCCTGATAGGAGATAACCCAAAAGTACCCAGATTTGATCAACTTATATCAAAACGGATAGGCTTGTGCAAGACTAACCACAGTAATTTTTTTAAAGATGGATAGCATTAGATTGAAGGTTTTCAAGACCACAAGATACGACACCATATCAAGCGCGGCTACACGAGCAGTACGCCGTCTAAAATACGGCGTTGATGACCCAGAAAACGAATGATGGAGCATTGATATATCTTTCTCTTCAAGAAATTTAAAATTAGCATGATGAAAGTCAAAACCGCCATCATTTTTAGGCGATCCTTCTTTCACCGAAAACAGTGCGTTCCTAAGGTAAGCTAAGAAACTCTGACTGCAAGCCAGTAATCAAGAGCAATAGGAGACCCCGAACATATGCATCTGGAGCAACACCAGGGGTTTTAGAATAAGGTTCTCTGGAACATTTTCAGTCATCTTTATATTACTTACGAGTGCATCGTAGCATTAGTGGTTAATCCGTAGAATTTAGCACCTCCACTCCTATTGTCATCCTACAACTGCGACACGTACAACGTTTAGAGCATTAGGAGTGCACCGCTTACATTGAGGCGACCAAAAACCGTTGATGTTAGGAAACATTAGTCGTTAATCTTCTAACTACTCAGATTTAGGCAGTAAAGATTCATTGCTGTCAGACATTAACGGTTTTCGGCCGCCTCTACATAAAAATGATGAACTAAGATTGCCCATTTATTAAGAAACAATAGGCGATCCTAATCATCATCATATTCTTAAGGTCGCCATCGCTAACGACTGACCACTTGCAAAAGTGCAAAGAGCGCTAGACTCAATGGTATAGACAAGCAAAGCAGTTTCGAAAGTCGAATTCTATTCTACTAATTCGCATTCACAGTTTCCTGATATTCATGAATATGAATTCAATTCTATAGATGTTAAGCAATGAACGAAGCAGCTAAGTATGATAAAACTCCTTATTACAACAAAAAACGACATTTATCGATCTCGAACGGGAGTTTAGATGTCGCATTTGGTTTCTGTCACATAATCTATATAGAGACTGAATCAGAAGAAGGAGAAAAATACAAAGCATCCTACGTGAAAGAATATTCATGGCATGTGGGCTCACTATTCGGAGATAAAAAGTCATTGCTGGATATAATGTAAGAAAAAGTACCACAGAGAAAATCAAGAGTACGGAAAAGGATTATGGCATTAGACAACAAGATATAGAGGAAAAACTGCCATCTGAGAGAAAAGATTTCGTTGAAGTGAGAAGGCTCACTGTTGCACGTCTTCAACCTCCAATGATAGAGATGACTTCATATTATTTTATGTCGGTCAATAGATACGCATGAAAAATTCAATGGATATTAGCCGGTAATTCTCGTCATAAATGTGTTTTCTACTTTTTTCACAGTTGTTGTCTTACCCCACACTTTGAAAGATATCTTCAGTGCAGATGATCACTTCTCGTTCATTATCAATAAGTGTCCTTTCCATAATCTGCTTCGTGAGATAATGGCTTGCATTTCCTTTGGCATGGTTTGACCTTGGACGATGATTGAAGATGTTTTTGGCATTATTTTCCGCTTTTCTGGTTCACTGACTCTAACGTTTGCTATTTGAGTGTTCTCATCAATATTAATGTGTCAAAGATAACTCAATTTATTGCTCTCTCAAACAGCGTCCAGCGACTAGGTTCTCCGAAACTGAGCAATAAACGACCATTTATTTAGATGAATATTAGGTGAGATGTTCACTGATATTAAATTTAGTGATAAACTACAAAATTAATTGAATGCTTGTTATTCACTCTCAAAGCTGCCGCCAAATACGAACTGCTTCATCATGTTCGTCAAGTTTTTATCAAAAGGAAGTCAATGTGTTCAAAAATATTCCAGGTAGTGATATTATTACATTTGTAGTTGCTGATGCTGCTAAATGCGATGCAACTCAGACGCTTGTCTATGAAAAACTCATCTTCATTGTGAGCTATAAATAACAGTTCAGCAAAATTATTGCGACTTCTCGACAACTTTGCCAATTTGCATTTAACAAATATCAACAAGTTTTGGATATGAATCCTTGGAATCCTTGCAACGATGTGAAAATGTTTTACATTTTGTGCTAAATGACTACTTATGAGCTCAAAAAGAGATTGATAAGAAGGGTAAAATAATTTGGCTGTACATAAGTAAATTGCTTTCAAGTTTCAATTGCTTAGAGTTACAATACAATTATTGCATGTTCCCCGAATATTTTGCTGAACCAAATTCCAAATGAATAACAATATTCCTATTCAACTGACATTTTCTGACGATTGAGTCTTTTTTGTTTAGACAGCAGAATCAGCCGACAGAATATCTAATTTTTAATAGTTTTTTAATAGAACTTTTAATAGTGAATCCGACAATAATAACATTTGAATTTCCAATACCACGAGTATATTCGATGTCTATCAAGTGATAGACGATCATGATATGCTTTATGATTTCTCATTGATAAAATTCTGCAGTCCTGACTAATAATATAGAAAATTGATGCGCTCCGTTAAATGTTGTCATATAAAATGTCTTCAAAAAGTGATAAATTTCATAACTTCGAGAAAGCATCTTTCATAATTATCACAAATTTGACCTTACAGTGTATCACGTCCAGCGATTTTGGGGAAAATTTGAAAATGTGCTAAAACTAAAGCAATAACTATAAATGTAAGGCTATGACTGCAGCCCTTAAGTCACGAAAGCATTTTGGACTGTTCAGTTTTAAGATGACCAGCGCTAGATAGCGATAGGAGGGCCCAAACTTCTACCTCTTTCTCCCTCGCATGGATAAGTCTGATCATATATCCATCAGTTGCGAGCAATTCTTAGCAGATCTTAATGTGTCTCCAGGTGGAACGAAGCTTCTCAATAGAATTCATTGTATTGCCAAATCAGATAACCTGTATAAGCCCTATGAATAATTTATTAGTCATTGGCGCTATCAGTGAAGCAACACTGAGACTAGAAATGCACTCATTGACAGCTTCCTTCAAAAAATCTGAAGTAAGAAGAATTATTGCTGAGATTTTTCGCTGTGGGTGCATCGGATAAAAGAGCGCAGTTTAAGAACATTTGCAGTTAGCGCACAGTGATCCTATATTGGACAATGGATTCATTGATTAATGAAACACATAAATTGGTGTAAACAGTATACATGCATCTTTCCTTTACCTACTGGGTATAGGGAAGCAGATGATCAATGTGTTTTATAATTCACGAATTCCTTGAGTTTTAAAAAAATTGTTGCATCATAAACTTGCTCAAAATTAATGCTTTTTATAGCATCATGATATAGTCGTATTGGCATAAGATGACACAACTCGAAAATTTCCTACAATTTGGGGTCATAGTAAAT
This sequence comes from Prostheceraeus crozeri, assembly GCA_907163375.1. Taxonomy (NCBI): domain Eukaryota; kingdom Metazoa; phylum Platyhelminthes; order Polycladida; family Euryleptidae; genus Prostheceraeus; species Prostheceraeus crozeri. The sequence continues at coordinate 92,051 of CAJQUW010005424.1, read as the reverse complement.
TCCTGCTTGATGCTGTGTTTAAATTTTCCTCGCTTTTGCTTGATACATGCAGCATAACACAGTATAACATGTAGTTATCTATTCTAGTATAATGCCATTACATTCATAACATTAATTCAATGAATAACATTGTCTCTTGTGAAATAGAAAAGCTCCATATAAAAACTTGAAAATAGTACGTGACAATTTCCGAATCTGCATGCATTTAATGAATACGCGCTGAAATTTTACTTTGATATGCTAATTGTGCATCACAAATTTACCTCGGGTGGATGCAATTTTAGACAGGGAGTTAAATCGATGTTCAGAGAATTCGATTGAGCTAGGCCTGCTAATGATTACTGATATTGGATGGAATGGCACCTATTCAGATCTGTTTCATTTTTCAGCTGAGGATATATTCTACTCTAGTATATATTCTAATTTATTTGCATTCTATATAGGCCTAATTATTCTATTTACATCGAAGAGCTCCAGTCGAAAAAGTGGACAATTACTTGACACTATACAGGAAATTTCTTGTCATTTACGGTCTTCCTTCTCACTGACGAAGTCCTAAGTCAAAATACCCTGTGAAATATAATTCTCGAAAAGACTAATAACACTTATTCAGAGTGTCCGGACATCTGCAGACCCAACGAGATTAATGGAGCTCATATGGACAAAAGCATGATCAGCATTTGAGGGTTGAGCAAGAGGTACAATTTTAATGATCGTGATACTCGGATAACAAAAGCATGGCAAAAAATAAGCATTGTTGCTATTCTAAGAGCAATTATGATGTAGTTTGAAGCACAACGCTCTTGCTTACCTGCAGGCTCTAAAAAATATACGAAGCAGTCTTCATTGTCAAAAATACAGAAAGCAGCCTGATCATTAAATGATGAAATTGTATTTCCTTCAAATCTACATTCATTACGCGTAACAATTTAATCAAAGTGGAAAAGTGACTGGATAATTGCAAACTCTTCTCAGACTGTGAGAGCAGCTTTCAGTTTCAAAGGGTTAATAAAATCTATGATTAGAGTAATTTAGTCACACTGATCCAAAATATAAGTCATCGAGTAAAAGTATTGTTTGAAAAAGAAAGAAAATCCGAAGATATGCTTAGAACTCTGCCGAAGCCTTCATCACGTGAAATTCATGCGTGAAATTCAGACGCAGTTGGAAGTGTCAGTGGTCTTGGAGTGGCATTCACAAACGTAATGGCAATCACACCACTGACACCTCCAAGTGCGTCTGAATTTCACATATGAATTCCACCTGATGAAGGCTTCGGCCGAAAATTTGTGACTGTAATATTGTAATATACATAAAAGTATATTGTTCGAATTCTAAGCATATCGTCAGATTTTCGTTCTTTTTCAAACAATACTTTTACTCGATGACTTATATTTGGATTTGTGTAATTTAGATTTGTCAATAAGTTTAGCGATCTGTCATCGTTCGGGCGTTTGCCGAGAACATTGGGATAACTTAAACCTTATTGCTGTTCATGTAAAGTATTCAAAGGACGCTTATTCAAAGCACTGTCAGGTTATTACTTAGATACGCACGAAGGTTCCAGGTCAAAATGGTATCCGTGCAAAATTATCTCCAAATTTTTGGCTAAATTTTTGTCAGATACCTAGGTTTTTTGGTGTTGGTGAATTTGTTTATGTTACTAAAATTATATTTTGTAGCTTTCGCAGATAGATGTTGATAAAAGTCAGTTGAACATTGATTAAACAGTAGAAAACGCTGTTCGACGTATATTTTGGCTATTTTTGCACTGCAGCCGTTATTCTAGAGACAGAGAGAGGATAAGCAAAGTACATGGTGCACATAACAATTTGATTTTGAATTATAATTCAAAATTATAGTTATATATTATGATTCAAATTACATATATCACCGAGTCATGGTATGGCATGTGTGCTGTGATATTTAGTATTGACTTCTTTTAATTATGCACAGCCAAGACATATTCCATCTCTGATGGAATATGATGGCTAATGTCCATCACGATGCAGGCAATTCTTTGCGGTGTAAATCTGTATATTGTCCCTATAAGCAGGAAACGTTGTTATTTGGTCTAACATGAATCTCGGAACAACAGCACTTAACCTCTCTTCACTTAGGATTTCTATAATGCGCTTTGTCATATACGAAGAAGAAGAACTTTCAAGGATATGTCATAAAATGCTCTAGTCGTGAGAAATTTTTAATTCCCATCAATATGTTTACAGTCAGAGAATTATATGACTAGTTTATGTAGAAAGATAAATGATGGAGCAAATAATAGCCTCTTTCTCAGACATTGTTACTGACTGATAGAAAATATTTTGACATCTTGGAGACATCAAAGAAAGTGAATCAATCAACTTGAATGATGAGTTTTATTTGTGTGTTCATGTGTCTTGCGATATCAATATTGAGTGGACATCAGAACGCGCAGTGACATTTTTCTAATGATAACCAGATTTCTTTACATGTAAGTCCCAGTCCCAGGCATCAGGTTATTATACAAATTCACTTATTAGAAATTGACGGCATGATTTTATATGCTGGCAAACAGTGATTTTCAATTACTTCCACAACAGTCATTGCAACAAAATGCACGCTTCTCTGGATTGATTAGAGTTGCTATGACTTGATGTGCGATGTTGTGCGAAATTGTTGCCATCACTGTGGCATCTACTTTAGTTTAATTAATTTCAGTCTATAAATCTATTTTCTCTATTCAAATCAAGACGATATCGTGATCTCTTTATTTATTTTGTTTAAATAATGCTCAGTTGTTTGATTAAATCGATTTTAATTTCCCATTTTGTGAAAATTATAGAATACAGCGAATGGAGTACTCTCACTACACCTTTTTCTTTTAGTTTCAGCTGATGCTTTCATGCATAACTTTAAGAATGATAGGATTTAAGATTGATCTGTTTGTTACTGCATGGGTGTACATAGGGGAGTTAAAATCTTCAAACGTTTGTTTCATTTGTACTCAATATTTATCTTTAGATCGTGAACTATGACAGAAATGACCATTCAGCACGTTTTATCTCAATTTTGAGGATTGTTAGATACTCACATTGCGTCAATTAGTCATTCAGAACCACATTTTTTGATAATGCATTTGAGACAGAAAAGGATTTTTCTATTATTTGTCCGTCTTTTTTCATTGTAAAGAGATATTATGCTTTGCAAATTTCCTTTATGTGATAGTTTTGCATAAAATCCTCAAACACCAGTTGGAAGCAATTTTAGACAGCGCCTTAAGACATGTGTGGTGTGGTGACGAAAATGAGTCTATATGACTGATTTGATTAGTAATTGATTAGCCAAATACAGTGTTAGATCAAAGCAGTGATCTATTTTGAGAAGTTGTGAAAATGAAATCGGGCTGTTTCATTTTACAAGATCAAAATTTACATCCTTTTTCCTTTTGTTTGATTTGGAAGTCAGACTTTCATCCAATTAATTATATTTTTATCCACGCGGACGCGCCTGCTTTATACCTGAATATATTTATAAAGCACATTGATATTTGGCAGTGATTTGTTGACGTGAAGATGTGAATGCCTGTTATTTCACAAAAGATATCTTGGAAACTCAACATGATGCAATATGATGAACAAAATTAGTGAAAACATGTATTTGACTGCAGGTGCATGGTAAAGAGTCTATCAAACAAATCGGAGAATTCACGATAGAGATGTAACTCTAAGATACCTTAACCACACTTTGCTCGGGCTAATTTGAGCTCTGATCCCCTCTGATCATAATGTCTCTATGATTCAATCCTTCCCAATGTCACTATATCGCACCATTGGCGTACAATCTTTCAAATGATGCGGTATCAGTTCTTACCCCTCAATTTCTGATGATGGAAATTACATAAATTGAATTTTTGATAATGAATCTACTATCTAAAGAGAATGACAACTATTAGATCAATAAAAGACACCAACACCCTTGATTCCCCGACCACATTTCACAGACCCAGGAATCGAACTGAAGTCCGCGGTGGAAACGAGCTCGCACCTTCTTCACTAGGCCACGCTGACGGTAGAAAAGGAATGTGAGTGAAGATAATAGTCATCTCCAAGTGATATCGACAGCTTACTGTCCCATTATTATTGACAAAACGCTACCAGCATTCATACTGTAGTGAAACAGCATATCAGCCAGTCATTCAACTATGTCACACTGTAGATTGACAAATTCTCTCTATGGCGACTGCGTTCGGGGAATCAAGGGTGTTGGTCAGAATTTGACAGGTCGTCCCTTCTTCCGTTTGACTAGAAGGGTAACATTGGAACATGTAACGTAAATGAAATGGCACAATCTACTGACATGATACCATAGCAATCGAACAATGAGCAGCCAGTACAACATTAAACACGCCAAATTGTGCGAAGTTTCAGTGACTGTTATCAACCAGATCAAACAGCAAAGAGACACAGACGATGTCAAGTTCTACATAGAAGTTTGTGAACGTTTTTTCGTGCGCCTGCTAACTTTTTTAAAAATGATCGGAGGGCCCAACATTATCGAGAAAACTTTTGCGCAAAGATCTGAATTCTTCGAATCTGAAATGATTGTGGCGATCGGACCATTTTGAGGGAATTCATAGCAATCTGCAAGCGACGCACGACTGTGTCTTTCTATCTCTTCAAGGCATTCAAATTAATTTTTTCCCACTTAGTGAGTTCCTGCATGTGCAATCGTTTTGAATCAGTTTGCACTTCTAGCAAAGTGATGCGCTTAGACAATCTAATTCTGTAAATACCTTTGTTGTCAATGAATCTACTTTCTATATGCTGTGAGTGAAGGAGCTGCTTAATACAATTGCATTTTATCAAACCAGGTGTTTGAATTTTAATTTTAGGAATATAAGAACAAGAATATAATTTCCTATCTGATAATAGAATCATGAAAGCGGAATATTTTTGTCTAGACATTTTTGCTCAAAATACATTTCTGCAACAAGAGCTTTTCATCATTCACGTTGCACAAGAGTCAGACAAAACACACGTGCACTATAATACGCATTGCTTTTGAATTCAAGTAGCTGAAACTTGAATTCATCAATGCATTATTCGAAGCTGTCTCGGCTGCCTTCATTCGACAACATGAACAGCTTTTTGCATGCCGCATTATCAGATAACGCACTGCCACTAGTCGGTTTCTTCATTCTATGCAATATCGTATGCAGTCGTTCTTGTAGCAATTACTGCGCAGTGTGAGATAAGATAAGAAATGTGACAATTTTATTCGAAACCTTCGTCATTTGTTAATTCATGAAACTTGAGTAAACTAACTATTCATCACACACAGGATGGTTGCTCAATGCAACTGGAATTGAAATTAGGGTTATCCTATATAGTACAGAGATGAGACCACGAGACAACGTAAGTACTCAAAAATCTCTCTCTAGCATAAAGTTCTAAAATTTAGGATAATCAATCCTTGAAATGATTGCGCGCAAGCTGAAGGCAGCAGGGATGTCCATAGGACGAGGTTTATATTCCAACCAGAGTGGGAACCAGGCCCGCCGATTTTCATTATAATTTTCCTTGAAATCCTCTTAAACTTAACATTTCATTTACAATTTGTACAAATATACTGTGTTGATGAACAATCAATATTCCTTTGCGATGAAAATAATAATTCGCAAAAAAGTAAAAACAAAACAAAAAAACAAAAAAATAATTCGCAATCTTTGTTGACACTTTTTGATTGACGCATAATCAGTCATATAAGCCATTCTTAGTTTTCATTAGTCATTCCCTTCAGTCAATGTCCAATTCAGCTAACTTAAAACAAAATGCCAATTTTATGCGAGCCATTTTCAATAATCGGTTGTGTCTTTACCTCACAAACATTTGGTCGTTCAATGGACACAATGGTTGCTGGCCTAGCAGGTCTATAAATCCATTGTTGGCATAATTCTAAGGAATGTGCGTTTGTATCAGGAAGTTGGCCAGCATGCGCTTGTCCTACGACTTTAGCGTTCATTGCAACAGACATGATTGCTAATTATTTTTGCGCAGCTGCAACCAATGAATAGACATAATAAACTCACACGCTGACAATGACAAACAACAATTCAAGGAAAACAATAACAATTATCATACTGTTTAGAATAATTGTTTTTGATAATTGTTATTGTTTTCCTTGAACCGTTGTTTCTCATTGTCAGCGTATGAGCTTATTATGTCAACAAAGAGCTGCTGACTAGATTGACTGAGCAAAATGTGGGGAACTGCACATCAGCAATATGTGTTGCTAGAGGTTAGGCGGTTTCGCTCATAAGGTGTTATTTTTGTCAGTTTATATGTAAATGATGAATGGCACACTCGCACTTTTAGCTCGTCGGCATATATTATGAGCATCTTCTCTTGGTCTCATTTCTTAAAGTACATCCTCTCCAATTCGACACGATTCTGCTACATTGTAATTTAAAGCTTGCCTGAATTTTTAGATTTTCGGTATTATGCCTCGTTATGTCTTTCCTAAATTGGTTCAGTGAAGAACAAAGCTCCTCCACCTTTCTATGTTAAACCTTGATTGCAAGAATCCGAATGCAATGTTCCCCTTTTCCAGCATTAGATCCCTCAAGAACGACCACCCCGATCCAGCGATAGGTTTTTACCGGGAAACAGCGATTTTGACATTAAATTTGCCTCCCTCTCGCAAGAGTGACCAGTGACCGGATTTTGGTTCTTTGATAGAAACCTTTCCCTCTCTATGGCTGCCGCTATTAATCAGTAATTAGGACGTAATAATAATAGGAAGTAGATTGGAGCTGTGTTTGTTCAATTTCTGATTGAACCGATAGAATAAGACAGTAATTAGAATCATTTGCACATGCTATGTGGGAATGCGAAATTAACTGAATAAGTAATGCACACTTAATGTGAAATTCAGACAATGACGTCTTTTAACAAGCATGCAGTAACTAAAAGCTTGTGACTTTTCTTAAATAAAGTGACGTCATACAGTGTGGGTGTAAGTAAAGTGTTCTTTTTGCAACCGCCTAGCTATTTTTCACTTCTTAATTATCAACAACGGCGAATGCGTTTACATGCATGTACGTGCACCACATGCCGGCATATAGTTTTCTATCATGGTTAATTATGTATGTCTATTTTTTGATATTGGCAGCTGTTCAAATACGCTCACAACATAAACATTTTAAGCCTACTCTCTTGATGTATTACAAATACAATCCAGTTCTTTTCATAATACATACATGCAGGCATGCAATTTATTGAGCTACATAGTTGAAAAATAGCCTATCCAGATCAATTTTTCAAGAAAATAAATTTGTTGTCAGCAAATTTATAGATTTGTATCACGTGTCTAAGCTCTATTAATTGAAAATTCCTTTTAACGCCATGCAGATTCTGTAGGTGCACAAATGAATTATTTTCTCTACAATGTATTCTGCGTTATACTTCATAGATCCTGTTATGACTTGCGACTGAATGAGTGGAGTGCAATTAAAATAGTTTGGAATTGGTGTTGATAATCTAAGCCTCATAACCTGATCAGCGGCATTGTTTATATTGACATCTGTGAGCAAATACAACCACATGTTCTGGTGATACAAAATTATCTCATTAAATATCGAACAGATAAAATACCAAAGTTGTTTGAATCATTGTCCTCGAAAAAAGATAAAATCAGTGAATGTATCAGATGTTTTCATTACAATTACATTTCGAACGCTGCAATCCAGGGTTGAATATACAGTGCGCGACAGCAAGTTGGAAACTTGTCAAAAATCTACGGACACGTACATTTTTCGACACCTTCTAAATTCTTTTGCTATTAGGAAATATCGACAAATTTATAATCATCTGAAAGAGAATTTTCGGATCTATCATTTGAATGTTGTTGAATTAATTGTTTTTGAAATTGGTGGTTCCTAGAGGCCCATAAACCCGAAAGCCCAAAATTTTCTTTGACTTGTTTTGACAAGCACATAAATCAATTTGAAACATTCTCCTTGTGATATTCAAAACCGTCACAAGATTGGCTTTCAGAAAGTATATAGTTTGAAAGTGTTTTCTCGAAGTATAAAGGCCATATTTTGAAAGTAGTATAGATAGAAAATGTGGCGATTTTTTCATTTTCAGAATGTGTTGCGATAATAACGGAAATAAGGCTGTTAACTAATTGGTGACATTTATTTACCTCAAAACTAGTGTTTTCTGCTTTTGTTGGGTAAATTTAAGGCCCTTCGAAGAAATATTCTGAAAATGAAAAAATCGCCATATTTTCTATCTATACTACTTTCAAAATATTGCCTATAAACTTCGAGAAAACACTTTCAAACTATATATTTTCTGAAAGCCAATCTTGTGACGGTTTCGAATATCACAAGGAGAATGTTTCAAATTAATTTATGCGCTTGTCAAAACAAGTCAAAGAAAATTTGGGGCTTTCGGGTTTATGGGCCTCTAGGAACCACCAATTTCAAAAACAATTAATTCAACAACATTCAAATGATAGATCCGAAAATTCTCTTTCAGATGATTATAAATTTGTCGATATTTCCTAATAGCAAAAGAATTTAGAAGGTGTCGAAAAATGTACGTGTCCGTAGATTTTTGACAAGTTTCCAACTTGCTGTCGCGCACTGTACTGTGCATATTCCTTCAGATTCAAGCTTTCGTTTCATTTTGCTGGACGCTGACTTGGTTTCATATCATATTGGATTGGACACTTCGAAGACCGACAAGGCAGTGCAACAAGCTCTGTGACATAAAAAGTTATCGAAATTTTATTCACTCAGTTTTTTTCGAGGCTATTGAACTAAATCTATAAAATAGGATTCTAACATGCACTTTCTTGACGGACCAATAATTGAAGAGAAAACAACGCTAATTTCGACATCCCGATAGCTATTTCGCGGCCTCTCTGCAGGAGAAGTACGATCGTTGTGATACACAAAAGGTACAGACAACGGCTTATCAGACTGGCACGATCTCTCAGCAGTGCATCATTGCTCTCTGAAATTTGTCCGAATGTCATGTCCGCAGTCTATGCCAGTCTGATGAGTTGTATTTAACTTGTCTGTTCATTTTGTGTATCACAACCACAGAATTAGATTGTTTAGTCGCATCACTTTGCTAGAAGTGAAAACTGATTCAAACAAATGGCACATGAAGGAACTTAATAAGTGGGCAAAAAGAAATTTGAATGCCTTGAAGAGATAGAAAGACAGTCGTGCGTCGCTTGCAGATTGCTATGAATTCCTTCAAAATGCTCCGATCGCCACAATCACTTCAGATTCGAAGAATTCAGATCTTTGCGCAAAATTTTTCTCGATAATGTCGGGCCCTCCGATCATTTTAAAAAAAGTTAGCAGGCGCACGAAAAAGCGTTCACAAACTTCTCTGGAGAACGCGATCGACTGTCTCTTTGCTGTGTGATCCGGTTGATAACAGTCACTGAAACTTCGCACAATTTGGCGTGTTCAATGTTGAACTGGCTGCTCATTGTTCGATTGCTATGGCATTATGTCAGCAGATTGTGCCATTTTATTAACGCTACATGTTCCAATGTTTCCCTTCTAGTCAAACGGAAGAAGGGACGACCTGTCCAATTCTGTGATCACAACAGTCGTACTTCTCCTAGAGAGTGGCCGCGAAATAACTATCGGGATGTCAAAATTAGCGTTGTTTTCTCTTCATACAATTCATGCGAATTCTTTCATTTGGCACAAATCTTGTTTTAAAGGACCAATAATTGATTCTTTTTCTTTTCTTACTTCATGCTGTTCAATAAGTTGGTCCGGATAGCCTCTCATTTTCAGTGTCTTAGTTAAAAACTCAAAGTCATCTCTAAAAGTCAGTTGGTATAGAAAGAGCCACAACTCGAGCTATCATAAATCGGGCATTCACAGAAGTTGCTCTACATGTATCTCAGAAGGGATTATAACAGTCGGATGCTGTAGACTTGATGTAGGCCTACTCCAGGAAGTCGAAGAGCATTCAGAATATTCCCACAGCAATTAGTAATTAAGTGTTCAAGATCAGTTGGTTACGTAATCGACTAAGTTATGTTATATAGAAAGAATATGTATGTTCTATAGAAAGAAGCTTTGAGAGGTCAACGAGTGATAGTATTTATAAAACTAAATACGTTTGATCAACTGCTACGCAATTAGTTTAATAACTAAATTAGTTTAATTTGTTTTATTATCATTGAAATCAAAAATTATTATTTTTATTCAAAAATTTATTCATTGAAATCAAAAGAGCATCAAAATTTTCAAGAGATTTTTGAATAAGTTTGCTTGTAAGGTGAGACAATCGCAAATGTAATACAAAAGATATGATGTCAATCTAGGGAATACTGACATCTACTTAAGTAAAATACAGTAAAAATACAGGAAATACAAAAAGTTTACAAATGAATACGAATGTTGTCATGTTCAAAGTTTGAGGGAGGACTGGTAAAATTCAGCGGACTATTTTATTTGATATCACAGAATATGCACCACTGAAAGCGGCGCCAACGTAAACTACGACAATATTAATAGCATCACTGATTTTTATGTTTGCACATAGATTTCTGCATCAATGCATTCAAACACGGCAAATGCACTGTCCACGGAAGTAGTTTAACTAATAAAAGTAGTTAACCAATACTTGAACAACATCGAACGTTCCGCAACGTATTTAAAATTTCTATATCTTTAATGCTGATCATGTACCACAAAGTAATTAGAAACTCTTGCTTAAAAAAACTACACTGCTTCATCGAAGAAATTGAATGACCTTCAAATTTAAATTTTTTATGTTCAAGAGCTGTTCTAAAACATAAAATGACATTGTATAAGTTTGAGATTGCATTGATAAATGACCTAAAAACACTGAATTCTTGTTTGCATAAAGCCTTTTTTATTTCAATTGATTGAACTTAATTTTTCATTGCTAGAGAGCAGTTTTTGATCAGTTGAGGTTGATGGTAAAATTTATGGCATATGGACTGATTATGCTGCAATTGAGGAAGGAAGACGGGATAATGGGAAGTTCAAAGATGTCTTTGTACTTCGCAGCTCCTCATTTCCAGAAAAGCGCATCATAATGCATTTCTTGGATCATTTAATAACTAGTAAATAGGCCAGCGAGTCTCTGCTTTCTGTGGTTTCCGTTCAATTATGTTGTCAAACCTTCGAATTCGTGGCCAGACTTTACAGTGTAGAAGTCAAATGATGCTCCTTCGTTTTCAAAACAAACTGCCTTTGCAGTAGATACTTGAGATAATCTTATATTTGAAACAATCTCATAAAACATATGTCTTCGAATAAGGTTGTGCAGACTGCAGTCAATATAGTTGTTAAATTCTCAAGTCTTCGCAAAAAGGATTTTGGATTTTCTGTATGACTTGCGGCGGAAATGACACTTCCGTGTTCTTTCACTTGTGTCCATAATCCATTTATTATTTCAATAAGTTAAATGTGTCATCGACGGCTTCATGCTTGATGAACAATGTTTGCTTATTTTTATAGAAATGAATCAGAATATCAAACCCATAAAGTAGGGATATGTAGGTAGAGTGTTGACTCAAAAGTATCTATATACGTACAGTGACAATTTTTATATGAAAAGATTCAGTTTTTTGTGGAGATTGCGTTCCCGTTGTCCAAAAAATTATTTGAGCAGTTTTGAAGAAGTCAAAATTTTGCCAATTTATATACTACCGAGATGACTCTCCTGTATAAGTAGTATGAAACAAGTTGGATATCAAAAGGAATGAATATTTGATAATAAGCATCCTAACTAAGCGGAAATTAAGATGATTATCAAGGGAATTTCATGATCCGTATTATAATGGAAGTCCTCATGAAAAAGTTGCGATATTATTCGTGCTTACGTGGCTGAAATTTCAATTTTTATTTCAATTTTCACCGGCATGATTTTATGATTCACTAAATTCATGCTTCATTTCTTGAATCTGAACAGTGATGTGGATCCATTTATATCTTTCAAAGTTGATTGAAGTCATTGTCCTTGATTCTGTTATTTTGTTGTACCAGTGGCAAGTTGCTGATGATATGATCTCGCTTACGAAGATTCTCTTGAGGTTAAGCATGAAAGCAATCGCAGGTCATCGAATTGCTAATTTAACAAACATTAAATCTCCAAGGCTGTTATGAGAATCTGTAAAATACCATCATTCCTTCTGCATTACAATCATGATCACTCAATTCCGAGGCAATTTTTACAAAACTGCAAAAGTTTGCATATTTCACACTTGGTAGCAACTGCCAAGTACATCCCCTTGAGTTCATTTTATAAAATCGAAAGTGTAAACACATTGGGGATTTAATAAATGCGGAGTTTCAACTCTACCCAATAGTTACTCGATCATCAAACCTGTGAAATAAGTTCATCATTCAGCCGTAACTCATCGTTGTGGTTTATTTAGAGTTTTATTTGCTATGGCCTGAGGAAGCAGCCCAGCGAAATGTTACGTCATTAATTGTGCATATGCAATATTAAATGAACAGTCATAATCAATTTCTTCAGCAAAATGTGCCGAAATGCACTTTATCCGCATATTTGATCAACTTTAATCGTAGATACAAACGTTGTGCAATTCATTTTTCGGGTTGCTTACCGCAAGTCTCAGTAATCTATTCGGTGTTTAATCAAACTTTGGTTTTCAGGACTTGCACAACTACTTTGCTACAACAATCTTGTTTTCTCTTATCTTGTTCTACTTATCTTCCTAACTTAGCTATAAAAATGAAGACCTGCAAAAGTTTGTTTTGGGATTGAATATTCAACTTCGATAGTGATCAAAAGGAACACATATCAAACTGGAAATTCGGCTGACCTCCTCCCACCTGAGATACTAGTGTTTTATCCTTTTACGTCGATTTCGCTAGATATACGCCTATATTTTGAAAGAATACAATTTCATTCTCATGCTAGTTTTCCTACGTGCTATGCATTATCCTAAATTGCTAAAGTACCGAAACATCACTGTCTGCCTAAATGGTGAAAACTTGTATCGGGTGATCTCAGATATACTGACATCCACTCTTAATTGTACATTTATGATTTTTAGTCACGAAACCTAGGCTCCTTCCTATTCTTATGTATATCCCGAACACGTTTCAATCAAAAATTCTTATTTCGCTCCTCGTACATATGCAATGTGCTCTTTGATAATATAATCAATTTCATATAACTATATTTCGTCTGAATTAATTGGTTTTGATTGCATTGCTTCAAATTTTGTGGGCAAATAAGTGAGAATTATTGCAAAACCCACACAGGCGTAAGCAAAAGCTTGATTCACACTAACTGCGAACTCCTGCCGTCGAACACTGCGGAGACATCATTTGATGTGAATGCTTTTGCAGTCGACTGCGAAGATCCACTGCAAGCATAGAAATTAACAATACCATAGAAAGTCCTAGAATGGAAATTGCATGAAAATTATGTCACACTCCGGGGGAACTTAGTTCGGGCAAAAAGGAAATTTTGTGAACTGGCTTTCTTGTTTTCGGGTTGGTGTTTTTAATCATCAAGTCAATTTGTGATCTGGATTGCTTCCCCTAGTCCAACGATCATGTACACAAAAGCAATAGTGAATTTACAAAATAGTGCAGCGACAGGATGACAAAGAAGGAAATCTTTTAAAACGTTCAGTACGTTCATCATTTTGAAATATCGCTCCTATAATCAATCAAGAGTATAATCAGACACATGAAACTTGCAATATCGATTTACAGAGCATGCATTGCTCCAGCTTGAAATCAGAGGCCAAGAAATCTTATAGTATTCATCTTGCTTTGAAGGATCCCCCTGTTCGATATATTTGAACAATTTTCAACACCTTTGGATGCTTTCGAATATGAGCCTCCAAAATATCATCACATTATATTACGTATGTCATTTAGGGATTAATTGAAAAGTTCCAGCGACATTTCATGTATCTGATAAATGACTGTCGCTAAAGAAGCTGCCGATGTGTCTATTCCAGAAAACTGCTAGGTCTCTTAAACGCCAGAAGGAGAAATTATCCAATAATTAGAATTTTTTATCTTTGAATTCCTGAGATGTTCTTACAACCCGTACACCGACTACTTTCGATATGACTCTGTGAACCAAATTTTAATTCGTATTCCAGTGTTGAAAAATTGCAAAATAGTTGTCAATGACTGGTACAAATAGACGCAGTATATTAATCCATGGAATAGTAGGCTATTTCACATAAAACAATGCCACCATCTCACTTAAAATTCTCTTCATGAAAATCCTGCAATTTGCTGTCAACAACTTCCACAACCAACTTGGCAAATAGTCTGACTATGATGTAATGTATTAGATCGAAGCAGATCTACAAACCATAGATTTTTCCATGTGCCATCATTGTATATAAGCAAGATATCAAACTTCCATTCTAGTGTACTATTATCTACTTCTATGACTGCAACCATTGCCAGAAGCCACTCAGCCAGGCTTCATTTTGATTACGAAGGACAAGTTGACTGCGTAGGTGTGAATGATATCACTATAACACGCATACAGGTGTGAATGAGTCACTGCGAACTTCATATGAAAGCCCTTTAAATTCGTAATTCTTTTATGGGATACAGAGAACATGAATATTCATAATGAAACAATGCTCGCGACTGTCTGCTTGAAGGCATGCAAAAATATATGTATGTAAAAGTATGCTATATAGAGTAGAAATCTGAAAGTTTATTATTAATTAGCAATATAACATTAACATGGATTTTTGAAGGCAACAATGTAGGACATTTTTGAGGGCGCGTAAGCGCCTGTTAATAAGATTGTGCGTATTTGAAATGTACTGTACAGCAATGCTATCAAGTACATATGGAGATCTGCGGGAACTGAGATTTCTTAGATGACTCTCACATACATAGATGCAGATGGATCTGGTACACTTCTTCGACACAGACACTTCTTCGACAAGTTGATATCTATGTTTTCGGACATTTGTTCGACAGAAAACTTCTTCGACAAGACATTTGTTCGACACGGACACTTCTTCGACAAGACATTTGTTCGACACGAACACTTCTTCGACAAGTTCTGCATGAATAATGCTTTATCTAGCATTGATTGATCGGAAATATCTTGCATCAATGATTCTACATGTATACTTTATATGTGGCCAAACCAGGTCAGCTTATCACAGCACCAAGAATTATATTTTTTTAGAAAGGAAAAAAATTAATTTAAGACAAAAAGTATAAAAAAAATGTAAATTCTCAAAAAATACACAACCTGAAAAAGAAAAAGACTATAATTGCTTAATAACGAACAAACGTCGTGTCGAAGAAGTGTCCGTGTTGAACAAATGTCATGTCGAAGAAGTGTTCGTGTCGAACAAATGGCGTGTCGAAGAGGTGTTCGTGTCGAACAAATGTCGTGTCGAAGAAGTGTTCGAAAATTTGTCGAACAAATGTTCGTGTCGAACAAGTGTTCGTGTACCATGCAGATATTATCATTACGGGATATATTGTTGCCTTCTTTTCTCTTTTACGCTCAATACATTCGCAAGAATAAAATAAAAATTGATTTGTGATCATACAAAGGTCCATTGATGTCATTGGTAAGAAATGCCTGTAGATATTTGTACATTGACATCAAGTTTCCAAATTTGTTCATCAGATGTGGAAAAATTGATGGAGATATCGTCATTTCAATGTTTTCTTTGATTAGAATTGCGTGAATGGGAGGGAAATTGACATCAAGTATGCAAAGTTTGACAACAACTATAGAAAAAAGTTGTATAACTGCGGCAAGAATGCAATAGTTCATTTTAGATTCTCGCAGTCGTCGCATTGGTGCAGTGAATTCACGCAGTCGTTGCGCATTGACTGCGCGACCATTGAGATGATAAATTAGCTTTCGCAAGAATTCAGTCAATCAACTGAGAAAAATCTTCATCGACCAGTGTAAATGAGGCAAAAGAAAGTGGAAGATGTATAAAGAGGTAGACTATTAAACTCGTGTGAAATTTGGAACTACAAGGATATCTATAATGAGTACAAATATGGAACCCCTATCTTCTAATGTATCGAAATTATTCAATGTCTTCGTTGAGGACAAATAAGCTGTTTCCAGAAGTTCAACATGCAGAGATGGGGAACTTTTCAGTCTTTGAATCATGGACTCCTTGATATTGCTGTGGACCTAGATCTCTATGCTTTGAATGTTATATTGTCTTTGAGCGCAAGGATTGGGGCAACCCGGGTTATTTACAGCGGTTGACCACAGTGAATTCATAGAGAAATGATTAATTTGTTTCTAAAGTATAGCTAAATCATTCATAATTATAATAATCAAATGACATGTTGCTCATCAGTTTATCCGTCACAGTCAGTGCAATTGGATTAGAAATACGTCGGCTTTCCTCTTAACTGTCGTGAAGTTCATGCAAAAAAATCGAAAGTTTTTATTAATAAATCTCTCTTTATCACTGTGAGCTGTATTGTGAGTGGGCCATTGTTAACAGAGAAATTCTATATTCCATTATCACAGTTATAACTTAGTCGATTACTGCGATTTTTCACTTGATGCTTTAATGCGCCGTGAAATTAAACAAAACAACTGCACTTGCGCTTTTGCAAAATTAGACATTTTGAGTCTGTATAGAAGTATCAAATTTGTTTGAAACGTTTCAGTTGCACTCTAGATTTGATAATTCTGTCGCCTTCATGAACCGGCATTGATCCGACTTGCGTTTGATTTCTTTAGAAAGTTCTCTAGCGCATCAAATTCATTTTGGAAAAAAAAGGAATGAGGCGTTAATATTCGAAAATTCGGCTGTTGTGTCGCGACTTATACTTCATGCATCAATAATGCAACTTCATCTTTCACGTATGAGGATTAGATGCTCGCAGTGCCGTCACTAAAATGTCTTTCATCAAAGATCAAGTTTCTCACAATAATTTCATGTTGTTATCAACAAGGAAAGTATTTGATATAGAACATCAAGGAGATAAAATTGTTTCTGTATTTGAGCTTCTGTATCCAAAATATTATTTCAGGTAAAGGACTGCTCATGAGATTAAGCAGTAGTAGAAAATCACTGTTCAATCAATATGAGCGCGTTATTTTTGCTTGATTGTAATGCTTCACCCGGGCTGGCCTGCAGACTGATAAGTCAGCGTAAATACACAAATATTGAACTGCATCCTCAGATAGAATAGTCAGTCAGTGGAACAAATTGTGAAGAAAGTGTACTGGCTACATATTGTCTATGAATTCTTTGATCTTGTAGCAAAGAATTACTTGTTCAATTGAAAAATAAAACAATCAACAAGATGATACTCCATAAAGTTTATTCCTGCATTAAGATGGATTAACTGCCTGCCAAATGCATTGTGAGATTATTACTTGCATCAATCAGAATACAGCATTCTAAAGTAAAGTTAATAGAGTAAATACGCGTATATTTGAAACAAACAAACCCCAAATGGGAATCGTAGGGGTGGAAGTTATACAGGCAAAGTAATGGGTGCTCTGACGAGACAAATACAAAGTAGACACATTTCACAGACTGTCGTTGCACTGAACAGAGCATGAAAATATGAAGGCACTTGTACTACGAGCAGTTTGTGCAGAGGGTAGAATTATTCTCTTTGATCGGTTTGAAGCTCTAAAGCTGTATTAGCTGTATTAGCTGTATTATATTCATTCTATTGTATCATCACGCTCTTTTATCTTTTATCACGCTTATTTGTCAGATTTTACGGGCGCTTTGTGCATTTCTCATTTTATGTAAGCGTTCACCGATTGTTAGAGTGGAGCCAATAAAGTCTATTATTATTATTAGTATATGCAATTCTCCCTTAGACATAGCACACACATAGATCTGTGGATTTGTATAAATAGCCTTCTTTCCTGCTTATTTCACAATTTTTGATAATTTCAGTTTCTACTGATTTTTATTTTTCAGTAAATCATTGCGTTTGAATCTTATCTCGGTTAGCCAAAAATTTCATCAAAGCAGAACAGAAGTCTCGCTAGTCTGGCGAAGCTTCTGTTCTTCACTCTATTACATATGCACTGTTGTCTCACTACTTTCATTGAAACTTATGAGTAGGCTCGTGATCGACTTTTAAATATCACAATAGAAAACCAAAGCCTCCTTTGCATTTATCCTCAAATAATATTTCATAAAAATATTTTTCATAGGAGCAATTGCGGATCCATGACGCAGAATAAAATGTCTAAATTGCTTTCTGCAGCATTAGCTTACAACGCATCTTTCCTTTTTGTATTCCTGACACGTTTCCCAAACCGAAATATTGGAGATTCAGCAGTAAGTAATTTTTCCGGATTCCATTATTTGATTTTGATTCAATCGGAAAGTAACATACTGTATAGTAACCCAAAATAGTCAGTGATATGAAGAGCTAATGATAAAGAGAATTTTAAACCAAACTGCTATATGTACCTGAAACTGCTTCATAGGAAATATTGTAGTTCAGGAATTGTTGAAAGAATTTTGTTGGTAAATTTGTCCAAAAATGGATATAACAGCATTAACAGGCACAAAAATTATAAAGAAGAAACATCACTGAGTAAAAGATAAATGGCAATGTACATGTTAAAATATCGAAATATCAATCAGTGCGTTCATCATTGTCATTAATACTTGGTCATTGATGTTCAGCTTTCTGCAAGGCTTTTCTAGCCATAGCTTTGAATTGTTGTTATATTGAGTTTTACAGATGACCATTTTTTCGAAGGCATTTGCTTTCAGCATAGGATTTTGGGAAGAAAATTACACTTTAGGATATCATAACAACTCAAGCAGAGACAGTCGTCAGTATTCCAACATCTCGAATCATGCAGCTTAACTATATTGATAGAAGCATAGTTGATAGAACAAATTAGTTGACATCTCTCAGATCGCAAACTCATTCCGTTGCGACTGTGAAGCAGCCTACATTGGGGCTTGGGAGGACGTCGAGGTCGAGGGAGCATGTTCCGAAGTAACCGTAGAGGGGATTGTCAAGCAGTCATCAGTGAACATCCTGTAAACTGCATAATTGCGATCGCACAGACCTACTGTCTTAGAAGACGCTGTCGTAATGAGCATCCCAGTTTAATAATTGACAATGACTTCTAAACCGTCGACCTGCTTTTTCGAGAAGCTATTGCATTGAGATCTCTACAGTCATATAGACTGCATATTGAAGGCTATGTGAGAGCATCATAAGTCAGTGACTCATTATTCCTTGATTTTCATTTTAATTTTATGTGATCAAAATAAATACTCAGAGAGGAAAATACTGCATTTCTTACGATTTAATCATGGCATACAACAATTGGTCAACATTCAGCATTTAATAGTAATGATGAACTCAAGTGCAATTTTACTCAGAGGAAAAATTTAAATATCATTTGTCGACAATACTGCCTTCTATTTGTAACATCTTTCATACCTACCAGCCGCACATCTTTTGCATGGCAATTTGATCTATCGTTTATTTAATTTCATTGTTGTTAATATTATATTACATTTGCCTTTAACATTCCTTCCTTTTAATTGTCCGCTGATGCAGTTATATTTGTGAAATATCGCAAGAACTTTCCGACAAATTAGAACTTGAAACTTAATTATTTGGCAGCTTGGCTGAAATCTCCTTCTATACTTCAATTGTCATCTTGTTTAGGGAAAACAATCGGATGTGAAATGCATTCCACTTCAATAGACGATAATCCACGCTTCATATTGTATTAATTAATTACATTATGTCTTCATAAGGTACTGAATTGATTTCTTCAGAAGATAATTACACGATTCAGAATGAATTGAACGATGCAAATTGATTGGCTGGTGCGCTTTTGCAAAGAAAAACCAAAATCACCAAAATAACATAATTACTGCCACTTTTCACTTTGTCTATGTAAGTTTCAGTGCCGGGCATCTATACTTTATAATACATATTTTGTTATCAACGGTGAAGATTGTTTGAAAAATCACTGATTAGCCATGATAAATAATTTGTGGGAGAACTCTGCAAAACCATGTTTAAAATGCATTTCGGATCCATTCCGTAAACATGCTTGCTAGTAGTAGACGAACTGCATCGATGCTCATCAAAAACATGGTTCTATCTTACACTCAAGTTGCCCTGAGTCCTTCCACGAATAATTTATAGGTGAATCTTGTAATTAGACCTATCATTGGACTCTTTAAATATTTCAGCCATTACGTCGAATCAAGCTACACTCGTTTCTGCATTTATTAGACTGTATTTCTAATTTATCACTGATGATCGTTTATACGCAATCCAGACAAAGACTGAAGGCAAAGTCTGAAATTCTTTCCGTAAAAATTCAAATCGGTTGCGCAGCATTGGAATGAAAATTTCAATCCCTCACTCATACCAAACACACGGAGGACAGATGCCGAAGTATTTTTTAGTCTTACTGCAGCCGACTCATCGTGGTTGGAAAACGGCCCCCTCGTAATCCGCATCCACTCGCATCTGTTTTAAGCCTGTCGAGCCCATCTGGCCGGAAACTCATCCCTCCATCTTTTCCTTTGTCTTCCTCTTGATCTTCTTCCATCCCGTGGTATCCATCTGACGGCGCTCCATCTGTCGTCTCTTTCTGTTATCATATGTCCCGCCCAATTCCATTTCAAATGTCTTTCCTCCTGGATGACATCTCTCACACCAGTACGTCTTCTGATCTCTGCATAGGTGACTCTATCTCTTCGACTGATGCCAAGCATCCTTGCCAGGTAACTTGTTTGACCTACATGTTGTATAGCGTTTCCGTCAATCAGAATTTGTCCATGCTGACCATTTGTCACAGCACACGTCTTTATAATATTGTTACGCTACGTTTCCGTATTACCCAAAATAAAAGATGGAAAATGATTAAACAACTTTATTGTTTAATAAATGCCGTATGACATTTCCATGTTGCATAGCTATCTTTTTCACCGGTGAGTTTGGCCATGGATAGCTACATCTGTCCTTTCATCTAGCCATGGACTTCTATAATACAGCTATATTATAGAAGGCCATGATCTAGCTGTCCATGCTAAGACTTTTAGATATCCATGATTTGATCAATGAGCTTTTGTTGCGAACTTCTTTTGGGTACATGGATATTTGCAAGTACTAACTTCAACGCACATTTTGAGCATAAATTTTGTTCATTAGCAAATTGCAATTCATTAATGAGGGAATCATAGCTGGAGTATTTTGTTCGAATTTTGAAGTATTATTCTATGTCATTCTAATGACATTCGGCGCTCACGTCAACACAATGTTATAAGTCCAGGAGATCATCAACACCAAGAGTTCAGCAGCAGCAGAGTCTCGGGGATTCATAGGTCACTGTCACCACACTTAAGCCGCCTTTGTCGCACTTGATTTGCCTCTGCCCTTCTACTAGCAGGACGCTGATCGATTGTCTTCTGCTCGGCCACCTTTGCCGCGATTATTTGTCCTCTGATTCGCCTCTTCCTCACTCGTAGCGGGATGCCGACTGACTCACGTAAAAGGCTATTGTGTGTCGCTGACTCTTCAACTATTGTTTATGAGGGACCACGATGAGCTTCATTATACTGACGTCACCCTGATGTCGAGAGCTGGCGTAACGCTGATCTCACTCGAATCAATAGATTTGCCTGCCGTCAATGAACGAAAAAGTCATGTCTAACTGAAGACTTGTGAGAATGAAGACTCACAACAATATTCATAGGCCACATTTTTTCCCTTGTGTGTTAAGTTCGTCAATAGTTCTCTGGAGATGTCAATTTATGTCCTGATCGATGAGAACTACATCGTCAGCAAATCAGAGATCAAGAAGACGCTTTCCGTTGATAAGAAATCCATCATCTTCATTGAAAGTGCAAGTTCGAAAAACATCTTCTAAAGTGGCTTTAAAAAGCTTCGGTTATAGAGAATCTCCTTGTCTTACACCTCTCCCGATGCGAAACTTCGGACCAGGTGGATCCATCCTCATTGAAGCCGTCATCAGGATGGAGGCCTGAAACGATCTTTTGTGGCTAACACTACTGATAATCAATCAGTATCACGGTATACTCTTATGGATGTTCCTTTTATTCTTAGAGAACTCGTTGCATTTCTCAATTAATTGATTGATGTCGTGAATGTGGTCGATAGTGGAGAAACTCTTTCGGAAACCTGTCTGTTCGTTGGATTGATTATCTAACGTTCCTTGGATTCTTGCCAAAAGAACTTTCGAAAAAAACTAAAACTAATAAACTAATAAACTTATCGGTCGGTAGTTTCTAATATCTTTCGTGCAACCTTTTTTATGTAGAACTATCATGTCCGCGTTTCTCTATACTCGTATCTTGGGAATTTCTCCATTGCTCAATATTTTATTGAAGAATTTTGTCAGGATTTTAATGACTGTTAAGCCTCCAACTTCGAGGATTTCACTCGTTATCTCGTCTCCTCCTGTGACTCGGTTATTTTTCATGCTCTTCAAAGTGCTTTCTACTTCCAACTCTAGGATTGGCGGCTTCTCTTCATATTCTCGTTCATCGCCATCCTCATCACCATCGATATCCTCATCTTCCTCTTACAAGTTTCTTCTTGAGTGAAGACTTTAACGATCTCTCTGTTTTATGAACTGCCTCTGTCCCATCGTTCTTTTCAAACATTGTCCTTACCGCTGCTGACTGCTCGATGCGCCTTTTCCAAGGACTTATTCCTCTCAATGACATCTTCGATCAGTCTTTCGTTGTATTCCTTAATGTCTTCTCGGATCTTCCTGCGAACCAGCTTTCTGATTAAAGAAAATGCCACTCCATTCTGTCGACTTTCTCTTCATTTTGATCGCACTACTTCTCCCTTTTGAATTATTTTTTCAGTCTCGCATTTTCTTCGGTTTTGAGTTTTTTGGTTGATTCAAACACTTTTTGGTGTCTTTAAGCGTGTTCGTTATCTTATCAAAGGTTTCATCAACATCCAAGCCCCACATTTGGTCCTCCAGAACTTCAAATTTGTTCTTCAGTTCAATCTCGAATCAGACAATATTTTGCAATACTTTACTTCCTGGTACGGAAAACTCTTTTGTCTTTTTCATCTTCTCCGTTTTTTCTTTGATTCTCATTCTACCTCGAACAGGTGTGTGATCGGAATCGAATTTGAACTTGTTTAGCACTCATATGTCTAAAAAGACGCTCTTATCTCTTGTTTAATGAAGGCTATTTCATTTCTCGTCTCTGCATTAGGTGATTCCCATGTCCATTTCCTTGATTGTCTCTTTTTGAAAAAAGTATTGAGAATTTTAAGGTTACTTGCTTCGGCGAACTCTACGAGTCGGTCCCCACGTGAATTTCTTGTTCCATATCCATGACGCCCGATGCTTCCTTCGCCAAATGTGTGTCTTCATAACCTTGGCATTTAAGTCACCAATGAGGATAAGCTTTCCTTACCTCCCATCATCCAGCACTTCTTGAACGTCTTCGTAAAATTCTTCTAGGTGTTCCTCATCGCAAGCAGTTGTGGGAGCGTACACTTGTACGAGCTTTATCGTAGTACGTCTATTAATATTTACAAGTAGGAACGACAACTACCTGACTTGGAATGAAACTTTTCAACTTTATCCTTTCAAAATTTATCCACCCAAAAACATGTGCCTCTCTTGTTATCACTGACTGTTTATTCCGCTAGTTTTCGGGACGGTCACGCGCTTTCAAGCATGTAAAAGCAGAGAGTGATACAAGCAAGGTCTCTCAACTGTTTTGTGCAGTTTTCGGAGGGATGACCAGTAGGATGGAGCCAATGACAAGGTCCATAGTTCGAGAAATTTTCAATGTCAGTTCGAATGTCAATGCATAAACGAGGAGTGTAATGTTGACGGGCACCTACTTTTAACTCAGATAGTATCATCATTCTACGGCATCTTAAGTTTTGTGACGATGGTTTAAGTTCAAATATAGACCTATACTATGTAATATCAAAGGTAAATATAGAAATAACTAGCCATCCTAACAATACTTAAGTAACGTTTTCCATCAGGTAACAATAAACCTTACGAAATATTTAGAAGAAGAATTATAGCCTAATTTTCACAGTTTTAGTTTAGGACATGAATATGTGATTTTATACGTTCTAGCAATTATACGCACAATAAAAGAACGACTTTCATAGAAAACTAGCAGTTGGAATGTTGTATAACTAACCTGCTTTCTATACGCAGTAACTATTCATTATGTGAGACAAAATCTGCTGTATAATAAATCCCAATCCTACTCAATGATCTCATGTACAATTACTTAAAATTTCATTCAAATATTCCATTCTGACAATTTAAATGCATGCTGCAGTGTGATTGGCTGATCTCTGAACGAGGGAATCCTGTTGGTCAGCCAATTGAAGCAGCATTTCCCTACCATGTTGAGCAACAGACAAATTTTAGTAAGGCTCTGATTTACTCATTGTTGAAAATGAATAAGTGCTTCTTCGTTAAATAATTTTCGCCTTTCAATTCGGCTAAACCGATGGTCATCGCTCTGTGTATCAGCTGTGGTTTTAAAATGGCCCATTCTACGCAATCTCCACTTCTATCAGCAGTGCCAATTAGTTTATTTTTCTTCGCTTCGATCATTCTGCCGTGTTCATCTTCAGATAATACGACGTTCATTATTAACTACGGCTTGTTATTGCCAAACCACACATCGGATTTTTATTTGCTCAAAGTGCAGCCAGCGATGGAGATAGCCATTCAAAAAGTCAAGGAAATGTTTCCAAATCGCTCGTGGAAATGGAATTTAGTGGCTAAAGGTGTTGATAAGGGGAATGAGAATGCGTTAGGTCCCTTACTTGCCATAGATATGTTTACAGATTACAAAATTCACGTTTTATTCGGACCAGTACGAGATTTTCTCCTGGCACCGGTGGTGAGATATAGGTAAACCAGACTTCTGATAAAGGTTACTTTTACTGTTTAAGTGTTGATACATGTACTTTGAACTCCGTAGCAATAATATGAAAGTTTGCGGCTGCAGTTGGACGAAAATAGCGATAAATCACTGTGATGAGGATTTTTGAGGAAGAAATTTTCATCAGAATGCTCTTGAAGTAATGTCTGTCATTTAATGCAGACTTGTCTTCGACCCATAGTACCGCAATGCTCAGTGCTTAAACAAATAATTACTCTATTATTTACTGGAATTGGTGAAACATATGTAGAGATAAGGATTAGAGCAAAAACAAGGAGCCCAACTTCGTAAGCACCATTCGAATTGCACTTATACAGCATCGCACAAAAGCATGAGCACAGTTTAGAACGAGCATAAGCCCTGAATCTCGGAAAAACCTCTCGTCAGTAGAGAAGATTCATATTTAAAAATAAAATAATCACCATTGACTTGCAGGTGCTCTCCGTTAGATGCAATGCGTACGCACGACTTCACCAACTGCCGGTATAGTCGCTAAGCAGTGCCGAAGCTATTTCGGTAGAAGTATCTCGGCAGTGTGTAAGGCATGGATGAGCTTATCGTCTTCCCCAGAGGCACACACATATTGGGAAAGCACTCGCTTATTACCATACTAAGTTTTAGAAAGTGATTATACGACTGCATAATAACCAAAAATGTTCCTTTCTTCATACAACATAGCATTGACAGCAGCTTTCCAAGACGTTTCCGTGATGTAATGTGATGCGTGGTCTGTTATGATTTCCAATACATGGTCGAAAACAAGGTCTTGAATTTGCAAGTGACTTAAGCTCGTGAATTCGTATTTCATCATTTCCTTATAGCAAAGTCTTACTTGGTGACAAAGCCGAATATGTTCTTTTCATCAATGAGTGCCTTTTTCGAACCCTGTACCTCGAGAAGAAAGTTAATCCTTCCAAAAAATGTCAGCAGGTGCATAAGAAAGATAGTTCGTGTCTTCCCATACAGTGGAAGTGTCTTGTGAGATTCTAATTGCATGCGATCACTGCAGTGGATAACTAAAGTATGGCAGAGATTCACAAGTGGACCAGCTGCAGTTACAGGCCTGCCTTATTGACCCCTGCTGTTGTGTGAATCCGTAGTCGTTACAAAGCCGATACAAGTGGATAAAAAACCGTGGGAAAGACTTTTCACTACAAACTATTATGACCAATTGCCTCCCTCATGTCACAATCAATCATTAGTTGCTTTCCCCACCTTTCACTAATTACCCCTTGGCATCCGTGGACCCCTGGGGATCTCTATTCTACCCCAGTGGTACATTTGGACACCGGTTGGGAAGCACTGCTTTAGCCCATCAGATTTTTAGGTTGAAACCAGCCATATGTAGTACGATAATTCTTTAGAAAAAAAGATGCGTTCTGGTTATTCAGCAATAACTATGGAAGAAATAGAACTAAGACACCCACTGGATTCCTTTTCAAAAATATGGCGCTAGCTCAATTGACAAGCAGATCATCCAGCTCTTTTTTAAATATTGTGGTTAACGGCTCTTACACTATTTGAATCTCAAAGTAATCTTGTTGTAGAGCATTGTTTATCAGAAGGTCATTCGAAGCACTATTGAAGCATGAAACATTTTATTCGTCAAGTGTCAAAAATACAAACATTAAAATCAATACAGATTTTTGCTGCTGATCATCCATTCTTTAGTTACTTTTAAGCCTCTAAGATTTTCCATTTTAGCCTTATCACTTTCAAATATGATAATTTCGTGTTATAGAGAATGCTTGCCACAGTTAGTATGATGGAGGAAAAATGCGCTGTATGGTGTGAGATGCAGAAACAGAGCTGACCACTGTAGATTGTGTGACAGCACGATGTCCGTGATCACTCTTCCAGTCCTATACCAGATTTTCTAATGGCAGATATCTAATCGTACAAAAGCATAGGAATCTTCAGCAATAAAGTTTGAATTTGGTTTCAATCTTGCTTGATGTTCGACAATCTTGCGCTGAGCTATTGAAGGTCTAAGTGCAGCAGTTCATATCATTTTCTTTCTTAAAATTCAAGAAATAATCAAAGATTCAACAGAAATGCACCTTCACTAAGCTGCCTACATTTTATACTTGTAGGCGGCATACAAAAGACAAAACGCACCGAGACTAAGACTAATCTAGGGCAGAATATTTTGCTTGCTTCTACGTTACATATCAAAATACAAATTATTTTGCTGAATCTTTTTTCACGATGCTAAAACAAGTCTTTGTAACATCATCAAAAGAGCTGATGGGTCGAGGCATATTCGCAGTTCCTTCATCAATTCCGAGTGAATCCACATGTCTGTCGTTCAATTTTTCAGGACAGAATTTTGTTACTTGTCAGTTTTGATTCAATCGCAGAAGTTTTAATTAATAACTAGGTAAACTTTCCAAAGCAAATTGCTTTGTGATTACAATCTCAATTAATTGATTGCATATAGTTACAATTCCACTTAATAGTATTAACATTCAAACATCAGATGATTGCAACATGGAATGGTGCCAGCGGCTCCTTGTTTATCCAAAAATCAAGCAATAAACTTCGTCTTATATTATTTCCCGACCATCTTAATATCTCAATACTGTACGAAGAATTCATAGCTGGAACAGGTCTACTGGTCCGTAAATATTCAAAATGCATCGACCTGAGCCAATTTAAATTTTGACAACAAAGGTCTGTCGCAGCACATTGAATATCTGAAGAGAATAACAACTTTTGAGTCCATAAAAGACACCAACAACCTTGATTCCCCGACCATACTCGCCCAGGAATCGAACCGTAGTCTGAGGTGGAGACGAACTCGCACCTTCTTCACTAGGCCTCGCTGACGGTACAAAAGGAATGCGTTTGTTGAAAGAACTTTGTTGTCAATCTACTGTTGGACGTTGTCGAATGACATGCTGATATGCTGTCTCGTTACAGCACTAACGCTGGTGGCATTCTGTCAATAATAATAGGACAATGAGCCTTCCTCTTGTGCATCAGCGTGGCCTAGTGAAGAAGGTGCTTGTTCATCTCCACCGCGGACCTCGGCTCGATTCCTGTGTCAGGCGAGTGTGGTCGAGGAATGAAGGGTGTTGGTGTCTTTTATTGACTTAATAGTTGTCATTCACTTCATACATTCAAGCCATGCACATGTCATTAACAGTAAAACTTTCGCATTGACATTTTCCTCAACAGTTACTCCTAAATGAAAGTTGCCCTTTCTTTTGCAAATGTTTCAGACACAGTTTTGGCTTGTCATGAGAACAATCTTGCGAATTCATTCATCGTTTTATCACGCTCTAAATATCCTTCAACAATAAATACCTACAGTGGTTTGTATGCAATGAAAACTTACGACATTCAAATGTCCGACAAAATAGTAATGCAGATAACGAATTGAATTCATTATAGGCTGCAAGTAAGACAAACCTTTTGCAAGTTCAACATCTGTTTCGCGTGCTTCGTATTTGTCATTACCCTCGGTTTTCATCATTGGCGAAATGATAATCATCAAACTGTTGAAAGGATATCAGCTTCTCGTCAATGTGAAATCAGCATTAACATTTTTCCAGAAAACGAAGAGTTTTTGCGTTTATGCTTATAAGTAAAATATTGTAAGTAGCAGGTAGAAATTGAAGTGTATGACTACATGTAGTTGCATTGCTCAAATGCGGGCATTGGATAAAACTGTTCCAGCTATGGTCTAGCTGTTTGAAAGATCGTTCTCAAGTTAAAGAATAGCGAGATGACGCAGACATCAAATACAAATTGCGGTCGAAGATAGACTTCAAAGGAAGTCACTAGGCATAGAAAAGCTCCAAATGTAAGATTATAAGTAAATAGGCCCTACAAAAGCACTTTGCTCCTAACGTACATTTTATGATGAACATGTGAACAGATGCGTGAAATGATTAAATTCTCTACTTAGCCAGTATAGTCAATAAATGCCAATCTGATGGAAAGTAATTTTGAAAATTGTATATTTTCCTAACGTTTTTAGACTGAACTGGTGACATTTTATCACCGCGGTATTTTACTTATATTTTTCGAATAAATGCAATTTGATTATGATAACCAAAGTAGTCACATTCAGACACCTGACCATGCGGTGACGCACGCTTCTGGAATCTGGTCTGATTGGTTTCGAATCTTGGACTTTGAATAAGTAACTTTTTGCCTAGCACTCAGACGTACTGAAAATCGCAGTAATTAGACATACAACATCAGCGGTGGATCAGTCATATACTGTAAAATTCGCTGCGTCAAGCAGTTTCTGACTGAATAGCTATGGAATAGAGATGGTTGCCCTATGAACTAAAAGATTTTTGAAGGACTTGGTTGGTTGACTACATTGTAAACTGTAAGCAGCCACTTACCAGACAATCTAACAGAGAAATCAGTATTTCGGCTAATGCTACGTATTGTCAGACAATTTTTGTCTCATCGCACGGAGTAATTTGTATTATTACGTTTACTACATGTCATACTACTCATGACT
This sequence comes from Prostheceraeus crozeri, assembly GCA_907163375.1. Classification (NCBI taxonomy): domain Eukaryota; kingdom Metazoa; phylum Platyhelminthes; order Polycladida; family Euryleptidae; genus Prostheceraeus; species Prostheceraeus crozeri. Next base: position 62,626 of record CAJQUW010005424.1, on the reverse strand, counting down.
AGCATATCGTCGTTGTCTCGGCAATACCGCACATGTGCATTTTAGCAATTTTCCTTCTTCTCGATAAAAGTTATATCAATGTTTACCCGGATCCTGTCTCAAAATTTCACCAACTATTGCAAGCTAAATCTTAAAGAAAATTCTCTTAAAAGTTTGGCTCTGGAATGTTTATCAAGTAATATCTCAGATGTGCATTCTTGGTTAATATCTCACGTGTGTTTTAGCAAGTAATATCGCACACGTGCATCCATAAAATGAATTACACTCAATTGCAGTCCATTCTTGGATTCAATCTGCATTTGAAAATATCTTGTCGATAGTAGAAGGAGTTTAAATTCCACATGACAAGATGGTTTCCATCTTAATAAGAATTGCAAACTACAGACAGTTTTTGCTCCTGCTGAAAAGTAATTTGACACATAGTAGACATTAACCAATGACCTTGAAATCACATGTGAGATATTGTCGCGACAACGACGTTATACACTTTTATCAAAATTGTATGGCATCTTTAATGATTTTCAATTATGCCAATATGCAATGCTTAAAACAGGTAAGGCTCTTTTTTAGAAATAGAGTCATTGCAAATTGCTTTTCCAGACATTTTACGTATTGATACTTTATGTTAATTCAATGTTCTTTACAATTTTTATTTAGGGTAGATATGCTTCCCTAAAGTCACTTGGAAAGTAGAATATCAAGGTATTAAAGTGATTCGATGAGCATACAAGTGTGCGAGTGTGAGTGAGAGAGAGAGAGAGAGAGCGGATGTGGTTAGGAGTCGCTGGCAACATTTTAGAAAAGTTGACAGTATTGTCTAACATTTTGACTGTCCATTGTCTCATATTGTGTGTTGCAATTGTCTCTGATCATGGTGGCTGGTTGCAGTTTACAGTATTATATCAAAAGGTTTTAGGACTTTGTTGATTGATTTGAATCACTTATATTCCAAATATAGGTAATTACAAAACTTCTGAGGTTTATCAACTGTTCCACCAGAAACCAATAACATCGGAGATATGACATTTTTCAAAATTGCACTCCATTGGCTAGAGATCTATTCAAAAGCGCAAGTAATTATCCGGAAGGACAGCCGCAAATATAGGTTTTATCTACAACAAGAAGAACGTTAATGATGACAAATAGTCGAGCTCTCTCAATATTTCATTGTCCGTAAAATGTTGGCAGAACCCTGTGTAATGTATGGCAATACGTCAATACTATCTGAAACCCAAAAGCTATTGAATCTCAGAGGAACAGATTGTCTTTTCGATTTTCCTAAATGTGTGAAAATACAAAATGTCGAAGAGAAGAAAGTCAGGAAAATAGCAATACATGAATGACTTTCTATGAAAAAACAAACTTTACTGTTGTGCAATGAACTCCATAGAATTCGATTTCTCCTTCGTTTGGATTGCCAACTCCGTGCTAATCAAAACTAAAAGGTCAAGTAAACACAACTCAATGCAACAAATCAATACATCAAATAAGAAATGTTAATGGAATCCATGTAGATCGACAATGCATCAGACCTTCCTCAATGTTTTATGAAGTGGAATATATAATACACTTTAGGTCGGGTTATGCTGTCTCAATAATCGATTACTATCAGCATTCGGCCCTGTAATAATAAGCTGCCATAATTTCCACTAATGTAAGCTTAGTTCGGTGAAGGAATCTTACCTTAAACTTTCACAAAAAGATTAAATGCAATAAGCAAAGTCATTGCCAGTCACTGTAAGGCCTCAGCCACACTGAAAGCAAAGCAAACATGAGCGTCCCGAGCAAATGTGTCCGTAAGATTTATCAATCGCTCTGGTTTGCTTTGCTCACAGTGTGGCAGTCTAAAACTGCTGCAATGGTGACTTAATATTTGCTTCAAAACGTTTTGCTCGGAAACGCTTGGAGAAGCTCGCAGTGTGGCTAAGGCCTATGTCACCATTCAGCAACGCGTGACCACAGCAGAATATTGTCTTCAATTGTCATGTCAGGTCCTTCGGAGTGTCGGATTTCTGTGGCTAATTCTACAAGTAGACCACTTTGATCATAGAAATTGAAAATGATAAAAAGTTATAAAGCCATAGAAATCCGAATCTCTACGATAATACTGAATAAGACTAGAAAGGACATGTACACCGAAAACAGTGTCATGTGTCACCGAAAACAGTGTCACCGAAAACATGCGTTGTCATAACAACGAACCTAAACGATGGCGACCTCCTGTGGTTGACAATGGCAAGGTACCGGTACCCTCAAGATGCTACAATTTCCTTTTACATATAAACTCATTTTGATAGAATAACTTTTACTATCTGGCCTTCCTCAAGAATTAATTGTGGCAGGTTTCACTAATTAGAATAATAGGTAATTTCCATCTGAATTTACCATCAGTAGACAGCAGTTGTAAAATAGCCCTAATAGCTTAAGCAAAACGAGAAGTCGGATTTCTATGGATAAAGCCGCTACATCACTTTAGATAAGCAATTTACAGGCTTTATCGACTAGCAGCAGTACTTACCGGAACAATAACGGCAAACTCAATTCAGAGAATACAGAAGCTTTTTGTAGGGGCGATTACTGGCATAAATTCAATGAACCGTTGTTGAAGTAATTTTTCCGGTATTATTGGGGTAAGTGCCGTTGTTGGCTGATGAAGTTTGTGAAACCTCTGGATAACTTCAAGTAAACAAACTATTTCTATGCCTTAAAACTGTCATAATTGCCACAAAAAATCATGATGTTGTCATAGTTGCATGCATCTACAGTCAGTATGAAGCATCCTGCTACTCTGTCAACTTCATACTGAATGAGTAAAATAACAGATATTCCAAGTAAGAAGCACAAGGTTCTGTCAAAGCGGACATAAATCAATTTCATCTTTAATTGAATTTTTTGTTGTATTTATACAGCTCCGTCAGGTACCATGTACCAATTCTAACCGCCGGTGGTGGTGCTCATGCATTTATCGATAAGAATGAATATCGCTATCTTACTCGTATTATGGTTACGTATGATGATGTGGCGATAAGCCTGATGGCCATTTTTCGTAAATATAAATGGAAGCCAAAGGAACATAGAAACATGGGGATCTTACGTCATTTATATGTGCAAGAACATCGCTATCAGTTCATCGCCGAAAGTATAACTCAAAGATGGGAAAAAGAAAAATACAAACACTACTCTGTGAAGCTCGCAACAGATAATTCTACAGCCTTCCTTGTTCAGACGCTACAAGAATTTTCCAAAGTTTCAAGAGGTGGGTATTTCTGACTTTTGCCAACTAATGAACAATGTGCTTGAAACGATTTTTCTTCGTGGTTAATACTCTGCCAGAAGCTTATGCTCGAATAGAGAGTTTTATTTAGAATGTTGTAGGATTAGTTATACCAAAAAATAGCTTTCAAAAATTCAATTTTGTATACTTGATGGTCTTCTATTGTCAATGAATTTTTCTCTATCATTGAGATGCATGTTTCAACGGTACCTTAAACTCAGAAGCACTGCAGATGACAGAGTGAAACTTGATCTATTGCAGTCATACCTGGACCTTGTTGTGTATTGAGGCAGTTTGTTCCCGTCGGCAGGACAGTTCACACTTGTTTTGATCGCTTGATGCAGTATCAATGACAATTACATCGATCGAGTCAAGTTCTTCTCATGCAAATACAATTCCCCTGGTTCCCTTCTCAAAAACTGATCAACGATTCGGTTTCAGAACTGCACTTATTTCTTTAAGAGTTATTTATTTCAAATATAAATAACAATGTCTGGCAAGAATAAAGCTTTCAGACATTCATGAACAGTTGTTAAGAAGAGAAATCAATATATCATAATGCTTTTTTCCGAAAACTCAAAATATATAGCCACAAATCATCGTATCGAGAAATTGCAGTTTTATTCATTTTTGCAAATGATAGACGTTTGGCAGAACTTAAATCCATGAATACTCTACAAATTGAGCACCAATTACGTTTTACCATTGCGCATCACTTGTAAATGATTGTCATTTGCACTCTAATTTGACTAATAGAAAAGTCATTCTAGTTTTTAAATACTTTACAGTATACCAAGGCACTGAAATTGTGGCTTATCAAGCTATACTTGTATACATATTCAAATATACATGACAGTCATTTATAGTAATTGTGTCATGAACTAAAGTGTGTATAATGGTGTCAGTCCACTCATCGGAAAGCCCACTTAACGGAAATCCACATAGCGAAGAGTTGTAAAAGATCATGTTAATGCATGCACATAGTGTAGCTTATATTCTGGAGTGATCTTAGTCCTCGGTAAAGGACAATGGTCATCTCTTTGAAAGTTCTGTCAACGGTTTATTGTCAATACCTTTGATCATGTGTGCAAAATATGACGTCATGTTTTTCAGAAGGGCTTTTACGATGACTAATAAACATTTTCAATAATTTCATATCTCAACATATTCTGCATAAATTTCATTCATCAAGTTTAATAATGATTATGTCAAATAACTAGGTCTTGTCAAATTATCTGATATAAAACATTTTCCAAATATCTTAAGTGCTGAATATATACCCGAGTCCCAGTGAATCCGTTCTGCACCTTGCACAGATGAATATGAGATGTCTCTCAGCATCTATTCAGTGTTACCATTCACTATGAATGCTCGTTTCAATCATCAAGTCTTCATTGAAGGCACCAGAACGAAGATGCTGTTGATTTTAAGCGATGTTTTGTGAATCAGCTTGATTTAAGAGTAGTGATTATTTTACTGAGAATAGCTTCTCACCATTGAACAATGAAAAGTATGTAAATTTGAATCACCAAACTTTGAATGAAGTGTGACACTTTGAACTTGTATCATGAACGTTTTGTATGTTGGTCGAGAACATCTTAAGTATCAGATAACACATTTTACACTGCAAGAAGTAGTAAACTGTCTATTAAATGGATAAGACGTCTATATAAAGGTTGTTTCTCACAATAACATACAATGTTCATCATTGGACAAATACCATGACACATTCTTCAGCAACATGTCTACAAAAGTGCATTATCTTAGATTCAATCAAAGTCTCTCCTTCGGATGACTCACTTCAAAAATGAATGAACAATTCAAAGATAGAAAGTATATGTGCATTTTGCGGAGTCATGCTTATTGAACTCATTCTACACCACACGTATGCTCTACACGTGATGTCAATAAAATTCAGGATGGCCACCTTTGCGTGTAGACTCATGATCCTACGATATATGTATGCAAATATGCGAAAATGTTTTATTCAAATGCATGTAGGTATGTTTCCTTTCGTGCTATTGTCGTCACATAAAAAAGAGAAAATGCATAGCACCTCATTTTTGTAAATCATTCAGTGTTTTCAAATGAAGATGCATAATTGTGTCAAATTTATTTAGCAAGTTAATAGCATGATTAGTTTATTTATCAAATCTCAAATAAACTCATCTCCTTCCCGGCGCTGCATATCATTATGTGAATTTACTCGATCGGGGTTGTGGCTTTTTTTCTTATTTACATGTAATACAAGATGTCTGGCTTTGCCTGAAATGCTAATATTTAGTCATCTTAGCTACATGTACTTGGTGTCTGACACGTGTTTCATTCAACAGTTGAACATCCAAGAGTTGAAACCGTTGAAATACATGGTTTTACATCTCCTGTCACCGAGCCTGTGTTATTATAATAACCTACAATTTACTTGTACGTATTTATTCTTAAATTGACTTATTTCATGCATAACAGATTGCACACTAATTTGGGACGACAATCTACATGCACTAGTTTAGTCTAAGCGGTCATATGAAATACTTGCAGATGTCGTGTGAACACCATATTTCACTTAACTTGATTTGTGCTGTGCATAGACAGATCATCTCTCATTGTGTTTGCCTAGAAAGGAAGCATCGTGACCAAAAAACAACGCATATTCCTTCACTGTCTTTGATCGCAACATGTCTTGTAACAGAATATTTCACTGCCATTATGACACTCCATTTTTCAAAATAGTGTTCTATTCCTTGCCAAAATTATCAAAGTCATCAGGGAGAAATTAGTGGTGAAATGCTTGAAACATATCGAGGCCTGCGAAAGTTGCGGTAAATTACAATAATAGAAAATGAGCATCTAATAGAAAAAATTGATTTTTTACCTATGCGTTTGTTTTGACGCCCAGTATATCTAGTATAACTGAACTTTATTTTCATCACTGATGCTCATGGAGGTCGGATTATCTGCTATCTTTACTATCTTAGATATCCGACCTCTATGCTGATGCTTTATTTCCCAAGAGAATATACTCGTACAGCATTGGTTTCAAATGGCAAACATGCTTCAAATCAGATGGAGTAGCCACTTTATTCTCATACTTAAAGAAAATATTACACTCAGACCGTCGGTCTTCGTGCTTTATCCTCTTAAAGTAGTAGAAATGAGAACTCCATCTAGTACTTAGTGCATGATATTGTAACACATTCCATATCTACAGGTTAATACTGTAAGTTCCACGAGGAAGGTATTTATTTTCCTGGATGGAAAATATTAACCTGTTGCAGATTCTATGAAAAATATCATACATTATCGCAGATAACGGATAGATTTTCAGTAATTATTTGTCACAATAGCCTCGAGCCTCCGGCTCTCGGTCATTAAAGCAAATAATGACATAAAATCTATAAATTATCTGCGACATGATAGACAACTTACATCTTTGACAATCTAGTTTTGGGGTGCTGTAGCATGACATTCGATGCCCAGTTGTCATCAATCCACGCAACACAGATCATTGGCTGCAATTCAGTTTTAGACTAAAACAGACACCATTATCTAATGATATCATTACACGATATGAAGATCGAACAAATATGAGGCTAAACGAGATTAGGTGGAAAGAGACGTCCTGCAGTTAGCATCACCAGGACACTTTTCTGATATATTTATTTAAATATTTTGCTTTATAGGTCTATTAACAATCATATATAAAACAGCACTTTTCTCCAAATTCCTGAAAATATACAAAAAAAATGTGTAGCCTCACAAAATTGTTTAGAGAACTACGTAATAGATCCATTAGCATGGATTATCAAAATGATTATCAGTGATTATAGGGAGAGAGGGAGTTACCGCGGTGACAACCAACGTCATTGGTTTTATGTTTGACGAATGTTGTGGTTCGTCTTTCTCCGCATCTGCACGAATTTATTAGTCTCTAAGAGGATTCACTGATTGCGAAATTTATCAGAATATAAACATTTCATAAAATTGAGTAAATCACACTGATACAAGAAATTGCTACCCATGAATGTTCAAACTTGAAAAAAAATCGTCCTGCAATTCAGAGATGGAAGCCTGTGTACGATACGATTCCATTCGGACCAGGAGCCGTCTAACGTCAACTGGCATTTTGATACCAGTCATCTGAGCAACTTTAAGTCAATTTCAGAGCGGTTCAAGGTCAATTTGACGTTAGCGAAGATGTAAAATGAAAGATAATTCGTAAAAATCCGAAGCAAATGATGTCTATCAATCACATTTAGTGAGTCTTACGACACCGCTACTTTTCTTTAGTTTATATCATTTTCTATATCTCGCAAACATACTCGACGACAGTACAGTCAACATACTTCACACTGAGTACACATGACTATTGTGCGCATGAATGAATATTGTACCCTGCAACACAGCAAACAGGACTGTGCAAGATGATTAATTCAAATTTCAAGTGAAAAAATAAATGTCGCTCCTTTGTTGAGTGTTCATGGCTACAAAGCGGTAAAAACCATAAGTTTTTGGTGGTGTAATAGAAGCTGGCACAAAAACTATTTATTTTATTTTCTTAGATTGGTGCATTCAGAGCTAATTAGTTTAATAAGGAGATCGCAATACAAAGGTTAATAAAACATTGCGAACTCAGGTTAGCTTAACGATAACTGTCGGTGGCAGGTGAAAGCCTCGTTCAAAAAATAGATATTTTGGAAAATAATTAACATCGTTTTCGGTGTGTTCTTCATGGCAAATGAAAAAGGATATCATTACGTAGTAAAATTTAGTAAGAAAATGTGCTGCATTATGCATTTAAATTCAAAAACTCAGATACTTTACGTTCACCCCCCTCTCTATTTTCTTATGCGTTCTAGACAGACCAATATTTTAGAAGCTGCATTCAATCAAATTATAGCTCGATTTTCAATTTTTTGGAGGATGGAGAGCTTAAACTCTCAAAAATCCGATTACATTTTGTAATTTTGAACTGCTCAAATGCTTATGGATGTCTATTGTAGATAATGTGACAGATAATCTTACAAGAATGAGCTTTGTTCTGATAGTTCCTAGAAATGTTGAATAAAATCCAAAATATTCTATTTCACTTGCATTTTAGTCTTGAATAAATGTGTCCTCAATAGCGTATTCTTTTCAAACCATCATAAATTGCATATTCTTGAAATGATTTAGCTGAATTTTCCCGAATATCAAGGACATTAAATTGTCATCTGGCAATAATGATATTCGAAATACAAGACATAAAATTGAATATTTGCAAAGCGATTTTGTAGCATCGTCATTCATCATTTTCCGTGTGACATTTGATATCATTTGTTTATGTTTTGTTTAACATTTGATTGAAAGATGTCATTTCAATTTGCCTTGTTTTTGGAGCTGGAAAATAAAATTGACATTTTGATAAACTGATCAGCAAAAGATGATACAGTAATAACTATATTTGAGACATCGTTTACTCATCCAGATTCTATTTGCAAGAAGCAGTATTAAACTCGTTTAGCATCAATTTCAGCCGTCATCATGAAAGTATGCGCATGCAAATTAAAATCATATGCAAAAAGTGGCTTGTCTGTATCATGAAACAAAACTTTTGAACGCAGTTGTCAGCATATCAACACATTTTAAGTAGATTACTTAAATGTGATGTCAGTCACAGTCAAATGTTCGATGGACAGTCTATTTCTAAAGAGATTGACAATAAACTGTCATCTTATGATATTCACATCTTGACACACTTATATAATACGTGCAAATAGTGAAAAATGAAGAGACTTCGAGATAGCGGCAATGCATGATTATTGTATTCTACAGGCTCCATAGCCTATGAGAGATTCTACTTGTCTGACCCAATCATCGTAAGTAACACGGTGGCCTTTTCTCCTTGTGTCATTCTTTGAGATTATTTACCGTGTGATCCATATCGTGGATAAATGACAGATTTTTCGTCTTTCCTTTGTATTTGCCTAAGACACATATGTACACAATGCATGGATCAGTTCTTAGTTCTTAGTGATAGATGCCTACGTTCATGATATGAACAGGATCGTTTTTTGTGTCGTGATCGTGTTCTAGATTTTGCAAACATAGTCGTGTTTTATTTTTCGTTCTCTCTTTCTGTCTCGCATGTTCGTGTTGACAATAAATCATTGAAAGCCTTCACTTTAGGTGATAACCTGACTTGTTCTGGCTTAAGAAAAGATCGGCTGAAGGTACAAGGCAGTTAACCAGTAATGCCGGAGACAAGAGCATCAACCGCCTCCTGAGCTGAGCGCGCTTCTCGGTAGTACTGAGTCAGTTCCCGAAGTAGAGCAGATTAGGGCGCGCCATTGTTGCCATCCCAGCCACTTCCGCTACACACGAACGTATGTTTGACAACAGAGCTTGTCAATAACAAGAGACGGTGTTCTCTGAGTCCTAGCATGTGAGTAAACTGAATACATTGGATAAACCTTTGGATCACTTGATTATACAAAATACAAACATCAGTAAGAGATCATTTGATGTTTTCGACGTATAAGACATAGTCTACCAGCAAATGCTATTGCCTAGCTGCTCCTAAAAAAACCCAGTTGAAAACAAAATCAATATAGGCTTATTTGAATAATTTCAGTCATGATGACTATGTTCCTGCAACTGCACCAGAATAAAGTATAAATCAGAGTAGTATAGATGTTTGCTCGTAAATATAGGTTAATTACAGCTTCCCTCATGGTATGTCAGTTCCAATTCTGCGTCGATGAAGCAGCGCGGTGGTATGTCGATAACAATGTTTTCTAGAAATTGGGCCTTATTTGGGACAACTATCATTTTTCGAGATATTGTATTTATGATTCACATTACAATACCTACTGAATGTTTTATACACAGAATTTGATTATTTAAGCGTATCACTTTGCTAGAAGTACAAACTGATTCAAAACGATGGCACATGCAGGAACTAACTAAGTGGGCAAAAAGAAATATTCAATGTCTTACAGAGATACGAAAAATAGTCATGTGTCGCTTGCAGATTGCTGTGAATTCCTTCAAAATGAATCGCCAAGATTCCTTCAGATTTGAAAAATTCAGATCATTGCGCAAAAGTTTTCTAGATATTGTTGGGCCCTCAGATCATTATCAAAAAAGTTAGCATGAGCACGAAAAAACGTTCACAAACTTCTTTGTAGAACTTCACATCATCTGTGTCTCTCTGCTGTGTGATCCGGTTGATAACAGTCTCTGAAACTTCGCACAGTGTGGCGTGTTAAATGTTGAACTGCTGCTCATTGGTCGATTGCTATGATATTATGTCAGCAGATTGTGCCATTTCATTAACGTTACATGTTCCAATGTTTCCTTTCTAGTCAAACAGAAGAAGAGACGACCTGTCTTATTCTGTGGCTTTATTAGTAACCCGGTTAACAAGTATAATTCTAGAAGATTTTATTTCATCTCTATGTGAATGAATCCACTACAATTAAGCATGACGTATTTAATTTCGCTCATTCCATTTTTCAATGCCTGCAACATATCCGCATTGCGTTCTTGTTATAAACCTCTCAGAGAACAAGTGTGGCCAAGGACAAATTATTGAGTTTCATTTCGTCAAATTTATCTTTAAAATTCCACTAACAACTAAATTATTTACTATATTTCGAGCAGTCAGTTGAATAAAAAAAATACCATTATCAACTTCAACAAGATGAATGAATGCTTTGTGTTATTTCTATTCAATAATACAGAGCTGAAAATTACTCAATATACTCCATTAAAATAGATTTTTGGTTGAAAAGTACAGTCAAGAATGGGACTACATCTTCGTAGGAGCTCCTTCCTCACAATAAGCCTCATTTTTCATAAGTTTCTGCGATGACATGGTCGTATTCTTAATTTTATTTTGTATGAAATATCCGTGTTATTCGTGTCTATTGAAATTCCCCGTTTTTCTTCGTGAAAAATCCCTCCGATTTTTGCGCTCTGGGAAACCGTGTTCTGCTTATAGTGAGCAGTTATTATTAAAAGAATGATTCGACTTTCCAAACTCAACTGTCGTGATTAAAGCTCTTGTCATCAGACTCTTCCACTAAATCATTAGTTGAGTGAACCTTCTTTCATCTCATTTATGGACAGAAATAAGTGTAGTCTTTGACATCGTCACTGAAGCTGGTGATTAAAAGAATTTATATTTATACAACATTCACTTCCAGACGTGGTGAATTGACTTTATTTTGATATAGAGCAGCAAAATTCAGCGAACTTTGTATTGAGACGAACAGACAGCAAGTGATCATATTTGCTGATGTTCAAAATAAACAGTTTTGACATACAAGATCTGAACATTGATAATGAAGTTTATAAAACAGCCATATGGTCGCCTTTTGGCTACCGTGTGTCAAACTACTTGATTGAAGGTTATCTTACTACGCAGCTGTAAATTTAATATTGTTTGAAATGCCTATATAGTAATCTATCTAAAAAGAGGATCTTAGATGCGCACACTTTGTAGCGATCTATCCGGTATATGCTCTCTTTATTTGAATGACATGACTCTGACTCTCTCTCTCTTTCTCAATTTCAAAGGATAAATTAATGCACTGATATTTGACTAGATATCAAATTAAGTACGCGACATTAATCGCTTATACTAGTCTTCATTACTTATCACATCATCGAGACTCTAAAAAAGTTTATTTTCTGCTACCTTGATTTTTTTATTTGCTTACCATTATGCACGCAGATGATAAGATTGTGAGACAAGTACTGTCATTCCCGCTTCGAAAAATCAAAACAATCCAATCATTTCAAACAAATGAACTTATGAGTATGCTGCATGGTATGAGAAAGTAAGAAAATTCTTAATTTTGTTATGATACAAAGGGAGTGACAGTAAAAAGAGCACAAACACTGAAACGCGAACACTTTCTGTTTGTGATCAACGCCAGCGTCGAGACACCGAGTTTAGCCTGTCTGAGGCACTAATTGCTGACGTTGATACTAAAAGCAAAATGATTATTTTCAATGTTATTGATAACAATATATCTCTCCTGATTAACCGTCGTCTCGCATGCAATATGGCTGGAGTAATTCAATTACTCGAACGTAAATGTTGTCTGTTCTAAACAGTGCATCATCAGACACCTTAGTTTCGTTTTCCTTAGAACAGGAAATTCTCCTCCTATCGCTGTTAAAATTAGAAGATTTCATTTATCAAATTATCTATTAATGCTCTGCGCAAATTAGATAATTTTTCACTCTGTGTAAATGATAAAATTGATAATTTAAGGCAAAACGCAATTTAAAGTTGAAAGGAGTGTCATGACCTCATTTAAAAGATAGGTAAAATTCAGAGAAACTTGATGTTCTAATATGATGCTGCTACAATTTCAAACAAAATGGAAATGGTTCTGCGCTGAAAAAATGAAGAAAAACCACAAAAATGCAATATATTTCTTCTCATGCTTCAATTTCTTTGGTAATGACAATCATTAATGAATTATGAAAATTTCTTTTATGGATTTTTAAAAAGAAGATTATAAAGTAGAAAGAACATAAGCAGAATTCTGTAACTTATGTTTAGCATTTTCTCAATTTCAAACTTTAAATTTGTTTGCCAATGAAGTACTGTGTCAGAAAAGAAAATACATTAGAAGAAAAATAAATGAATAAATGAGCGCTCTCAGAAGCAAGTAAGAAAAAAGCTAACGAAATTTTTTGGTCGAAAATTTGGGAAGTTTTTTCTAACTTGCTTCTGATTACAAAATGATCTCCCGACGACTGGTCAACTAAGCAAATGAACGTTGTCTATACTCAGAGGCACATTAGGCACGGAACCTTTCTTCCATGTGGCCCAGTTGTCATTTATCCTACTCTATCATTTGTCATTATCTGTCATCATCCTGTCACTTATCCGTCATTTTTGTGCTGAGTGTTTAACAAGAATGCAGAGTGTACATATTTTAAGTCTTAGGTTTGACCAGACCAAGGCTTGAACCAAGGTCTCCCGGAGGCAGAGTGAACGCTCTACCATAAGGCCACAGCGCCGGTGAAATCTTAGAAGACTTAATAAGCTCATACGCTGACAATGACAAACAACGATGATTCAAGGAAAACAATAACAATTATCAAAAACAATTATTCGAATACTTTTAAGAAAGGAGATTTAATGGTAAATAAGAAAGGAAATTCTGAAAAGTAGCACTTTGAATCTCAAGCTATCTGCCGATTCACCGATACATTGTTAATTTTGAAAAAGTTGTCAATCTTGACGAAATTTACTTCAGCCTCTGCATTCACTACTGTGCATATTACAAAGTCGCTAACGTGCTAAAGCGTCAAATTATTCATGTTTCTATAAACTTTTACAATGAGTTATGCTATGAGAGTACGACTGGCAAGAAATAGTCGAGCTGTTAATGCCTCTTTTCATTTCTCAAGAAAGTTTGGTGTTTAATGGCAAGATTTTTTTTTCTTTCGTTTGAATGTCATCATGACCATGATACCAGTTCACGCTTTGGCAGTGCATCAGAGAACTTAATACAGATTACATTTTAAACTTAAAGACATAATGATTGCATTTTACTCACTTGTAAAGACGCAATAAAGATGTTGTAATATAAATTTATTCAAATTTGGGAAACTGTCTACGGTTCCATTTAAAGTGTGATTGATATGAAGTAGGCTGGATATCTGTCTCCCTGTCACTCGCGTTTAACAACATTTACAGCAAAAGTGGCCTACTTTCCAAGATTGAGATGAAAATATTGTTATTGACAGCTTGTGCAATTCTAAAGTGCTACTATTACTTGCTATTCTACTTGCTAATGTTACATGTTGCACAGATTGATCCACTGAACTTGGAGAGGCTGAGCGCGAAACACTTCTCACGCTCTCTTTCTTTTTTCTCTAAATTTTATAAGTTGTTAGAGATCTACATCGAAACCGGTCTTCTAGATTCAGGCTTTTCTTGGTCTTGATTTTGGTTTTGATTTGTCGGACATTTCTAAGGTTCCCTCATTGATCCTTGGGCATATCTGTCTTCATACATAATGTGGTTGTTCTGACACCCAAACCACTGTCCTTACTATTCATTGCAACCTCAATCCAGTTGACTGCATTAGCATATTTGTTGAATCTATGATTCTTACATGCAATGTCTTTTAAGAATGCCCAAAGGTGCAGATTAGTAGCATTGACGATTTATTTCAGATCTATTGACATTTTCTGACAATTCAATTTATCAATTTCATGAAAAGATGCGCTGATAATCATCCACAATATTTCATGTTGCTGTGCTTCGCCCACATAGGCCTATTAGCTCTTTATATTCTACTCTGTTTCCTGGTTGTCTTCAAACAATGAATTAACTCCATCCATTTCCTAAAATATATGCGTAAAGATGACTCCATCAGTTTCAATAATTGTGAATGAATGATAATGTAAAAACATGTATTTGATGAATTTGGTGTCAGTCTTACATTTCATTTACTGCAATTTTTTTAGAAGAAACTACAATTATTTTTTCGGATTCTCAGACAGAAGAAGCCAATTGCGACCAATCAAAATATAAAAATAAATTTACCAATCTGTAAATGTAGCAGCACATCAACTGCCAGCTGTCTAATTCGCTGTTTACTTCAAATGACATTGGTTTTTGATATAAATTATCATCGCCTATGGCATTTCAAACATAGCAATTTTATGAGATTTTTTTTCATCTTTGTCAAATTACATCTTTTTTGTGGCACAGGAGAAATAGCCCATTATTGGCCTGCTCCTCTGAAAATGCGCTTTGAACTTTTTACCAATCATATTAATCGAGGAAATTACTGGTACTTCAGATATTTCTTTTGTAAAGACATTATGCAGCCTTTTTCATACCGCTTTTATTACTCCTTTTTAGTCTTTTATGAATATTGTGCATACAATGAGTCCTACCATGCATTTCTTAATATGTCAAGTACTCTTTTCAAAGAGAATGGACGGTATATTCACAGTCAAAAACTAATGCATTTGATTGAACGAATTGAAGATCTTGTTCAACTAGAAATTAACTTTTAATAATATGTTAATTGCAATTAATCAGCAATTTTTGGGTATGATAGAAAGGCCTTCCCCTTTTTAATTGTGTCTTTCTACAATCGTCAGATTCACGGTTGCGGAATTTCATGTGCACGAATATTCAGGGGAATAAACTTTTATGACCAAAGCTGAAAGCCAGGAATCGAGATAGGGCTGTAAGCAAACAGAAAAGGATGTAGTTAAGGCATTTTGCATGTGCCTATAAGTGTCTTGTGAAATTTGATTCACATGTAATGATCAGTTTTTTCTGAAGCGCATTGAAAGCGCGAAGCTAAAGATAAAATTTGCTTTCCACATTATGCGACCAGGAATGGGGTCTCCCCGGTATGGTTGTAAACTTATGTAATAAATATATATATAATATGATATGATAAATATTTTTAATCATAACAATTCATCGACTAATGTACCTATCATTCATTCATTGTTCATTTTGCAGTAATAATTTTGACTCATCAATCAATTGTTTCCCATCATTGGTAGCACATAGCAACAATTTGGACAAAAATTTGTTGTTGATAAACAAACAGGTAAATTACAAATCAGGCAATTTAACATTTTCCAGCACATCAGCCGCAAATATTTTCTATGAAGTTACAGTTTTGTTATTCATTGACTAAAAGAAAGAAAATAAGTTTTCTATAAAAGCTACATTATTATAAGTCTTTATTTCTTTAGAAAACCAATTTATCCCGAAAATGTCTCCGACCTTTTAGAACTTGTCTCTAATTATCACAAGAGGACGTTTTCCGACCGATTCCTTCATGCTTCCATATTTGCCTGACTCAGTCATTCCCAGAATCATTTGATGTAGTTACTTTTAACAAAACCTAGCATGTTCATTCAACATGTTTTCTCTTGTCATCTTGGTCAAAATTTGAATGTCCTATATATTTATTTCGAGAAACAATTTCGCCTAAGTTAGAAAAGAATTTTTTTTTCAAATTAGCTTCGGATAAGAAAAATAGTATGCTTCACTAAGTTAAAGTTCGGTGACATTTCGCTAGACTGCTTTTTCACTGTGACATACAACTACCGCGAAAAAACTATCTCTCGTAAACAACAATCATATTTTCAATAATAATCTTTCCTTCGTTGCTGTCAAAATCAATGACGGGTAATATTTGAGGACAAAAAGTACTTTTCACAGAAAAACAAACTGTATTGAAAGATTTTTTGTTTAGACTTGTTCTCACTTAGCAATGAACTTATAAAAATGGCCTTTCAAATGCTCGTTATTTCATATTCAGGCTCATGTTCTCGTTAGTGTGTGCATGTATTTATGGTAGATGCACCACTAACAAAAATCTGCATTACCATCGAATTGAAGCGGTGCAAAATTTGACAGTTATTTCATTCAATCGCTCAATCATGTAATTTAAGGCGCTCGTCCGCTCACCGTCCATACTTTCGTGAAACCCCGTTTGTTCATTATCCATAGTGTCGCCTGAAATGATTTGTAAGCTTGAAATTATCGATAGCCGCCGATGAGGCTATATTGAGGTATCCACATAATTTTGAGCCATTAGTGCAAATGATGCTACAATCTGCCGATCAAGTACCGGTACTTAGCCAGTCGATTAAAGAGATGCCGGTAACCGTCCCAGCCTCGGCCGGTTCTCAGCCTGGTGTACACACAGGTAGGGTTTCTGCTAAATCCGTGCAGATGCGAGGAAGGGGAGGATATTCAAAAAAAGCTGAAATATGTACCTGCGCTATATATTGATAGCTCCTTCCTTACATTAGACTTTCACATGCTTCCTTGTTCATGACTGTGTCAATATGTAGAGCCTATTATCTGTAGATTGTGATGCTGATTCATGACTAAATCTTTCAGCTAATATGAACAACGTACCTATATAAATAGACTCAATGTAGAATGGAAAATTTCCATTCACGGAAGTTTTAGCTGCTTGATTCATGAGAATCGTGTCATCAAAGCATTTATCAAACACAAATTTATTAGCACTTATCATCACTTTAAATTTTGCTATGATACAAGAATACATATATTGTAGTCGATATAATGTCTGCTTTCTCATCGGTTTATTTAAATTTGACCACCAATTGCTATTAAAGCACAATATCACAAACATTACTTTAAAATTTTCTTCAAATCAGTTCAGCTTGTCGAACGTTGCAATTTCATCTGCAGAACCGTTTTCGTGCACTGTTTATTGTTACTAACTTGAACGTGTTTCAATTACTTCTCTGCTGTTCATTTTAGTATCATCTAACAAATTCACTCTCCGGAAAGCTACGCTTCGACGCTGCTTGTCATCTAGCTGACCGGTTTTGTGCGTGATAGATTACGTTTTTATGTATCCCTTCGTTTGCGTCTTGTTTCTACCGTCACGCTTCGATAAAAATGGAAAGTGAAACAAAGGTTTGATTTCAGTCAAAGAAAAGGAAATTTGACTTCATAGTGACACATTTTCGAATTAGATGAACATTTTTTCAGACATTGTTAACTTCTATTCCAATTCATAGGTTAAAGAAATACAATGGAATCAGAACTGAAAAAGTTGAATCGAGAAAACGGCATTGAAATTTGTTAGAAATTGTAGTTTATTCCCAAAGAAAATTCTTTTAAGACAAAAGTTCTCGTCGATAATTTCATTTTCGAGCTTTCTGGTGATTCAACATTCCTCAAGCACAGTGACTCGAGTCTGAGGACATGTGAATCACCTGAAAACTTGTAAATAATTGTTTTGCATAGACACTTACTTCTCAAGAGCGACTTCCTATAGCACCAACTCATTCCCCGACAACTCATGAAGTGATGATAACCAGGCCGCATCCATTACACTAACATTCTTAACTTGAAAAAGATGTGGTAGGACAGTGGTTTCAAATAACAGTGGATGAGACGAAGAGGGAGAGAGAACAATGCATGCACGAGCAACAATAATGCGTCGAACACACGAAGTCAGATCAAGCTGCACACTTCGCTACCCTTCACGTGATTGTCTCTCATGCAAAAAGTACTTGTCTGATCTAAATAAAATTTTGTATATGGGTAGAAAATATGCTTAAGTACGTTTACCTGAAGTTTGGTGACGATTGACTCATCTTTACAGATTTTAGACAAATTTGAAAACGTGGGGGGAGATGGCCCATAAGTACCGACTTAATAAGATTGGGCAGTGTTTCCTCCTTTTTGATATTATTAGATAGAATTAGATA
Source organism: Prostheceraeus crozeri (assembly GCA_907163375.1). Classification (NCBI taxonomy): domain Eukaryota; kingdom Metazoa; phylum Platyhelminthes; order Polycladida; family Euryleptidae; genus Prostheceraeus; species Prostheceraeus crozeri. The sequence goes on along the minus strand of CAJQUW010005424.1, from coordinate 44,109 downwards.
ATAATTGTTACTTATACCAGCCTTTTAGTATTTGGCAAGAAATGTGAATGGTCAAAATACCTGAATCAGCCATGCATATTCAGAGCAAAATTCAGGCAAATAAGTCTTCTAGCGAACAGCAACTTAAATATCTGACTTTTTCTACAGGAATACCGCCATAATTAAAGTGACCTTTTTGTAGCTATCTAAATGCTGTCAATTTATGCCAGATTTATAACTGTTGCTGCATTGGTAGATGCTTTGTTATCATAAATACTCCTACACCACATAAGTGCTCTACCGGCATTCTGCAGATATGTATTTTATGCACAAGTAGAGCAATTCTTTTCATAGTACCTGTACATAGGTGCATGCATTTTATATAATTACTTATCATAAGAGCGCCTAACAAGATCAATTCTACAAACAAATGAGCATGCGATTGACAAAACTATTCAAATTCACATGCAGGCCAATATATGCAGAACCCCTCAATACCAACTCCCCTACAAGAGTGACTGCTTTATGTGTTAATACTTATTATTCATACAATACTCGAGTTGATGCTAACTTATTGTGTATTTTCCCGAAGCAATAGCGCTTGCAAACTCCAAACTGATCTAAATTAAGTTGATTTTTTTCTTTAATAAGTGAATCACATTCAAAATCAAAAGCTATTTGACCCTTTAAATCTATTATGAACCGCAAAATTGCACAAGAAATTCGTCATTGGGCACATTGAATGTTATTTACAAATGATGATATGTTACTTGAGTGATTGATGTTCATAATGCTCCATCAATGATATTTCGCTACAGTTAGAACTGTTTGATCTACTTTACTAACTTCTTATTGAAGTACAGGCACATAGATTTGATTCAGTATACATGTATTCAAACTATCGAGAAAAGTTCAGAAACATATTCATTGTGCCCCAACCCCAATTAGCTGCGACCACAGATATTTTTCATGATGACGGACATTTGATGCAAATATTCATATTAATTATATAAATTATAATAATAATTATATATTATATTATTATATAATATAATAATAATAAATTATAAATATATAATAAATAAATAATATTATAATATATTTATAATAAATTATAATATGGAAGAATGTGCAGCCATTATCGACGATCACAGAACAAGGACTAATGAACCAAAAGCGATCCATTGTTAAGAATTCGCTATTGACAAGTGCTGAAATACAAGATATCGAAGACAGAGTACGGAGAGCTGCCACAAATGAATCCAATGACAACAACAGTGTACTACCTGTGAATGACAACAATAGCCTGCCAAGTCCACCATTACAAGAGCCATTACATCAAGACCAATTATATGCACACAGTCAGTTGCTTACCGATGAACAACAAGAAATAAAGAGCAGGATTATCCAGTATATGGAAGCGTATGCAAACAATACTGAAAGAGTAACGATTCGGAAGATAAGAAATGATGAAGCGACGCGACAACTGATTGAGACAGTCAATACTGTAGTAGATCATGTACCAAGCGAAAGCATCTCTGAAGTAAATACATTGATATACGCATGTGCCAAGTTAATTGATGAAACCTGCACATCAAAAGTACATAAAAGTCAAGGAAGTACGCCACCATGGAAACGCAGATTGCAGAATACCATCAAAAACTTAGAGCTGAAGTAAATAGACTAAAGGCTGCAAAGGACAATAACGGAAGAATCCCGGCATATATGGTTCGGAAATACCATATGCAATCAAGATGTATTCAAGAAGTTCTGGAAGACGCTAAACAAAGACTAATAGCTGTCAGTCACCGACTTAAAAGATACAGGATAGAAATGAACAATATAGAATCAATAAAGCATTCAGAGCAAATCCACGCAAAGTATATAGACAATTCAGTGGCGATCAAATGCCCGAGAATCTCAAATTGAAGATAAAGAGCAACTTCTGCACTACTGGCGAGGCATTTGGGAAATAGATGCACAACACAATACTGATGCTCAATGGCTACATGAAATTGAGCAAAAATGCCAAACAATAGAAGACCAAAATGATACAGTGATTACGGAGGAAGATATAAAGAACAAGCTTTCTAACATGTCCAATTGGAAAGCACCTGGTCCAGACAATGTGCAGATATTCTGGATCAAGAAATTGACGAAGTTACATCCAAGACTCGTGCGATGCTTCAACCAATTGTTGCGACAGCCCCACACGCTTCCTGAATGGCTAGTCAAAGGTCGCACATTGTTAATTCAAAAAGACAATAACAAGCCATCATCACCAGATAACTTCAGGCCTATTACGTGTCTCCCAACAATGTGGAAACTCCTATCCGGAGTGTTGGCCAACAAGATAAACGGCCACATAACAGCAAATAACATCATGAATCCAGAACAAAAAGGAGCACGTTCAAAATGCAGAGGAACAAAAGACCAGCTCGCCATCGACAGGACAATAACATCTGACAATAAGAAACGTAACACGAACTTGTCAATGGCGTGGATTGACTATCGCAAGGCTTTCGATTCAATACCCCACACATGGATCCTTAAGTGTATGAAGATGTATAAGATTGACGGAGCTATACAAGCGCTAGTAAAGAAATCAATGGGATATTGGCAGACGACATTGACACATATGAAGGACACAATAGGCGATGTGACAGTCAGAAGAGGGATCTTTCAAGGTGATTCGCTCTCCCCATTACTATTCTGTATGGCTATGAATCCTCTGAGTGAGATACTACACAAAACCAAACAGGCATACGTGCTAAAAGGCGGACAAAGAATCAATCACCTGCTATATATGGATGACTTGAAACTCTACGGTAGAACAGAAAGTGATATAAACTGTCTTATAAATACCGTGAATATATTCTCCAACGACATCAAAATGAAATTTGGAGTCGATAAATGTGCCCGCATTGTCATCCACCGGGGAAAAGTAGCTCTCAGCAATGGTGTCGAAATTGACGGAGTATGCATACCAGATGTTAGTAACGAAGGATACAAGTATCTGGGCATACCACAGTATCGGACCAACATGGATGACAAAGCTAAGAAGAAAACTGGTACAGAATACAAAAAGAGACTAAGAAAGATACTAAAGTCAAAGTTGAATGCAATCAATAAGATACAAGCCATTAACATGTACGCAATACCGGTCATCAGCTACACGGGAGGAATAATCAAGTGGACCAAACAAGAACTAGAAGAACTAAATAGAAAAACACGAAAGTTAATGAATATGTACGGTGGCCTCCATCCACGAGCAGACGTCGATCGCCTCTACCTTCCGCGGGCTCGGGGAGGAAGGGGTTTGAAAGATGTCACTGAGGTTATAGAAGGAGAAGACAGAAGCCTTAGAGACTACATTACCCATAGCAACGATCCACTGCTGGCGGTGGTGAAGAGCGGCGGTCTCTATAATCCTAAGTCGGAAACTACCGCGGATTGGAGGAAGAAGACAAGCGAAGACAGGCTCTTAAGATGGGACAATAAGGCTCTTCATGGACAATACAAAAGACAGATGAAAGAGGTTACAACAACAACGGCATGCTATGAATGGATGAAATCAGTGAAGTTGAAAATCGAAACTGAGGCACTCATAACAGCAGCACAAGACCAAGCCCTCAACACCAAGGCTCATGCAACATACATCATAAAATCATCATCAGACCCTAAGTGCAGAATGTGCAATTCAGCGGATGAAACGGTGACACACATCTTGACTTCGTGTTCGAAATTGGCCGCAACTGAGTATCTAAGACGCCACAACGAAGTTGCAAAATTGATACACAGAAGTATATGCGAACAATACAGCATTCAAGTCAGCAAGCAACCATGGAGGCATGAGCCGAGATCAGTGGAGGACAATGATGTGATAAAAATACTGTGGGACTTTGAGATTCGAACTGATAGACTAATAACAGCAAGAAGACCTGACAGACTACTCGTCGACAAGGTCAAGAAAACAGGAATTATAATCGATATAGCAGTGCCAGACGATCGCAATATAAGTAAAAAGGAACGCGAGAAGATTGAAAAATACCAAGAACTAAAGATGGAAATACAGAAATTGTGGAACATTAAAGTAAAGGTCATGCCAATCGTCGTGGGAGCCCTTGGTGCACATACAACACAGCTGCAGGGATATCTCGCACAAATCCCTGGACACCACTATGTACCCGACTTGCTTAAGGCAGCGCTCCTCGGAAGTGCCCACATCCTCAGGCGCATACTTGACCTCCCTGAGTCCTGGTAGGACTCCGAGGCCATAGTAGTATCTTCCCGACCTAATGTTGTGCATGGGTCGTGTACTAAAAAAAAAAAAAAAAAAAATTATAAATTATCTTAATCGTTTCATATTAATTATTCTTTCTTTCGTTCTTTTGCTCTTCCTCTCTATGCTCACAGAATTTTATATAGAAATTGAAACTGCTTCTTCATCCAAAATTGTCAGCATCGAAGGTTCGAAGTCTTCCTAACTAAATATCCAAAGAATTATAGCTCAGCAGGAATAATAAATTAATTTGGTTTAGTTTTTTAAAAGAGATGAAGACGAAACTACATTAACTCAGCCTGATAATAATCCTTATTATCCATCTGAGTGAAAGATTAATCAACAAATAAAAATTGATTCTCCAAGACGGTTCAATTTATTACATCAATACCATTAATAGCCTTTTCATGCTAAATTATACATCGCTGCTTAAAGAAGTGAAAGTACTCAGATACTTGACTGCGTCTGGAGAAACCTGAAATGCATTAGTAAATGAAACGTTCTCTCATTTCGGTTGCTTTACCATTGTAGTTCGGCGATTGACGAACACAGAATGATTTGTTTGCATTTCTTAGCATGCATAGCGAAGAGCTAATAGAGATAAAGAATGAAAATACCATGCTTACATGCGCTTCGATAATTGATGAAACAATTGATAGTACACGTTCTATTAGTGTCAACTGACAAATATATTGTTTTAGCGAGGTCGTTTTATGCATTTTCATGAGCTGAATTGTCTTGGCATAGTGTATAAACACTGAACAGAACTCTTTATTCTTCGAGTGACAGAATTGGAATGATGGTTTAACATCTCTACTCCTCTTACTGAGGCCTTGAACAGTGCTGACATGGTCAGACTTTTAGCTGAAGCGCTTAGGTACTTATAGTCCGGATGCCCGTCCTGACGACTTCCAATGACACTTTCGGGGCTCGATCTCTGGATGTGAAGGTCGCTAGGCCAAGCACTTAACCATGTACTGACATTGTATATTTGTTATGCCATAGCATATGCCTATTTGTTATGTCTAGCAACAATTGTGAAAATAACTGAACTATTCTTACAGATGAGCATTTCAGTTATTTTCACTGTTTTCAATTACTTTCACACCTTCATAGCAAAACTGTGAAATTATAGGAATTTATTCTTTTATGTCCAATGAAAGAATAACTCATAAAAAATGAAAGTGCAAGGAATGTTACATTCCAGTAGCGAAACAATAGCTCCTTGTTAAACAAGAAGTGGTTGGTCAGGAATGAAGTGACTAAGGTTGAGGGAGATACAAATAGAATTCAATTAACGAGACAAGCTTACGTTTTGTCATTGAATCCACTAATTATCATTAAGTTTGCGATAACGCTTAACTTACTCCATTTGCATTCATCACACTGCGATATCGAAATGCATCTGCCCTATACTGAAATGGAGTAGAGAAACATTTTTGTTTAATGTTGGTCGCACGTACTTCATCTAATGATTCAATGCCTCCGGCTTTCACGAGGTCGAAATGATATTTCAATGCGCCTTGCTCTCGCCACCACCATGAAAAATGGCTTCGCAGCCGGCAAGCCATTTTTCATAGTGGTGCCAAGAGCAAGTCGCATTGAAATATCATTTCAACCTCTTGAAAGCCGGAGGCATTGAATCATTCGATCGATTGTCCGAGGTCGCCAGGAAGCGGCTGCTTTTGTTACACGTACTTGATGTTACATACAAGTAACTCATTAAGGAGGCGTCTCAAATGAACACCTACTGGTTCACCTAGTGCCCATCCAGGCTTCGAATTTCTCTGGATAACTTATTTCTTCCTTCCACATATGGAGTTTTAGTTCCTTAATCCCTTACTTGTCTTTATCGATCACACAAGTTGTAAAAAATTCAATTAAATTTGAATATTGTGAAAAATTAAAGAGGCTAGTGCTTGGCTAGGATAGTTCCTTGACTCATTAAGGAAGCCAAACTGCTCATCTCACTTTTCTAATCTATGGAGAGAACTTTCATCTGAACATTAGATGAAAAACAGTCATCTGACTAGCAAATGACTGTAAAACATATTTCTGCAAGCGCTTTGATGACAGTGTTAAAAAACAGATTTATTCATTAGAGGGAGTCAAACTGCGCGATGATACTCTTCATCATTCAGCAGCATTACAGATATGCTGATTTCTATTAAAATGTCATCCTGCAACTGAAATCTGTTACCTATTAATCAATGCGTCAATCCTTTTCAACAATAACTCACTTCCCAATTTCAAGTTTCATTCCGCTTACAACACTGACGTTTGAGTGTGAATTGAGAACAATTCGTTTAGCCACCAACAGCAAAAGTCCCTAGCTAATTTACTGGGAAAGTTCATTACTGTAATTATCATGCAAATTCTTCAATAAACTGTTACAAGTTCCGCATGATATCTCCATGTTGCTCTTGTTGAATTCATCGCGATTTGAAGAGCGACAGCCTCAACTGTGCTGTTCAATGCAAAGCATGAGTCCGTGAGGAACCTGATCTTCATCTGACAAACCGACATTTGCAAAATTGGTGCCAACCATTTTTTCAGATGAATTAACGCAATTTATTGTTCGTATTTCTATTTCTATTTAGATCAAGTTACCATATTGCAAGTGATTTATCAGTGAAATTGTAATTGTTTTGATGGTTGGATGATGAAAAGTTGCAAATAGGCCGTTTTCAACCTTTCTTTCTGTTTCGACAGAACTGGAGAATGTTTGATGTCTTGGCAATGTAATATTTATGATGTAATGTTCACCTGCAACCTCTCCCCGGTGATTTTTTTGTGTTGGGTAGATTTCAGGTCCTCACCTCCTGAGGCTACCGCCCAGAAGCACTGTTAGTCTAACAAACCTGTGACAGTATCACTCACCCATTGAAATTTGCTTGTCAAAAACAACTCGCAATCTAACACTATGTCTGTGCGGTCGCCCAAGCTCATGTCATTGACTTCTATACGTAGAAATATATCACAATAAAATCTCAGGAATGGAAATGTAGGTTCGTGCAATGCGTAATAACGGTCAACCACCGCATGATTGGGCTAGAATCGGTCACAGGTGTAATTATAGACTTTTCATTGGTTATTTTGTCCTCCAACTACGTTACCCCGGCGGCGCCGCGACCTTGAGTCAATATCCATTCTAATCAACTTCAGATAGACAATCTATTTCTATGCTTCTATAAGGCATCAGCCACACTGAAAGCTAAGGAAACACGAGCGCCCCGAGCAAACGCATGTCCGTAAGTTATTAGTCGCTCTGGTTTGCTCTGCTCGCAGTGTGGCAGTCTACAACTGCTGTAATGATGACTGTAGGTTTGCTGCAAAACGCTTTGCCCGGAAACGCTCGGAAAAGCTCGCTGTGTGGCTGTGGCCTTATACATGTACAAGAAATAATTTAATGTAACTACGCATGAAGATCATCAGTCAATATGACCGGATCGATTGCCAATATTGTTCAAACAGTCTGATTAGTTTAATCAGTTGTCTATTTGGATCAGTCAGTTATCCATGAACGACTGTTGACTAGCTTTCACATTCATGGACAACTGATTGCGCTAGCTAGACACTGAAAAAATCGGACAACTGCTTGACAATTATTGACAATCGATCGTGTTGAATTGACCAATGATTTCTTATGTGGATGCATCGGTGGTGAAACCTATAAGCAATTGTGATAAATATCTTCCCTCGAGCTGTCGAATAAAATTGCAATTACGTTGTTCTTTCATGCCAAAAAAATTGTCATTGAACTTGTTTCGAATATCTTCCCCTAAAACTCACCAAAGCTTGGCAAAAGTCAACTGCTGGATTTCGTTTTTATGATAAATTTGTGAGTAGACGCTTAAATGTTCACCAACTGAAATACTCATAGTCAGCTAAAACTAGCGTCTGAATAGGATAGGCCTATATCGGTGGATAGGCTCAAACAGACAGCCTGAAAGACCCACAACTCCCTTAACGTTCTTTGTTGAATGCTATTGTCATGTCTCAGAAATGATCACTGCTAGCTTAAACAGTTACCATCCAATCTTTGGGCCAACTCACCAGCAAATCTCGGGGCAACGTTCGATACCTTTCTCAGACACCTGCGTTCTAACTGACTATAAACATTAAAATCTATGTTTCCAACTTAGTTAAATTTCTGAGGGCGACCGCTTCGCTGGCATTCGCTGTTATATCACTAATATAGTGAGATGCTAAATATCACTAAGAATTTAATAAACAAAGAATTTTTCCGAGGTGGACTATCTTTGATTTTGTAGAGGAAAAATAGCGCGCACTTCATTGCGAAGTTTTATTCCAGACGTCCTTTCGGCCGGTCTCGTCAGTGGAAAGCCTGAAATGAGATCAAATTAAAAGTTAGGACATAAAGAACAAGCTAATTGTGAACACATTTTACCATGGCAAGAGAACGTCAATCAGTAGATCCTTCTGCTTACAGAGATCTGGCTTGCAACGCTTAATATGCATAGCTTCTGAAATTCGCAGCAAACGATCATGACGTGCTTTACACACAATGGAAATTTGTCCAGAAAACTCTCACGATCACACGAACAAAGAAGCATGTGATCTGTAATGGCCATTCTAGAAATTGACAACAATAAAACCTCTAGAATAGACGTTGAGATTCATGCAATACCCAATAGTGGCACATAAATCGCGCGCATTTTCACTTACATGTATAGATACACTTGTCAACGGCTGAATCATTGGGCTAGAATCAGTCACATGTATAATTCCAAGCTTTTCATTGGTCATTCATGCCCCAACTTAGTTCCCCCGGATGTGTCACGACCTTCAGTCAATTTCCATTCTGGTCAACTTCAGATAAACAATCTATTTCTATGGTAATGGGAGACCGGCTGACGCCAGTGCGACCAACTGCATGCCACTTTTGCAGGTATTCACATGCTCTGACTGAAAGGCGCCTGCTCGTCCTACCGAAGTAGACTGACCCGCAGTCACAAAGGAAACGGTACACAACAGAGGACGAGTAGACAACAGGCAGAGGATCTTTAGGAGATTGCACGGGAACGCGACGAGTGTGGAACAAAACACACAGATCAGCGGCAAAAGAAACAACTCGATTCATAGAACGATGAAGAATGCTATGCATATTAAGCTATGCTTCTCATATCTTTGATTTAAATTGTTCTGGAATTTCATCGTCTTATGTCTTTCTAAACTCAAAATAGAAGCCAGAATTTCATTATTATTCATCAGGCATCTATTCATTTCCCTATCTGAAAGATGAAAATATGATATTCATCTACCGGTGTCAGATTTTCTATTTTCACTAACAAATAGTAATTATCTATATTTTATAAAGTCATTATTTTTGTTTCAGTGGTGGTTTTGTGCGCCGATCCTGACTCTGTCCGTAAGATAATGATGAAAGCTCACGATCTGAACTTCACAAATGGAGAGTATGTTTTCTTTAATGTGGATCTATTCAGTAGGTAAGAGACTTGTTTTCATTTTCTTTTTTCTCCGCCATGAATGTCCAGGAGAGAAATAATCTTTCTTGCTTTTCTATTATTTAGCGTAGAGGAAAATTCTAACCGTAAAAATCAACCAAGCATGAAAAATAAAGATATTGTCAAGTCTATTGTAACAATTGTCCTAACTGGTCGTTATATAACCGCCAGCGATAAACAACAATCAATTAAAAGGATGCTCATCAAGTTTCTTCATTATTTGAAATCAATATCCTGACCTTGCGCAATGCATCGTCACACTAAATGAGCAATTTGATGATGGTTGCTATTCTGACACTGATCATTCAATCAGGCAATTTCATTTGTGAGCAAATTTCTGTCCTTCGGTAGATGGAAGGAAGCTGAGGCGAGGTGATGTACTTATCTGAAACCGTGTACCTGCGTCAAATTCAATTCAAGGCACTTCGAAATGCTAGTGGATTTAATGTCACCCACAAAAACGAACTGAAGCTGTGGTTCTTCTCAAAATAACGACCGACCTCAAAAATGGAGTACCGCTTAGCGCTGTTTTTATCAAATAGTTGACCGCGAAATGCTAAGGGAAATTAAGATGCTGCTGAACTGTACTTGAAATGGGAAAAGCTAGGAAGGAAGCGCTGCGAAAAATGTGATGCCATATTTTAATATATTTATTTGTAGACATACGTTATCATTCAAGTACATTGGGCGAACTACAGAATATTTTGATGACAACTGACTCACAATATTCGAATCTTAATATTGAGTGCTATGAAAAATAATTTGATAATCACTTCATTTATATTTGCTAATAGTGTATGTATTAGTTTGACAACAAAGGTCTACCGCCGTGCATTGAATATCGAAAGATAATGACAGCTATTAAGTCAATAAAAGACACCAACACCCTTAATTCCCCGACCACACTCGCCTGAACAAAGGAATCGAACCGAAGTCTGTGGTGGAGACGAGCTCGCACCTTCTACACTAAGCCACGCTGACGTGAGGTCTCACTACAATTGCTGTCAATCATAAAAGGACAATAGGCTGTCGATATCACTTAGAGATGACTTCTGACTTCACTCGTATTCCTTTTCTACCGTCAGCATGGCCTAGTGAAGAAGGTGCGAGCTCGTCTCCACCACAGACTTCGGCTCGATTCCTAAGTCAGGCGAGTGAGGTCGGGGAATCAAGGGTGTTGCTGTCTTTTATTGACTTACTCGGTGTCATTCTCTTTAGATATTCACTGCATGTAGTTGCTCATGATTCCGACTTCACTATTTTTGCTACTTTGTGCTTATCTAGCCATCATTTTGATTTAGTGAATCTTCTACTGGTGCAATTAATGAGAAGATGCACATTAGACAACGAAAAAGAAATCGTCGTTGGGGATGCAAAGGTGTTGGTTCATGCTCTTAATGTCAATGGTTGTTTATTTCTTAGCAAATCAGCACCGGAAAAGCTTTGTGGTCGATATACAAAGAAATATCTAAGATTTTGAAGCATATTAGAAGCGGTTACTGTCAAAAATCAAAGCGGATGCCGTTTTCCGAAAACGCGGAAATATTTGAGATTATTTACACAATTCTGAGGTAATGATTTCCGTCTTGCTGGTTGAATATTGAATATTTACGTATCTTTTCACATTTTGTGAACACTTAGGACACGAGAAATCAATCAAGGATTTCAGATCACTCACTGCTCATTAACCGTTCTTCTCTCGGTCTTCAATGGCTAGATACTTCATGGCATTGTCTAATGAGATCCTCTCTGCTTTCACCTCATGCTTTGAGGTCTTCTTCCTCACAATTTTTACGCTTTTCTGGGCATTTCAACTTGCCGATTCAACGTAGCTTTCATCTTCTACCCCCAGCAGTGTTTACGTGCTGTATGCCTGTGCGGCATAGACATTTTCGAAGTCGCGTCAGCTCAGTTCGGTGGTGAGATATTTGGTTTTCGACTTCGTTTGTTTCCAGCTTCCATTCAGTTCGGTTAGCTATCAGCACAGCATATTTGGCTGAAGATTTTCTCCTGCATGGAATTCTTCGACTCTCCTGCTACAGTAGAGTTTCTGAGATGATGAACCGATACAAAAATTACAAAGAAACCCATAAGTTCATCAGAGACGTGACCTATTCAGATTTTGCTCTTACCATCAGTAATTGTCTCAAATTGCAAGTTCTCATACCATTTGATGCAGTAAGAGCTAAAATCCTAGGTTTCTTTCTCATTGGAGTTACAAATCAATGCTGCAATGCTGCAATGCTGCCGTAAGCTAATTGGATGGCTAAGTACAACCTTGGGTAAATACCGGTACTTAAATATTAGTGGCTTGAGTCGGTTCTAATGAAGACTGTTGAGACGTATATTTTTAACTTAAAAACACACGACGGTAGCACACTGGAACACACGACGCATTTTTCGAACTGTTCTGTTTGAGACTGTCTGTTAATCTGTGCATGGACAAAACGTGTCCGATGTTATATTTAAATTTCAAAACCAACTTCCATCATAACCTTCGAAACTGTCATTTCTTACTACTTTTGCCATGAGCATCAACAAAACGAACAGCAATGACAATCGTGTGACTTTCCAAATTACAGCACGAAATGAAGCTGAGAGCAGCATCTTTCAATGGAGAGCGGATAGGGTGACTATACACTGTAAACTGTAAACAGCCACTCATCGGACAATTTGTGAGCCACATCAGTATTTTGGCACTTACTGCGTATTATCAACAAACAAATTCAACACACACAACAAATTCGTCAGACAAATTTTGTCTCATCGCACGAACTAATTCACATCATTACGTTTACTGCCTATCATACTACTTACTAATATATACACTTTTATTGAAATTGGATGGCATCTTTGACAATTTTCAATTATACTATAGAATCTACAATGTTGTAAATAAGTAGGGTTCTTTGTATACACCTTGAGGCATGGCGATAACAGGTCTGCATATTTGACGTATTGATGCCATCTTCTAATTCTGTTTTTACAATGTTTTTTTACAGCTTTTAAGGGTCTATATACTTCCCTAAAGTTGACATTGACACAGCGGACTTGCAAAGTGTCAGAGTTTTTCATAATGCGAGTGTGAATGAGTGGAGCAGAGTTAAAACATATGTGATTAGGAGTGACTAGTTGCCATTAGCTGATGTTGAATAGTTTGATCATATTTAAACACTTTGAGTTTGAGAGACAATACTTTTAGATAAGTAGACAGAATTGTCTGATATTTTGGCGAATAATTGTCTCATCTTGTCTGCTCTGAACAGCCACTTTTGGTTGTTCATTGTCTCATGTTGTCTGTTGCAATTGTCTGATCATTATGGCTGATAAATTGTCTGTTATTTGGCTGATTACAGTTAACAGTGTATACAGTAGTTGTCATTGAATGCCCTTCTGTCATACATAGCAAGGTGATGTTTGTAATGTCGACACTTCAGCGTGTTCTCATGGAGATTTCCGTGTATCCCAAGACGAAACATAAAGCACGCGCATTATAATGATCGATGTCAACTCAAAAAGCTAAAATATTATTTTATATATTCAAAGTGATGTTATAGGGGAAGTAGATAAATCCAACACTTTCATGGCCGGATTTCATGACTACAAATTAATCTTCATTTTTGAGTCATAGTTGCTAGCCGCTTGCTAATATAGAAAACCGGTGCGACACAGAGAAATAATACAAGCATAGAAATTACTTTGCTAAATCGCGTTATCTAAGGCAAGATAATGAGCTGACGGTGAATATATAGCACAGAGTATGCAGTATATCAGAAAATAATTTGTACAGAATGTTGAGAATATATTAATAAAACTGGGACCCTTTTCTTCGTACATCTTTTCATGAGCATCATTAAACCAAGTATCTAAGACATTCGCACGGCGTTCCACGTTATAGCACCAGGCGAAGTCGATTGTAGTAATGAATTGATCTGAAATGTTTAATTGTGAAGTTGAATTCGGTTCTAAATCATGATAATCAACTAGGGTGAGGCTAGAAGCTGTGGGCATGTCGTCAACAGGTTTGTTGCCGCACAATTAGCACATTTTTCGAAGGAATACATGCCATTGTTTAGGATTCTGAATAGTTTTACAGAAAATATAGCGTAATTTTAAATCAACCTCGCATTGTATAGATAACTTTAGACCTGTGCTTTTGTACAACAGCATAATTTCTTTTTTACTGTTTCATTTGGCATTATTCTTTTAGCAAGAATCAAACGCTGCGTCCGTGGTATCGCAAGGAAAGCTCAGATGAAGAGAACGCAAAAGCAAGAGAAGCGTACCGATCGCTTTTGACTGTCACTTTACGAAGACCGGATAATGACGACTACAGAAAGTTTTCCGATAAAGTCAAAAAGATAGCACTGAAGAATTACAGTTACAACTACGGGAATCAAGAGGTAAGTAAGACCAACGTTTTTTTACGCACAAATATTTTAAGAAATCGCCGACGTGCAATGTCTATACTCACAGAGATAAATTGCTTTGTCTGCGTTGTTTGGTCTAGAGATGGCATTTTTCATACTGATGGTCACGTCAAGACCTAGTCCCGAGGGGCAGAAAGATCAATTTCCCATTAAACGTAATGCAAATTCAAGACTGAATTCTGACGAACTAAATCATTGTCACCGCATTGCACGCAAACAGTCAGGAAATTTGGATCGTGATGAGTCGAACGATGTGAACAATATTTCCATTTGATGAATTTATCACGGAGAAACATGAGTCATGTACAGTAGGCTCTATTGAAATTTGCTTCTTACTTTCCTTATTAGCTGGCAATCATATTTCTGTCTTTGTTCCTCTACGCACCTATCATGTAGCGCATATGATCAGCGCAGAATATGGTTGACATATAAAATTTGCCCGGGCATGGCTGTAACTTTAAATAGGGAGTTGTGTCGATGCTGAGATTTGTTATGATTATGATTATGATTATTATTATTATTATATTAGAGCCTTCTGATTCCTGATGTTGGATAAAATGTCAGCTATTCAGGTCTGTCTCCACTTTTCAACTGAGGATGCAACTCAATATCTAATTGTTCTGTTTACGATGTAAACTTCGTGTCCTCTTTGCTCTTTCTTATCACAATCATAAAAATAAAGGATCATTAATCGCTGTCATAACTGTGGTCTTCCTGAAATAAAGAATTCATCATCATTCTTATTATCTATATTCTTGTAACATCAATGTACATATGCTTGTAAAGCTAGAATGAAATAATTCAAATTACAATTATGACTCACATACAAAGGATATTTATGGCGAATGCTGTGTCAACAAGTAGACATAATCAGGTTGAAACTTTGTCATAAACCATGTCATAAAGCAATTGCAAAATACATATAGTCATTATGCAGTTTTGTGTGCCGATTATTGCAACATGCTACATTTGATACAACACACTGGTATATTGATGAAGGGATGTCAAGGTCTATATAAAGCCTCTGTGATACAAGAGCATTTTGACCACTCCTCCGATTTGCTTCATCAAACTCTGCTTTACTTACAACTTTGATAATGCTTCAAGGCGAAATATCGGTTTGGTTTAATAAGCCATTATATTCTGTGCAGATATTAATTTCTCATTTCACGTTAGTAAATTTATAAATCATCATTTGATCAACATGAAAATTATCGTTTTATCTCAACTGTTACTTTCACATGTAATTTGATCAAAAGCTAATTTTGATTGCGTATGCTCGAAAAGAAAATAAAGCAATATTCTCACAAATGTAAGATAAAAGTTGTTGATGAAGATAATAAATCCATACTTTGGCTTTGTCGATCGATTTTGCGAACATCGATGTATCGTTTACCGGCTATTGTTTTCTTGTCATTGTTCTTTTTTATACAATGAAAATTTGCCTACATCGTGCATTAAGAAGTTGCAACTGGCAATTAAGTTAAACTGACAATTTCATTTTAATGAACAATAGCAGAAAAAACTTGCATTAAAAAGCTATAGCTTTCTCGTGCGATCTTTCATCTGTTTGCAGCCAACCAATCTTGTTTCCCAACCACTCTTTGTAAAATTTATCTTCTGTGCAGATATTAAAAATCTCTTGACTGATTAAATATAACCGCTAAAAGCTAATTCCATAATAATAATAATAATAATAATAATCTTTATTGGTGCACAATGGAAATTCGGTACACGCATTACATGCAATTCAGTTGAAGTCAAGTTGTCGCAAAGTACAAATCATTTCAGGCAAAATCTTATAAATGAATTCTGCAAACGCTTCGTCCGTGTTCGTGGAGGGCGCAAAATACACTGATTCCGGAGTGTGGGTGTTCGGGGTAGGAACAGTTCCCGCAGGGGATGGTCTGAGTCATACAAAACATTTAGGAAAAGCTTCGTACATTGCCTCTCATCAGCAGCAGAAGCGAAGGATGGATCTTCATTGTTTCCGATTATCTTTGAAATGCGTCTCTCAACACGCACTAAACGGTCCATCAGATAATCAGGAAGATTACAAAATACAGGAAACCCGTAAGTGAGTACAGATTGGATCAGGGCCTTGTAGACTCGAAGTAAGATATCGGTTCGACAGCCGGATCGTTTCAGATTCCGAAGCACATAAATCCGTTTGTTGGCTTTGGAGACAACGCTGTCGATGTGCTTATTCCACGAAAGGTCTTTAGAAAATATCACGCCTAAGATCTTCACGTTATCTTTGTTTGCAATATCATCGATGGGTTGAAGGCTCAAACCTCGTTTGGTGTTAATGTCCATCACTGAGCATTTTTCCACGTTGAGGGGTAGACCAACCGCTGTGGACCAATAAGTGATGTTTCTCCATTCATCGACTAGATGGTCGTCATTCGTATTCCGAACGTAGTGAAGGATGGTGACATCATCAGCAAACTTCAGCATGTCTGAGTTTGGACAAACAGCGCACAGGCTGTCGATCACCAGGCAAAACAGCAAGGGTCCAAGCACGCTCCCCTGCGGTACTCCACTCGGAACACTGAACCATTCTGAAGTCGAATGAGCGATGCGCACTCTCTGTCGACGATCAGTCAAAAAGTTACTGATCCATTGAATGGCCTGATAAGGAAGTTTGAGAGCGATTGCTGACTCCAGAATGACAGGGTGGGGTAATCGGTCGAACGCCTTAGCATAGTCCAGTGTCATGACTCGAACTGCTCCTGACTCCTTGTCCAAGAATTCGAGGATACGATGATAAAGGAGAGTGAGCGCAGAAGTCGTTCCTTTTCCAGGGCCGGGCAAATATGCGAATTCGTTCACATTTTTGGCATTGGAGCACTTCGGAATCGGTGTTATATTGGTAAGTTTAAAACAAGATGGAACGATTCCAAAATTCAGACTGTGATTGGAGGCATAAACACGATATAAACACGATAAACCCAGTGAGGAATGCCGTCTGGGCCTGGACTCTTGCGTTTCATCTTACGCATGAGATCCGCAACATCCGATACTTGAACAGAGAGAGGACAGTTTGGCAAGTCTTCTGGCAGAGAAATGGGATTGTCATAAGAAGAAAATGGCGTGTACACCGACGCAAAATAATTGTTAAACTCGTCTGCCGAAAATTTCAGGATAGTGCTGTCCGACTTCTTGCTTTTGCCAATGGTGTGAATGGCAGACCATAGTTCGGATGCTTTTCTACGAGACAGAGCATTTTTGATGAACAAGCTTTTCAAAGAATTTGTATGGGTGATCACATCTTGACGCAATCGTTCGTACTTCATCATGTCGCCGTTAGCGTAAGCTTTATCTCGATCGTCTATCATTATCTTTAGAGACGGTTTCAACCATGGAGAATCAGAACTACGAAGTCGAATAGTTCTCGTAGGGAAAGAGGATTCATACATCTCCTTTAACGTATTTATGAAGAAAGATGCGCAATCGTCCGGTGCTGTTAATGAGTTGATGAGTGACAGCCAGTCCGTATTAACAACCTTTTCTCCAAACCTCGCCAAGTTTGACCTTGAAAATTTGCGCACAACCTTTTTACGAACGAACGCTGATCTTTGGCAAGGGGTCCACAAAATACAACGATGGTCAGCAGTGCCTATTGGTGGTAGGCTTTTAGCTAGATGTTCGTCGGAGAAATTAACAAAAACTTGGTCAAGGATGTTATCATTGCGTGTAGCGAAGTTAACCACTGGTTTGGTGCCCGTAACACTGGCTATGCGATCGTACTGCAGACGAAGATCGTTGAAATCACCACAAATTATTATACGAGAAGCTGAACTGGTGGGGGAAGACAAGGCATAATCAATAATGTCTGTAATGCAAGTGATGGCATCTTCATGTTCTCTTCGATCATTCCAAAAAGGGTGGTATATGGCCATTAAAATGGCACTGGGAAGAAGAACAGACAATATTTCTGAGTTGCAGGAGGAAATAGATGGCACATCCTCCGCTGTGATGGTTCGAAAGGGTATGTCATCAGAAATGTAGCATAGAACTCCTCCACCATGGCGATTTCTATCCCTTCT
Source organism: Prostheceraeus crozeri (assembly GCA_907163375.1). NCBI lineage: Eukaryota > Metazoa > Platyhelminthes > Polycladida > Euryleptidae > Prostheceraeus > Prostheceraeus crozeri. Next base: position 25,880 of record CAJQUW010005424.1, on the reverse strand, counting down.
GACACTCTGGTATCCAGAAACACTGATAGCTCCGTCAGGGATGTCTCCATCCAACCATGTTTCGCAAATAACTGCCAAAGAAGGCTTGAGTGATGTCAGCCTCAAAGTCAGCTCATTCAATTTGTAAAACACAGCTCGAATGTTAGTTACGAATACAGAGAGAGGACGAGGTGGGTTCCTTTGTTTCCGTTCTGTGGTATTTGTAATCTTCACTCTGACCAAATTGTTCGCGTTCCTTGCTTGATTATGCAAATGAGTTCCATTTCCTTGTATTGTCGCTGTGCGATTCGAAACGATGACTGGAATATGTCGTTGGTAGATTCTGAAATATTTTAATCGTCGAGTCGTAATGTGATGAGCTCGAAAGTAACGAGGTCATGTATATCATAATGGCCATAATAAGCAAGCAGCTAAAAATGAAAAAGTAAAATTCAGGTTGTCTCGCAGAAGCGATATGAATTGTCTCTCAAGCTTTTAGCTTGTCTAGAAACTTCAAATTGCGATTAGAATCATAGGTTGAGTCTTGTTCTATTCCAAAGAATTTAATCATCAAATTCAATTTGACTGACCACCACTACAACTGACCATATCAAATTTGATATATCACTTTTTTGATACATTTGCTGTTTTAGTGAATGTTTCACTTTGCGTGGAATTCTATGCACTTTTCTTTTATTACAAGCTCAAGTGAGATGTCCTTTATTTTGCTCTGTTTTTCTCGATTCCTGTTATGCAACCGATTGCACCTTACTCGTATCTGTCATTCATAAATTTCGGTGCTTTAGATTTCATTCTTTCGATGTCATTTAAATGAACGGATATGGAATTGTCAAGATATATTTTGACACACTGAAAGCTCAAATCTCCATGCGCAAATTATCTTTAGAAGATTCTATTAAAAGATTTGGTAAATCTCCTAATTCTAAGCAGATTCATTAGACAGTTTTTAAATGCGGTCCTAATAATACTCCTAATAATGCGCTCATGACGTTTATCGCATTCGCCTCAATTAACAGTGAGCGATTATTAGAAGGCAGTTGACTCTTCTTGAGTTCCTGTTGGGCTACACGCAAATAATAACATTTAAAGGTCAAATTAGTGAATTAATTAATGAATTACTTACAAATGCTGCATATTATAGAACTGTATAACATACTGTAATGCGCATGCATCAACGTTTATATAGATATAGATCCTACTATAGTAATAATAATAAATATATATACCTATGTTCAATATTCAATCAATTATTTTACATTTTCGCATGCAGATTGAGCTTCAAGGATCATCGCAATGCTGACCATGATTGTGTTACCAGTCATCTTGCGTGCATAATGCACAAGTCAGTTATAGCATAGCTAACCATCTTGCTGAGTGTCTAGCCTTTATTATACCAGAGTACGGGTGAATAAGGTCTAAATGTTCATTGTCAATAATGCTTATAAATTACCTTGTTAATTATCGATCAAATGGATATTTTGCATCATTTCACTATTTGAGAGTTTTATAGATGGAACACACACGCATGTACTAGATTTATTGAAGTGACATTTCTCAATACTTTTCGACTCGGAGATATTGGAAAAAAGACCGCCATGACAGTCTCGATTTGACGTTATTTGTTGATATAAATCCGCGACAACAGAATTTTGACCATTAAGGTGCAAGCTGCTTTCTGTGTGCTATGGTCACCTTTATGGATGAAGTAATTTTGAAGGATGTAAGAGGAATGATGAGAAAAGATTTCGAGATGAAAATGTATCGAACTTTGATTTAGAAGATATTTTCACTGATATGAGACATTAGTGCACAATGCCAAGGTTTTAAGTAAAAGACGGAATGAAAAATTAATGTCAAATTGAATGTGGTTACAATAACCATTCTGCATTATCTGCGTCAAAAGTTCTTGGTAGATTTGAAGACTTTTAGCCATGTGTTATTAGATACTCCTATCTACTCCATCCCATTGGAAATACACTACTGATCCATGCCACGTAAAATGATAGAGAAATTGTTTAAAATACAAATATAATGACACATGTATGTTCTTTGCTGCACAACGACATCAAATAGCTTGAATATTTTAGATCAATAATAATTATGATAACTTTATTGGCATACATCTGCGGTGCGCGCAGTATAGAGGCATGAAACAGTTACAAACAATGCAGAGTTCATGATACAAAAGAGACAATGAATGAATGAAGCATGATAACCAGCATGGAGAGAGGAAATTATGAACACGTAGGGCAGTACTTGATCAAAGAGTCGGAGACGCGGACAGTACGGCATCTGAGTTTTTTGAGGGTGTAAGAATTCCTGTGAGTTGGGGACCTTTCGTCGAAAAATTGACGCAAAGGGTGGTTGATAGTTGTCATAACACTGTGGAATAGGCGGGTCCCAGACATTTGGTTGGTGCGTGCCAGTAGTAGTAGGTATTGCGTCTGGTCCATGGGAAGTACCGAAAATTATTCTAGAGGCTTTATGTCCCTAGGTGTTTTACAACTTATATTATTGATGAGCGATATGATTATGGCTCATGGAGATCATAACAATAGACGGCAACATAGCTTCTTTTCAACAATTGCGCTAAACTTTCCCTCTCAAAATTTTACTCATAAACAACTTCAGAATTTTTGTAATGACAATTTTGATAGATGATTTTATTTTGAAGGTGAACTTGTGTCTTCTTCCCAAAAAAGAAATTTGCTGCTAAAAACATATGCAGAATTTATTGCAGAAGTGTTTACACAAGTATACAAGTGGATAGTGGATTGTGTATCGCATCTTTTATCGACTGATTTATTTCGCAATAAATCATTCCATAGGGACGTTCCTTGGTTCACTTTTGATCATGATCAACGCAGAGGGTTAAAGAGATCAATCTGAAATCTATCACAGTGCTGCAGCATGTCGAAGAATTCTTCCTCATGTGATAATCGTATAATTTGGCAATCAACTGCGGTATCCAAAGGACATTGAGATAACTTTTGTACCGGTGGCATGTGATAAACAATCATACGTTGACTTTCCAATTCGCCATCAGTGTCCAGGGTGTAGTGGAATGCTGGTATGTAAAATCAGGTGAAAATGTGACAGTTTCGGCGGAAGGGAGACAATATCAATAAAATATCAACTTTAAATATATCATCAGAGCAGGAAGTGTAATGAATAGGATGATTAGAACTACTACTAACACTTCCGATATCATGTGAAAAATAATTCACAGTAAACCAAGATCTCTCGACGAGCAGGCTTGTTTCATTTTCTGCTTTCTGTTATCATGTTTCTCTGTACCTCAGCAGTCAATAGCTGATAATAGTCCGACTGTCAGCGTGAGCTTCTTTATGGAACGAGACCGAAAATGAGACTTCACAGAATGATGTACGTATGTATACCCTATAATAACTTTGCGCGGTTGCCGAGTTCTACCTCCATCCCATGCCAGACAAGATCAAAGAGAACACGTATGTAAACCCAATCGGAAGCTGACTGAGGTTAAGCGAAATGAATTCGGTAAGATGACTTTTGCTTGTGCTTTCTCTGATTAAGCAAGAACCACAGAGTCTGCAGTCATACATTTTGGCATGTGATGCAGGGATGAGAATTCTCCACGGTATTCCGCGGGGCTCCTCAATGAGTATGACTAATGCATTCTTTATTTCTTTGTATTTGGAGCCCTTTGAAATATTAGTTTCCACCGGTTCCCCCGTTACCACAATCTTATTCCTGCATGTTATGTCTTCAGATCATCTCCTGTCATGCATTCATGTTTTATCATCATGCCTATGATCAATAAAGTATACCAGAAATCATTGTTATTGATAATGCTTAGAATCATTATGCTTCAGCCGAAATTTCATCTAAATGTTCTTTGCTGATCTTAAGATGCTTGCTTGAACACATATTTTACCCTACATGAACACATATTTTTTTGACCTGAAAATGATCCATGCTATTATTGCTCCAGGCCTAGTACTTCTCGCTTAATAAAGTGATTTTCATCGGAAACATCAATTGACTTCCCATTGGATTTAGATGTGATTTCTTAGATTCCGTCTGACAAGATGCGGAACTATGAAGAACTCGGCAGACTCGCAGATTCGTCGCATCTACAGAGTGCACAAAAGTCAAAGACTCACGTACCGTGTGTGATAGAGGAGACATCAAAGCTTTAAGATTACTTGCAGACCTTTCTCTAATTTAAAATGACTTGTAAATGTGAAGTTGAAGTTTTTGCTAAAATAAGGTTTCTACCATAAAGTAAGTATATAGGTAGAGTGTCGACTCAAAAAAGTATCTGTATACAGTGAAAATTTTTGCATCAAAAGATTCAGTTTCTTGTGGAGATTACGTTCCCGTGGTCCAAAAAAATATTTGAGCAGTTTTAAAAAAGTCAAAATTTTGCCAGTTTTTATACTACCGAGATGACTCCACGTTGCAAGTAGCATGAAACAAGTTGGATATCAAAAGGAATGAATATTTGCTAATAATCATCCCAGCTAAGCGGAAATCAAGCTGATTATCCAGAGAATTTCATGCTCCGTATTATAGTGGAGGTCTTCACGAAAAAGTCGCGGTATTATTCGTGATTTCTTGGCTGAAATGTCAAGTTTTTAATTCAATTTTCACCTGCTTGATTTTATGATTCAGTAAATTCATGTTTCATTTCTTGAATCTAAAGGGTGATGTGGACCCATTTACGTCTTTCAAAGTTAATTGAAATCATTGTCTTTGAATCTAGATTTTGCCATGCTAGTGGCAGCTGCTGCCTGATCACGCTTAAGAAGATTCTCAGGAAATAGAGGGCTTGAAACATTGATAATGCTCATCATGAGAAGCCACAAAGCGTCGATGTTTGCTTGTTACTTTATTTTTCTAGATATCACAAGGCCTTTTGGGCGTCACAGACGGCCATCGTCAGGCGAAAATCGCCATCGTCAGCGTCCAAGGCTGCTGTCATGACACGGACAATCTGTAAAGATCATTTCCTTCTGCTTTGCTATCATTATCAGTCAATTCCGTTGTAATTTCTTCAAAACTGCATAAATGCGCATATCTCACATTTGGAAACAATTCCGACTGTATCTTCCTTGAGTTCATTTAATAAAATCGAATGTGTATACACATTGGGGATTTAATAAATTCGAAGTTACCGCTCTACCTAACATACTTACTCTATGATTTCTACATCGTTTATCATCAGGAATTTTCGGTGATATTTTCAGGTCAACAGCTTCGTTGGTGCCTTTCACGATGCGGTTCTTCTATATGCTCTTGCTCTAAATGATACACTTACACAGAATAAGAGTATCACCGATGGTTTAGTCATCACGCAGAACATGTGGAATCGAAGCTTTACCGGTAAGTAAATCAGAAGATAAGTTGTGCAACTGTTGATGTTCATATACTACTATTTAACTAAACAACAGAATGAAGATTGCATGATTATAAAACAATGCCTTTCAGCAAAGTATCTTTTTTGCCCCTCCAAAATATTCATGGTGAAAAATGTTTTTACATACATTATTATTATTTGAGTAAACAATATTTCGGCACTGTATTTCTACACTGAATAAATACAACAGTCGGACGACGCAACAACCCCTTACACATATCGCTCTGCTTCATATCAATCAAGACATTCTCTACTCCCTTGACATTCAAGAGATGATGAAGCAATTCATTTTGAGAACTCGAGAGAGAGGCAATCTACAGGGTGATTCAAAAGTCTCTATACATAGAATAATAAAATTATCTTTTGCTATGCATGGAAACTTTTGAATCACCCTGTACTTTTGACGTAGTTGACATATAAAAATTTTGTCAAGAATTTACTTGGTTTCCATACAAAAAACTTTTATTGAGAGTGGTATAATAACATAATATTATTTTTCTATAACATTCAAGACATTCAGGAATACAAAGAAGAGGCTGAATTTAAATCGAGTTTAAGTATGAGGTGAACTTTGTGTCTGCACATACTTGAATTTTCCAATTTCATAATAAACTTATAAGGATATATAATTCTCTTATTCTAAGGATGATACAATTTTGAATTAGTTTGATGAACGTCGAAGCAGGATATTGTACCGTGGTTTTGTATTAATAAATTCATAAAAGTTCAAATAAAGATTCATAATGGATGCATTATGCCTACTCTTTGACATCAACTAACATCCTTTCAAAAAACGCTTCATAGAAAGTTTAGACAACAATTACCAAACAGGCATGCGCTTCCTTTTGCCCCCTCAACTTTGAAACTGCTCCCGCGTTCCTGTTCTGATTTGTTGATTATTTGTGAGGAATCCTCAAATATGGCTTTGTAAATCTTCATTAAGATCATTCCATATCATCATTGGAAGTTGGCTGACTTTTGAGGTTCAGAACATATAGAGACCTCCATCAACTGTCAATATAACGTACAGTATTCTATAAATGAATCCGTTTAGCGAAACCTTTAAAGAGACAACACATCATGACGACAGGAAGCCTACTCTGCATTTACAAGCTATACTTTCCAAAATCGAATACTCAGAAACTTCAATGTACAGCTGTAGGAGATACGCACGATCAGATGATTTATGACACTTTAGTACGAAGAAAGTAAAAAGAACTATCCGACAGAATGACTCGCGAATTAAAAGACGATTTAAAGACGATAACTATGAGAGATGAGCATATCTATTAAAGATGGTGAACTCAAAGCGAACTTTAAGTTCTTCATAAGCAAGCTAAGTCACTTCGAGTGTCTTTCGTAGGCAAATTTAACTTTTAACAGCGTCTTCCGTAGTAAGCAACTCGCTGTTAGCAAACAATTGAATTCTTAGATTTCAAATAGTACATGAATATTTTTTAATTAGCTTGTATCAAACTATAGATGGCTACCTGTGGATTCCCGTATCCGAAACAATGAGTGAAAAAAGAAAAGCTATGTACATTCGGATACTGTATAAAATTATTTGTGACTGAGTACGAATGTCTAACTTCATACACAACTGAGCAGAGCTTTAACGAGGGCTGTAGGCAGGTATCTTTAGAAACCACAACTATAGATGAATTTCTAATTAACAAATCAAAGAGTTGTGTAAACTTAACTGGCGGATGATACCTGAATGTCAATGAGAAAAATCTGCATGAAGTAACATCTGCCCTTTATAAGGTCAAAACTGTGAATTCCCAGATCGGAGTTTTAAAGAGACATGGTCTACTTACACACCTTGGTCATGGTAGCTTTTGAAAAAAAATAAAACTCGAGAGATTTGTTTACCTCTGGGTGTTCATGAAATGCAAAATAGAGGAACTGGCCCCAGGTCACACATTTGTAAAGCGCGTCGTATGCAGCTTTCATTTCATTTTTTTGACATAGACAATATTGAAATAACACGCAAGGTAAAGAATTAAAAATAAAACAAAGTACATCGAATAAAAGGTAAAGGTTCAATCAATAAATTGAAACTGTTAATGAGAATTTGCACGAATGTAAAGAAATGAACATTGCACAAAGAAACTAAAATAGGTTAAAAGACAATGCAACTTAGGGACACTTACCGGTAAATAGCAAAAGTAAGAAGAGGAAACGTAATTGATTTTTCTATGAATTAAAGTTAACGATCTTTTGCCAGTTTGCCCCAATATTACACTCGTTAGAAAACATTGTGTAAAATCGTCCCATTTATTAGTTAACAAAAAGTAAACGTCAATTTCTTCAAAGAATGTATCAAAATTTATTGAACACAATTAAAATAGCTTGATCAAATCAAGCACATCAAAATTGTTTTCCTTTTATTTTGTAGCTGTAGAGGATTTTTTGATTTTCTACAAATGATTTCCGATATTAAGTAAAAAATATACAGTATCTCCAGTAACATAATCGCCGCGCTTCAATTGCGTTATTGTTGTCAGGCTTCTTAATACCCACAGTCGCTTTGTATATTTGACGATTCAGAATTTTTTCTCCTTTTGAATTCTGTGATTAATCTGATATCGGTCCGCTGCATGGTTGCTTTGTTAGCGAAAAATGAACACGGGCGATTTATCTTAATCCAGTCCAGCATAATTGCTAAATATTTCGTGGAAATATTTTCATGGTTCGAAGCGATAGTAATGAATATCAATGACTAGTATCCAAAAGTTCCAGACAGACAATGGAATTCGATCAATAATTGTCTGGTAAAGGTCAGAACAATTATGACCGATGCACAAAACTTGACTGAAAGCGCAAGTGACTTTATCCAATTTTTCATCGTCCATGAATCAGCGTAATTGAGGTGGTATGTAACCGAGACGGTCTGCGAGTTAGTTAATGATATCGCATTATGGTGATCAGGATAACTTTGAAATGAGAGTTTTATCATTACAGATAACTGAATTTTATTTTGAAATAGAAAAGACAAAGTATCTAATGAAAACATTTAATTATTCTCGTCTTGGACAGCAATGTTGATTTGGGGCCTTCGCTGATTAGGTCAGAGTGGCAATTGGACCCGGGTCGGTCTTGGGTCGCCAATCTCTAAGATCAACTTCCTTGATGTCCGCTTAAATTTGACATTTCGTTTTCAGTATTATATATCATAATATTACAGAATGACAATAGTATTATAAAATGCAATTGATATTTTATACTCATAATTTCCTTTCTACCCGGTGGATGCACAATTGCACAAATGCACAATTAGACCTCCTACTAAATAGGTATGTAAAATATGCTTTGGGATACTTTCAATAATTAAAAAATTTGACAATGTGATATCAGGCCGCTTATATTTATTAACATTTATAATCTCTCCTCTAAATATCATTCATGCGCTTCTTGCTATAACAGAATAGTCCTATATTCAAATGCAGTTTGTGCAATGTCAATGTCCTCTCCTTCCAGAGTTATCTTAATTTCTCCATCTTTGTCTACTTCATGGTATTATCATCTATCTGTAAATATTTCCATAATATTATATTACTGTGTATAGTATTCGTAATTGTAACATTGTTTGCCATATTTTGTATTCGTGTTCTCGATTGAGAAATAGACGCTTTGATATTTTGGCAATTGAGTTTAATTTGTTGGGTTTGAAACGATGTCCATCATGAGGAACGCTGAGATCATTAGATATTGATGGTTAGGATATGCGATACCCTGACATGCATCTTTCCGTGGGAGCGAGTCTGTTATTGGATTTAAAGACTAACGCATATTGTACACAATGCTCCGCAAAGACGATTGAGAGATATCACAAAATGTTCAGTATTTCATTGGCGGGATGAGAGATTGATGACATGGATGCTTTCTTTGAAGACACAACGTCTTAATTAATGCTTGAAAATCAAACACGGGTTTGTAGTTGGTCAAATGCCTCTTTATAGCACTTCCTTTAGGCTTGTATTTTGCTTTGACATCTCGCTAACCTGTTGTTGATCACACCAAGGGTAATTGCACATGGAATGCGTCAGCATCTATTAAATAAAATGGAAGAAATAGGATTGTTGAATTCAATGATGTTGATCTAACGTGGAACACTCAAGCCATCAAGCTTTGATAAGAGATTCTTTTAAGATTTTGATAACAGTTTCAGACAGGTGTTGTAAATGGCTTCAACTACTATCATTCATCTGAACCCTCTTTCTTTACCTTATTATTATAATTTTAGTGAATCGTAACCAAAGAGCTTTAGCCACATTACGAATCCTGAATACAGACAATTGCTATGTTCATGTACGTAGTTCGTGTTATTTACATGAGGAAATGAATACTCATTTATATAGATCCTGAACAGGAATACATTGCTAGTGAATCTTAGAATATGATAATAGCGTAAAGCTGTATTCAAATGGTTGCTGCTGAATATAAAACGGGCGGGTCGCGACAGGGCCTGGGTATCAAAATTGAAAATCACGGACTGGAAAATTCGACCTGGTTACCACCCTGAATGCAGTCAGTGGTCATAAGGTTTTCTATAATTGACTGCATTCTTCCGTCAATATTATGGCTTCATTTTAGAGCTAAAAAATCGTCAAAAATTGTATTCTTCAGCTCTTGTTACTTCATTAAGAAGCTTTAATTTCGATTGAGACAAAATGACTGCATAATGAGGGCCTGGACTGGCAAGTTTGTCATTTAAGATAATGAACAAATGTCTATTCGTATCGGACAGTCTATCCTGTCCATAAAAAACTAAGTTTCCACATTTTTGAACACGCTCGAGGTGGTGGCGGGGTCAGTCCAACCCCTCCCTGCAATTGGTAGAGGATCCAGCCGACCGTCAGGTGTTGGGTGGGCCAATCACCCGCTCCCAACGACGGATGAGCTCCACACACCGAACGGGGACAACCCACAGGTCATACGATAGTTGTGTGCAACATAATGGGTGTTTTGCTGGGCCTATTGTGCAGCTGAGACTTACCGAGTCGGCAAAGAGGAGAAGATTGAAAGAGGGGTTTATGCTGCCTAGGCATTCCTTCAAGCAGGATGATTTGTTGGTGCGGATTGAGTTGTGTCAGTGTTCTGCGTGTGTGTCTGTCGAGTGTCTCTTCGTACTTGCTGGACATGCTGAGGGAGAATTGAATTTATGACTTTGCTGTTTTGCCCGTGCGTTAGGTGTATGCCGACGTGGTGAGTGTGTGCTTGCTTGAAAAGTTGGCCCTCAGTTGGGTGGCTGTGTGAGTGGAGATGATGAGTTATTTTTCTCACTGTCGAAGGTCGTGGATTTTTATGTCTGTGAGGTGGTAGTTGTTGCGTGTGCAGATGGAGAGGGTGGTGCTGATTCTTTTTGCTTCAAACAAACTCGTCCTCACTACAGTTGATTATCAAGTTCTGATGAGGTTAAACTGTTAGCATGTCGCTGTTCTGACTCTAATTTCATTCTACATTCTCTCAGAGTTGTAGAAACTGATCACAAGATCTAATTGCAGGTATCACCGGCCAGGTGAGCATCAACGACCGCGGAGACAGGAATGCAGATTATTCCTTGCTTGACATGAACCAAATCACTGGAAACTTTGAGGTAAGTACATGCGTTTCTCGAATTTCATTAACTGATGGAGATCAGCTACATTGATGCATTTTCATTACTGCATTATCTAAAATTAGCATCAAGAATCAGTTTTTTATGAAATTTGTTCGGCTGGTTTAATCATGAATACTATTGGTTTTTTGGATAGATAATTGTGAAAAGATGCCTTGGCTCATTGCAAATACCGTAATTCAAAAGTAAGGGAATGCCAAGTAAACTCATATTAGCATAAAAAACAAATTATTTCCAATCAGTTTTTGTTTTCTTCACGAAGCTATCTTCAGGAAACTTAAATAATATTAATATAATATAAAATAAGATATTAAATATAATAATATTTAAGTTCCCTGAAGATAGTTCCGTGAAGAGGACAGAAATGAATTGGAAATAATTTGCTATGATACTAATATAAGTTTAGTTGGCATTCCTTTACTTTCGAATCATTTTTGGATAGATTGCTTCAGGATGCCAAGGAATAACTGCGGAAGGCTGTAATTAGCTATTCGAAGAGATAGTTAGATATTTTCCACTACAAAGCTATACGAAATTTCAGCAGATGTATCAAGTATCACTCAAAATCACAAATCCAGCAACCAATATCTAAGATGAATAATTACTGCATGACTAAGTACAAGTTTGTGTCATTACAATTGAACTCATGAAAATATTTTCTCAGCAATATATCGAGAAATCAAATGTTCATGAAAAGATTGACAACAATTCTCCATTCGGCTCATTGAATGACCAGAATCATGATAACACGATAATTGTTTGATAAATTCAACCAGTTAATTAATAATTGCTCGAGTATATGGAAAGTGTGCCACAATATAAACTACGAGAATTCGGTGCATAGGAGTTTAAACAGCATATCTATTGTCCATTAACGAGGAATTGTTTGGTGAGAAAACTACTTATTCTGAATGAATATCGCCTTTCAGTCACTCAACCTTGAAAATGAATGTTTTCTTATGTAAATACGCACCGTGAAATGGTTAGGACAGTAAGAGGAAAAAAAGGAAAAATGCATTGATGAATTGATGCTTTGCTTTTGTAAAAACAGCGATAGATTGGAATATATTATTTCAGTGAAATTACTTCTGCGAAATTCAAATCTACTAAAACTAAAGGCAGAAAATGCGAACTAAGTTCTGTACAATTTTATCTGTTTACTTTACTTGGGGATTGCTTATTGACATGAACTTCTAGATATTCTGAAATTTATAGTCAACTTATAACTATGAAGTTTGTACTAGCGATCTAAATTCAATCAATTTTCTTGTCTTCCAACTTTGCTGATTGTTGACGAGTCATATGTCATTCGATACCATACATTTGTGGCTTTCAGCTAAGAAATTGTACACACGAATTGCGTGTTTCTGCATTACCGATTGATTTAGAAAATATAATGAAGAATTGTGCATAACTTAGCACAATAACTGCACGGAGTTTCAACCATTCGGAGAAATTTGTAAAATTGATTAAATTATTGCAACAAGGTTAATCTTGATTGATTGGATCATTTGAAATTGTTTTTTGCAGGTGGTAGCTAACTATTTTGGTAGTAATCAGACTTTTAAAACAGTCGACGGCACATCAATCGATTGGGCCAACCCAATGCAAGAACCGCCGCCAGACACTCCAAAATGTGGCTTTGACGGTTCCGGGTGCCCTAAAAAGAGTAAGTTTTTATTGAAAAGAATTGCCATCTCTCGATGCTATTTTCGATCTTTGCATTTCCACAGAGAATGAAATGAATCCTGGTGTAATTGCTGCTCTAATTATGGCTGGTCTCATCGCTGTGGCCCTGTTCGTTGGACTCTTCGTTTACAGGTTGGTTCAATGAATTCAATATTCATTCAATTCGCTACTTCTAATACGTACTTCTCCGCTCAAGTGGATGTTTCTTTACTTTTGAGTTTCAAAATGTGATACTTCACTCACTTGAAGTATTCATAAGTAATTCACTTTGGATGAAACAGGAATTCATGCATGGGATAGAGAGCAATAATAAAAAAATCTATCGGCAAGTCGTGATTAGATTTCCATGTGAGATTCTGTTCGCAAAGGCTACTCAGCGGCCTCTTGAAGTACTTTGCATTCTGAAGTGAATAAGCAACAACACGGCAGTTGATGTTCTGCTAGACTGTGCGTTCAAGGGGTATGGTATTCGATTGAAGATGATAATGACAAAAATAGCGATTATCCTTTTTAGAAAGATCAACAATATTATCCAGTTGAATAAGAAAATGCATGTTTTAAAAGTCAAAAGTCAAAACGTTTATTTCCAACTTGGAAAACGTAGTACAAACATACATAGCATTGATGTGATGGGTTTTAAAATGATAAAAATGTCTATATACAATGATGGAGGATGAGATGTACCAGTAAGTGAAATGATAATACGGATGGGAAGAAAAGACCGTGCGTAAATCATTACATGTATTACAAGTCAATGTCAAAATTGAGCATGAATAATCCTGAATTGAAAAACATGTATGTTCAATAATATGAACATTATCTGACGTCTTAGTATTCTTATGAATGAATGAATCTTAGTTGTGATTTTGCATCTTTTCCTGGACTAATTTCTTGTTTATATAACAATCACAATTTATTTATAAGTTTTATTAATGAGTTTTGGAGAGCCGGTCAATATATAATACAAGGACAGATATACAGTAGCAATCATTTAATCAGATAAAAATAAAGTTATCAAGTAACTCACCTGTAATCAAATTGACAAAATTGAGAAATATTTAGTTTGAAATACTTTAAAATCTTAATGTTTGATGACTTAATGATGCAGATTGATTCATAAAAAGCGGAGCACCTAAAAACATAATCTGATATTCAAACTGCAGTGATTTTAGAATTTTGCACTTATTTCTCTAAATGTGGGGTACACTGTATATCAAATTTACTCGATTCTTTAATGACTCAAGTTTTTGACAAAAACGTTCAATGATGTTATGTCCACAGATTGCTTCATCAGCATTACAACAACATGGGAAGCTTCCTTTCACGACAAACAGAAGACCTGTCGAATTCTGCGGTTGAGTCAATGTGCAGCATGCAGACTTTGCAACATGTACAATTTGAAGTCTTCAGGGATGTTCATATGCCCTTCATCCGCGTCATCATATCTCAGTCGATTCACTTGAACTTTTCTCAAGCTGTTCAGCCACATGTCTGAGTATTATTACAAGAGATTTTCTCTCAACACGAAAACTGATGGACGTGGCTGATATGTGTTATTGTTGGATTTTGAACTGTTTATATTTGCTTTTGAAAATAGTAAGACATACATGTAAGAACTAGGAACATGGACATTTGTCGACGGTAAGGATAAGGAGTTTTTTAGATATTCACATTTACAAACTGCTCGAAAGCCTTCCAGCTGCAAAGTGTGACCACTTCCGATCACAATGTTTTTCAGAAAGTTGTTCTAAGTCATTCGAAAAATTCCATTTCTGATCCAGTAAGTTGGACAGAATGACGTGCTACCTAAACATTTCTCTCAATTTTTCAATGCTTAACTTACCAAGGAGTATACGAATCAACTGGGTATCCATCTGAATTATTGGAATCATGGAATTAATTATGAAAGAGTCATTTTTGTGTGCATGATGGCTGCATGCTGTTTCTTTTAGTTCACATCTTGACGTCAGATACTGTGATTCACATAATGAATTTCAACGTTTCCTTTCATGATGCTGAAGTTCGTGTTGCCATTCATGGTAATCATTCCTTGTCAATTCAATGCAATCATGTCACAGTCCGTGAGAGTTACTAAGGAAACTACCAGCATCAGCCTTGATCAACCTTGAAAATATTGAAGCATCAGCATGTCTAAATTATCATGGTGTAGCAAAGTCATTTCAACGATCTAGATATTTGAGTCACCTGAAAACCGGCCTACGGCAGGCAGCCCACTGCCAGAGAGTTTTGCATCCCTGTAGCTATGGACATCTTAATAGTCCCTGGTAGAAGTAATAACCAAATAAATCAACCACTATAGTTTTAAGCCATAGATTTTTAGAATTTTTTAAAAATCAATCGCACCAAGATTTTGTAAGCTTTGCTCCCCTGAACTGGCTGTGACAGCTAAAATATTGAGGGTAGTATATAATAGATAACAACACATGTAGCAGCCTTGGATCTCATTTTCCTGTTACATTGAAAATGAGTACATATTAACATAAATGCTCGCATGATATCTGCACTACAAACTCTAGGCACGAAATTTTGCTTGAATTAGGCAGGAAATTTAGGCATCAATATTAACCAACACAAGACACGAAGTTCATAGAGCCGAGTTCGTGCCCATTGATTTTTCCTTCGATTTCATTTGATAGACAAATATTTGGTTTGGTGCCTATTAGTGCCTATTGGTACCTCGAGGCACTAGAAAGGCACTAACTAGGCGCTAACGGGCACGAAATTTCGGCTTCGTGCCTAAATTAGTGCCCTACAGCTTACAGTGTGCGCTTGTCCTACGGGATGTATGTCTTCGAATATACTGCACATGGCATTTAGCGGCTCAATTTGATTCATACTCGCAAGTTTTCATCAGTAATTTTTTCATTAGAATTTTGCAGTCAATTACTTACAAATTTCTTTCAACCTTTTTTGCTGAGTGCACCTTTCTCTTAAAATGAATGTTATCAGATTATGGTAGCTCGAACTGCAATAAGGTCAGTTACATACTTAGTAAAGCCTCTTGTGAGAGACTGCACAGCTTTGAGTTTAATTAGCTTTGAAACCCCTATGAATTCACGACATATCCCATTAAGATGATTGTTGATTCATCGGAGACGCATGAGATCATTAGAATGATTCTTTCTCATTCTCATCCAGCAGGTGACTCCGACAAGGAAAACTGAACTTTAGCTGATATTAAAATGGAATGCACTTTTCACTTGAAGACTAAAAGGACAGACATTAACACTGTCTAAGGGGGATAACTATGTGCTCGCATTTGAGTGCAGTTCACTTTATCGACAAGGTTATTTCATCGACACTGAAATACCATGGATTTGAGTTATTTCATCGACACTGAAATATCATGGATTTGAGTCATTTCATTGACACTGAAATATCATGCATTTGAGCCATTCCATCGATAGGGTCATTTTATCGACACGTCGCTTCATTCTATGTTCAGAAGACATTGGAGTCCCTGATAAAGCTCATAGACATAGCTCATAGCTTGATGTCTATAAATTATTTAGTTAATTTATATCTTTATCTATCTATGGATGCGTGATACTCTTGAGCAAATATCATTCACCTGTCGATGAAGTGAACCGCCGCCTCGCATTTCCATGCATCGATGTATATATGAATATGTATTCATATATATATATGTATGTATATATGAAGATTTAGACACAATTAATGTAAAATATAAATTTTGAAATCATTGTACTCATATTCAATATGCTAGTCCAGAGTAATATTAACTCTTGATAACGGGTATCAGTCGAAGAAATGCGACATTGTAAGAGAGAATACTTAATTCTTGCTTAATTATGCTTTATGAATCTCAAACTTGGTCTTTCCCACGCAAAATCATCAGTACATGTACTTAAAAATGAATGGGAAATTAGAATGAACTTCTGACATACCATTTTGTGATACTCTTAGAATTTTGCGCAATCTAAATTTGTTCTGTGCTTAGAAGGATTCTTTTGTGTTCAGATGAAAGCAGCGAAGAGAAGATGGTAGAACCGTTCCAGTTTAGTCTGTGGCGAACATATAGAATGCGTTTTTTATGCTTGTAAACGAATAGAATTTTTCAAATGCATTTCATGGACAGTACTACAGCATTATTGCTTCCATGGGAACGGTTCAAACTCAGATTTTCCTTTATTAGCTGCGCTTTTGCCAGCGTTGCCATTATGGCAAGCCAACTTTGTTTTGAACTTCATATGGTTTTATACAATTTTGAGTTGATAAGAAGAGTTGATTCAACTTAAAGCAAATTTCACTAAAACTGCGTCCTTCCCAATTCTGTCAAATGTCTTCATGCAAAACATGAAATATCTATGAGTTACATAATGTCCGTCTCGAGCAATGATATATTCAGACCGATGGTTTTAAAAATGTAGCTTTTCAGGAATTCAGTGGTGTTCTTGATTGGCTGATCATTTTTGTTCAGATTACTTAGCATAAGGTAAATAGTGAGCCATTGAGACATTGTGTCTCAATACTACAAATTTGTGATTTATTAAGGTTACACATTTTTGATCATAAATCGTGATCAAACTGACGTCACTCATTATGGATTTCTGTCTATTCAAGTTAATCTGATGATTAGGACTCTCATAAAAGGCTATAAATTATCCTAGGAATGATCACATATGCTCTTAGATTAATTCTCTTCATCATGATCAATTGATGATATCATAAACCTTAACCACATCGTCTGTATAGGTCTATGCTGAAGATTTATCACTGCTTAATATCCAAAATGAAAAAATCAATGATAACAGTGAACCGACAATCAGTCCTGCAACAAAACAATCCTTCTTCATCATTTTCCATGAAGAAAATCAGAAAAATCATTTCCACAGTAAATGTGCAGAAATATTTCCTGATCAACTGCTTCCAAAAAATGCAAATCTGAGCAGGAACAACATTAATTAACCGACAAACTCCATTCAAGAAACGTAGACATACAGATCTGCGTATTTACAAGAGCTCAACTGAAAAATGTATCCAGAGATGTTAATTAAATAACAAAACATACTGCGCTAGATGAGCCGCTATGATTTTGATCGAGCTTGCACTGAATGTAAAAAAGTTGAATAGCAACATTCCCTCAATCATTTCATTGGAAAACATTAGCTAAATCGTTTCGAAGTTCTTGCTTTATCCCTGGCAGCAGAGATGGGAGCTGTTAAAATATCTTGACCGGTCAATCGTGTCTATTGATAAAGCCCATCTTTACGTAGACCCTGTATAACAATGATGGTAGATTTCCAGCCATTCACAGTAAAGCATTCTCTGAAGTTACCGTAGCTTCAATTTCAGATAATGGAATGTCATATCATGCATTATTTCTGTAAATCAATGATTTGAGTTCCTTGAACGCACATATAATTTACTATGGTATAGTAGAATTCGGTTAATAAAGTCATGGCTATGTAATCAGCCGCTTACTACAATCACACAGAACTGTACAAGTATTAGAAAGACGTCGGCTATATCTATCCGGATAAAGGTTCCAATACTACATTAACCGACGTGGATTTATGCTACATGTATTATACCGAATTCTATTATTTTGACATTGCAATGATCGCTTAAATAAATGTCTTCAAACATAAGTTAGAAGCCATAGACTCTATCAGTCGATAGACATAAGATTTGAAATGGAATGTGTTTGCTACATATGCTTCGGTATATTTAAATACTCATAATCTGAAGTATCTGAGAATATTGATTCTGAAAAGGATAATTAAAAATAGATATATGTTGGTTGTATGCACTTAGTGTGATTGACTTCTGTAAGACTTGTTTAATGCTGTTTGATAGTGTGCTGATTGCTGGACATCATTATTTATCATCATTTCCGACAACAGTTATTTCCCTTGACTGACAGAATCGAATGCGAGGATAATGCTTCAACGATATGTACATGTACTCAATAATTGTTTGGGTATTCTGCTAAAAAGATACACGTCGTATTTCTAGCAATCATAGACATACATACTCACCAACTTCGATCAAATTAGAAAATCAGTCCGTTAATCGGTTCCATCTCTGCCTCGCAGTGAGATTTGTATGGCCATTAGATCGAATCGCACGAATCTGACCTTGAGATTCGTCGCAAAGATCCTGCACTCTTATAAATGAATTCAAATAATCATAATTATCGTTCCGCTAGACTTTTGCTTTATCCCAGACGTATGTCTTATGTAAAGTTCTTGATTTTCACACTTATCAATGCTAAAACAATGTCAAAAAAACAATTGGATGGATGTCATCTACGTGATCATGAATTGTCCTTTTCATCTTAATTAGAATCTGTGAAATTCCTCTACTCAGTATCGTGTATGAACGCAATCTATGGATGCACTTGTTGCGAATTGGTTTTCCGAGCGAACGAACGTTTTCAAAGAAGAATGTGCATCATTGACACAAGCAATGCTTCTGGGATTATATTTCTCAACAAACGCGCATGAGATTTCTTGAATGTGTAACTGAAGTTTTTATTCACATTAATTAAAATATTTACTTGGTGGTTGAGAGGCCATCGTCCACAAATAGTCACAACATTCATCACCATAAGGGTTTGTCATAAGTTACTGGTTTGTAACTTTATTATAATTGCCTAGATGTGTATTTAAAGCAAATGCCGAAATCAATGTATAAATTCTAAGTGTTGAACAGGCTATCTGTCATGGCATTGAAGTCCACAGAAAAGTCATAATGCTAGATGTGTGTGCCAATAGAAAAACTCTAGTAGTGATTATCCGATCTAGACTACTGGTATTAGAAATTGTCTCCAAATAGCAATTTATCCAATTTCGATCAAATTTCAATTTTAAGAAAAACCTTTTATATTTGCAAAGATGGTTTTCACGGATGAAATATATTCTTATTTATTTACATTATTATTACCGATCACGGGTGTCATTAGCAGGCAGAACTGACAGTTAGCCAAGTACTGAATGGCAAGTTGAATGCGATTATCTGATCCATTTTGCGAAGTAGTCCGAATTTCGATGTGATCTTCTGATTTGACAAGAATGTTCCTATTAATCGCATGTCTGAATCACCATCCTCAGCGTGGCACATTCCCAAAAAAAAGCATTCCATACTGAGTAATTGTATACATGAGTATGACTTCATACAAACTCAAATCCTTTAGCTGAAATTGAGTCGGCATTTAGTTTTCATTTCGAGCATGCCTGATTATGTTGCTCAGAATATATTTAGCAATCCTTGCACTACATGTGTAAACACCCACTTTCTAGTTGCAATTCATCGAATAGACGAGTCCTTGAATTTCGGATTCGCGTCCAGCCCCAAATTTAAGGAACTCTTCAGCTGTCCGGCCATAAATTCCGATATACAGATTCTATTTGCGTAGATATCCATATTGCAACTGACACATCATTCTTATGACTCAGGTGAAATATCTCTGGTAGTTCCATAGAAATTGATTGCAGAAGCCTAACGTGACTTCACCATTCCATTTCTGCCTCACGTCTAGACAGAAAAAATCTTTATAATTCGCATAAATCTATGAAGTTACAGAGCACATCGCATTCAGGCTATTGTGTGGTAGGATGAAAGCATTCATCAGAAGTAGAATTCTAGAAGGAAGTTCGAGGAAAAGGAGCGATCATGCGAAACTAACGCATAAAGGCAGAGAGAAATAAAGAACGATGATGTGAGGGACTAAAAGTTTTACTCTTGTGTTCTCACACGTTATGACGTCAAGATTACTAGCCGAGCTCTGTATAAGTTAGTTTTTATTTGCACTTCTTATAGTGGATAAGTTGGTTGTCAATGCATGCTTAAAAGTATATGCCAGACATAAAATCTGGTGACAATGCTAAAAGTGATCGATGTTCAGATATAAGAAAGAAAATATTCATATGAGAATCTCAGAATTGAAAATAAATTCCAACAACTAGAATTTGTCGAGAGAGCGCTTTTTCTTTGATGTTCTGTCCAAATATCTTCTGTTTAATATAAAAAGAGTTTCAGAATTTGAGACAACAGTTCAATACTTTCATTATTCACAAATTTATAAAAATTGTAAATTGATAATGACTACCTAACTTTTAAGACTTGATGAATTTCAGCCATTGCACAGACATGTGATTTTCCAGTTCTTCTGCGGAATTCAAGTTGGTCCTCAAAAAAATAAAATATGGATGTTAAATAAATGAATGAGAAAATATTTACGCATTTTCCTGCTGTGGTAAATCACATAGGCCCTATTTGTAAGTAGGTCCCACTCATGATTCATCTTCTAAGTCGAAATATTTCCATCATATTGTGAATGTGGATTGAATATAGACTAGAGGTGTTACCTGTCCGGTTTTCGACTATGGACATAACCGGTTTTGTCAAAACAAAAATGCTAGGTGTCCGGTCGTGATCCACAACCAGACGAGAAATGTATGGTTTTCGTTGGATTCTAGCCAAGGCTTTACACTAGTATTCGATTCAGGAGTTTTACACTTTGCACAAGTATTTGGATTCAATATTCCAGAAGCATTTGATCTAAGAACCTCAGCAATTGACTTCTAAAGCACTAGCGTGCTTTGTCTAACATGAAGTCAGAGTCAAATATATCAGCAAGAAGCTAAGTGAAGAAGCTGAGTCCATACAAAGAGAAACGTGGAAGAAGTAATATGGCCATTGCAGCTCTAGTAATAGCATCAAGGTTGGACCTTGGGTTTTGGATCAAACTTGGGTTTTGGGTCGACCTTGGGTTAGTGATACAAAACTTGGGTTTTCTATTAGGGCCTAATGCTGAATATATGCAGATCAAGCTACAAAAATTAATATTTTGATTTGAATCTTAGGAGAGCTACCGGATAAGAGCATAAAGTTCTGATATTTTATCAAATTACCACTGGATTCACAGGATATTTCCAAAATGAAATACTTGTGATCATTAGCTATTTCATTCTGGGCTTGACAATACCGCGCGTTGAAAGTTCTATTGTTTCTACTGTAAGCTCATATGTATTTTGCTGCATTTGTGCATATTGAATTTTTATATATTCCGTATATTCTATATCTTCGCACCCTTAACGTTCTGCGATAGCCGATTTCGTATTCTAAATATGTTTAACCATGTACTTACTGCGCAGCTATAATATTTATCAAGTTTGTCTATATTTCTGAATGATAAAATGAAAACAATTGCTTTGCTATGGCAATGTGTAACTCAATCATCATTAAATCAAAGATTTTCAATTAGTCATATATCAGTGTAGGTTAAATTAAAAGAAAACTTTATGACGTAATACATGTACGTAGGCTACTAAATACAATTATTGCAATAATAAATCGTTTCCCACTAATACCACACTTCTCATGGGCCCAAGAATTTTGGCCTATAGAAGAATCTTTATGTCAGCACAAAATACAGAGGATGCGCTTCGTTTACTTGATTTCATTCATTTATCTAAACTTATGCTTGGGTTTTGGGTTTTGACCCCAAGTTTTGGACCAACTTTGACAGCATGTAATAAAAAATGAGGCTTTTATTATAATTTTTCTGGATTTCTCAGGATTATAATAAGGATTACATAATAGTTCAGTGGATAGACCAATGAAAACATACCTTACCTTGCGAAGAAACCCACACTGCTATTCACTAAGTCCCAAATAAGTACTAGAGAGAGTACTGAACGTGAGTACTAACTGCGATCAAGAAATGAGTTCAAATTCTAGCACTCTTTGAATGCGAAAGTGACCGTTTTCATTTTAGTAGAGATCTTTGGGTTCGAAAGCAATCAACTCGTAATGCTTAATTCGAAGCACTTAATTCGTACTCATTTTAGTAGCATTTAATAAGCTGCAAATATAGGACAGGCACCACCAACAGTCGAAAAATGCCATGCGCATAATATGCGCGCTATATTCCATATGCACATTCATCTAAGAACATTTTTAACAATTAAACACAGATGGATTTGAATCAATAAAATATGCACATGACCCAAAATCGTAGTCAGTGAAGTGGATAAACATTGATACGACTCAAAGCACAGTCAGTTTTTTTAAACTTTAGCAGGACTCAAAGCACAATCGGCCCAGTCAACCAGTACACGTGTATTAAACGTGTAATGCACGTATATTGGACCCGTGTAATACACGTGTATCGGACACGTGTAGTACACGTGTTTTGTGTTCAGATAATACACGTGTATTACACGTGTACAAATAGACCAAAAATACACCAAAATTACACTCCTTTTACACGACTTAAAACTTAATGCTAGTTTATTTTGGCGTTTCATCCTTTTATTGTTTCGAACATACCCAACCTTTAGATTGCTTAGAAATTTGTTCTGAATTCATATCTGCATCATATTACCTCCTAGCTATTCTGAACAGTTAAGCGCTTCTTAACTTATATTTGCTCTAAGCATGTATAACACACATAAATCGCTTTACATGGTCGGTCAAATGTGAAATCTATAGCCCACAACAGGAAAGTTTTAAAGACACCGAATAAGTAGAAGCACTAGAAAAAGATTATCACATTAGAACCTGTAAATCACAGGAATTCACAAATATTCCATATCTAGCCAAAACCATCTTATCCACTTCAATGACGTCTGACAACGTCATAAGTAGCTTTATTCCACGATTCATAAATCCAAATTTCCATCCAATCAGGAGTTGAAAAAATGTTATGAAAATTCATCTAAGTGGCAAGCAATCCTGGAAATAAATTGAAAATAAAGTTATAAATATCTGTCATTTACGTGAGAAAGAAATTTTTATCATTAAAGATTGTGACAAAAGCTCTGCATGTAATCGGTAATTAATTTAATTCAATTCAGTAATTTATTAATTAATTACTTTTATTCAATTTAAAGCAACGATAGGATTCATCGGATGCTCACTTTTTGAAATCTGATGCATCGCTTGCACAAGGAAACTGCAGAAATGTAGAATGATAAAAAAATAAATCAATCAAACCAATAATTTGTAATGCACAATAAGAATGAAAAAGCTTATCACTTGGCTGATATAATCCGTCATCAGTGTTAGATATAATTCCCTAACTATGGATCCAAACTTCAGTCGCTCCTAGCGTTTAATTAGTGCAATTTTCCAAGTTACGCCGTGTAAATTATTTCTACATTAATTTGATATTTTGTTTATTAAATGTTTTGTGATCCATCTCTAGATCAATTCATATTATAGCAATCTCATAATTAGAAAAATTTTTCCACGTCTATTCTAAATCATCTCCCATCTAAATCAGAGAGTGATGCAATAGGACAGTAACGTGTGAATGAATTATCTTCAGCAAAAGTCAGGAATTAAATAATGATAGCGAACTAAGGACAATTAAGGTATGTTTTGATTTTATGGACAGGTTGATTCTTAGTCAAAGGTCTTCTTCCTATGGTCTTGGAACTCGTTTTTATTGATCTGTCTCAGGAAAGGTTCGAAATGAAATTTATTTAAATAACTTAGCGTTCTCAGCAGCAGCATCTGAAACCGATGTCTCTGTTAAAATTCTAGCCGGAAAATCAATGATACATGTAGCTTCTGCCAATTCGTGGAGATCTGTCTTCTAGCTATCAGCTGAGGCGACTGAGTTTCCGGCTGATATCAGGGACATCTATGATTAATATAAGATATCTAAGGGACGTTCAACTCCCATACCATGTACTGGACTGGAGGCCAGTAACTTCGATAAACCTGATTAATGACGATAGTGTGTATCTGGATAAAACCAAGGACCAAATGGCAAACAATTCACTTCCATATTGTGAAGCACATCAGAATCCAGCTGAATTGATTGCTGAACATACTAATTAATACGCCCGGCCCAGTCTTGCAGAGAAATTGTGGGAAGAATCTGTACAGTGTACATGTGCACATGCAATCATGTCATCGGTGGTCAGTTTCAAATAAATTGTGACTTTCTATTTTCATTGATTTTCCCATTGCCTTGTCTAAAACCTCCTCCTGTATAATAAATTGGACCATTGGTGGACTTTATTCGAGAATTCAAGAGCAATGAACCGATGTAAAATGTCTGATTTATTTCCGGCCTTGAATTATCCACTTTCATTAAATGAAAATTGATGGCTACTTTTGCCACAGTAATGCACGAATGCTTTCATATTCACCGACGAAATTTGTGCGGATTTCGTAATCAACTTAAATCCTTATCAATGCTGTTCCTGAATTGCCCAATACGGTAGGACCTTAAAATCGTGGAAAGTCAGCAATCAGCACCGCTTGGTTTGCTTTTTATTCAATGTGACCTTCGCATTTCATGAATCGCTGACATCATAATCACATTTTATTTGTTCCTCGGAGTTTGATTATAAATTGAAGGCCTCCTCACAGATGATGCTCTATAATCACGAGATAAAAATAATAAATGTAATAAGAGATGAAAATATATTGACATCGGTAACCACTCATTACGAGGAGGCGCACTTGGAAAGACAACACTGGTCTCTCTTTTCCACCTAAATCTTGATAAAGGATCTTCCGAAGGAATGGATATTCAAGCGACTCTTCCTTAACTTTCAGCATTTTCATTTGTTTTACTAATCAAATTATTATCAATTTTTGACGTTTCAATTTGCTTTTTGTTCTTTTCCGATTGCTTCATCAGTAGATTTTCTTTAGATTTTAATCATTTCTTTTACTTGTAGCCTATAACAATGAATAAGGCATGAGACATATTGCTGCAATAATTGTAGTAGCAAGTAAAATCATTACTGATCAGTTGTCAATTAATCCATGACTGCCTTTAGCAAAGGAAAAAGATTATCAAAATTTTTCCAGAAAGAGTTCACAATTCTCCGAAAAAGCACTACTGAATCGATTTTCGCAAAGCATGTAAAGAATGTACAGAATCCACACCAATAGCCATTGATGCTACGTGTCGTAGGTGAACAATTTCAATCACCAGCAGTTGATATTGCAGCTGTTACTGACAGTTGCTTATTCTTGCGGGAGTTTTGTAATTCTGCAGTCACTTCTGACTGGGTCCGATCTTCCATCAATAGATTCCCTGTATGAAATGAGCGTTATTAGAGTACTGGATAATTGTTAACAACTTGTTTCGCGGTTTTATCCAGATGTGTACAAGCAATCGTCATTAGTCAAATCTACCAAAGACACTGGCCTCAGTCC